>VWZN01001192.1:2094458-2107745 GCA_013396955.1 Regulus satrapa | reverse complement strand
AAAAAAAAAAAAAAAAGAAATCAAATTTAACACCATCCTTAATCGCTCCTGGCACAGCTGGAATTCTGATGCCTCATGAAAACCTTTGATTCCATCTGCCACTGATAGATGTGAAATTACATTAACCTTTCTGGATTTACTATTTACCTCCATTAGTGATTTAGGATACAAAGATGTGTTTTAGCATTTAATTTACCTGGTGCTGCTAAAGTCCAGTTTGCTTAGTAATCGCTTCTCTTCCTTCTTTCCCTACACATATGAATAGTTACAATGGTTTTTTTTTTTATTACTTTCAACAGAAATCCAACTCACATTTCAAATAGAACAGCAGGGGAAGTTATTTTGTCTCAGCACGCAACAGCTTCTGTAGCCACCTATTCAGCACTGATTTTTTGTCCAAATCCATACTGTTATTGAAAAGTAGAGACCATATCCAAATGATCAGAGATTGGTCCCTTTTCAAGGAATATTTTCCTGTCTTTAATATGGATTGTTGCTGATGCTGCCCATCCACAGCCACACATATGCCCATGGAAGGGAGGTCACAGAGAGTGATGAGTCAATAAGACTGACTGCTGCAGCTAAAGGCTTCAGAGTCCTATAAAGGATACCTGGAAAACAACACAGAATAAAAGCCCAGCAGATTTCTCAGTGGGAGCAGAGCTTTGGGAGTATGAGAAATCTTTACTGGAAATTATCATTGTGAACAGCCACTGGTTGCTAAGGCTCCAGTTTGCCCTTAGGCTGATTTCTCAGAATCATGGGAAGATTTGTGAGGGAAGGGACCTTGAAGATCATTTAGATCCAAGCCCCTGCCCTGGGCAGGGACAACTTTCACCAGATAAGGTTGCTCCAAGCCCCATCCAACCTGGCTGTGAACACTTCCAAGGATGGGGCAGTTCTGAGCAACTTGTGCTGGGGCCTCACCTCCCTCACAGGGAAGAATTTCTCCCTAATATCTAATCTAACTCTGCCCTCTATCAGTCTGAAGCCATTTTACCTTCTGTCCATGCCCTTGTCTCAGCCTGCTTTAATGTCTCTGTGCTGCTGGACAGGGTCAGGGACAGGAGACTCAAGGAGGAGTCACCTGCAGCCTCCCGAGAAGCTGTATGGGGTGTATGGGGTGTGATGTGGGGGAGGGAGAAGACGACTCTCCGCTTGCAAACAGCTGTTTAGGAATACTCAGGTGTTAATCTAAAGCACAGTTTGGCCTCTGAGAGTAAGATACGAATATCTGTAGAAAAGAAAAAGCAATTTTGCACAGTCTCTCAGAAAAGCACAGTGCAGTTTTCAAATTCTCAGTTCTTTCAACATTTCTTATGCTTCAAAGTGCTTTCCTTTAAAGATTCTTAACTCCCCTGAGAATCTTAGCTGTCATTATTTTTAAATGCAAATTTCTATATTCTAAACTACTTAGATTCCCTGAACCCCACACCAGTAACTTCTAATACCTCAGAAAACCAGAAGGCTACCCAATTGAATCTAATTTTAATGTTTTTTTTAAAATCCCCAAATATCTTGCTGTTCTGGGGAGCTTGATTCTCAAATTATTTTAGAAACTATTCTTTGTATGGCTTAAACCATAATAAGGACAAGGGAAGAGAGATGTTCAGAATAAGAGGGACAGATGCTGGACTGAAGGAAACCAAGGAGCATCCTCATGACAGACAGTCTGGATGAAGGAGCTGGAGCAGGGAACTGAAACAACCTTTCCCTTATGCAAGAGACTAATGTCAACCTCATTAAGAGAGTTTCCAAATCTGGTGCCCTCTCTTATCATCCATGTTGCTTCCTCTAGAGTACTCTCTATGGAAAAATATTCTAACAGCACTCAGGGCCCTACAGGATAAAAATCTTTTCACTTGAACCCTGTTATTTAGCATTAATCTTCAGTGGAAAACAAATGATTAGGAGAATTTGTTGATAATTCTGGCATTACAAATTAAAGGGCAGTGGTAGAGAGATAACCCACGTGCTTATTTTGTCCTTACATCACTTCTCAATTGAAGCAGAAACGTTAACTGTAATAGAGCTACTCCTGCTTTGCTCCAGTGCAGCTGAGAAAGAACTGTCTCCTTGTCTTTCTGACACCTGCAATACCATTTTTGGGATCTTGGCTGTAGAACTTCTGGGTGGAAATAGCCTTTGGTCATTATAAGATAATGAAATTAAACCTGAGAGAGCCTAGTGATGCCTCCAGCTGACAACTGAAGGTGTTCCACTGAAGGCAGCCCAGGAGTCTGCATTGTTGAAAACCAACACTAAAAATTTTTTAAAAGGAAAACTAACAGGACAAGTACTTTCAATTTAAGTATTACAAGGACTTTCTAGGAGATTCAAACTCTATTTGAGGCAAATGGGTTTGAAATTGTTAACATTTCAGGGAAAAGGTGGCTTCAGAACAGCTTTCAACACAGGGGATATGTCTCAACAGATTTATCTCCTTGTTTTGAAAAAGGATTTGGGGATGTGGGGCTGGGAATTCCAAGGCTTACTTATACATTTGAAGTAAATAATCAGTTTTGTTACTACCATGCTGAATCAGAATGCTGCAGTTCTGATCCTCTGTAAGAGAAGACACACTGGTGTTTATGCTGATGTAAGTTGGAATTGGTCATTATAAGCAGTCAGAAACCAAAAGAGTGAGGGAAATAATCTATTTCTTTTCTTGTCACACAAAATTATAAGATTATGTATTACAGAAGGTGATATTTCAAAGGTTAGAATTAATTTCTTTAGAAAAAGTCATTATATAAATCCTGGAGTGTGGAGGATTTGTGTTGACAGAGTATTCTACAAATTTAGAAATCCTTTTCAACTTGGACTCCATTAAAAGGAGTTCATGAAGTGCTTTGAAATGCTCACTTACGGAAAAGACCACACATACCTGCAGAGGATCAAGTTTTCCAAGCAGGCTAAATTTTAGTATCCGTGACTTCTGCTGAAGAAAAAATTAGTTTTCAGGCTAGGAGAATATATTTTGGTAAGACATTATAAGGCTGTAAAATAACAGCAGCAACCTTTAAATGCTAAATATTTGCAGAACTTCTAGCAAATATACTCTTCTGGCTACAGTGATTACCTGCCTACTGAAATGTTTGCATACTTGCCTGTATTTAGTATCACCCTTTGCTCAGTGTAATACAGTGTTGAATCATTTTTCAGTGTAATCTTGTAAAGGACAATTGCTGTTTGAGCTACAGCAGCTAAACCCAAGATTAATTACACACACACACACCCCAAAAAAAAAAAAAAAAAAAAAAAAAAAAAAAAAAAAAAAAAAAAAGGCAGCCCAGGAAATAACTCCATGGGAAATTTGCCATGACAGTGACTGTCACATTTGTAATGACGAGGGGCTGCAAGGTGGGATCCTCACATTGCCAAAGAGGAGGCACATGAGGAGAGTCCTGCCTGCAGCTGGACTTGGTGCAGCATGCAGGAATCAGCACAATCACAGGAGTGAAATGGCAGACATGGGAGGAGAGCAAGGATGCCTGCACACATGTACTCTCCTTTCCAGAGCTGCCCAAGCATTGATTTGTACGTTCATTTGTGTCAGTGTCCCCAAATCGAGTTTTCATTTAGAGCTTGTTCTCTTCCACAGGGGTTACACCAAGTAGCTGCACAACCAGAACCCTTCAGCACTTTCCAGAGCTGTTCCAAAAAGGAGAAGGGGCCCTGTGAAGCTTTCTACAGTGTATTTTCTGTTCTATTGGTTGTATGAATACTTTGAAGAGTGGATTAAATGGCAGAGTCCCACTTCTCAAACCCTATTTACTTGACAGGTATTGACTTAAAAATTTTGAATCTTTTCTCCTTGGATACAGCTCTGATTATGCCTTTTGGGTCTCAGATTGGTGGACAGTAACATTCTGGTGACAAGATGATAAATTTGACATTCTTGGAGTACAGTTTACTGTGCAAATTACTGCACTATAACATACTGTGCCAGTTGAAATAAATAGACCATACTTCCCATTGTTTGAATCTTGTACAGTTGTTAACACTCATGCAGAGTGGATAGTAAATGTCACTTCTTTTTTGACATCCATATCACTTCATAAAGTCTCTGAAATGTGGAGGCTTCTGCCTCCAGTGCTGGTGTATTAGGAGTTTTCATGCACATTTACGCTGTTAAAACATTTTAAACATGCTTCCTGTGCAAGATTCTTTCCCTCTTCTGCCTCCCTTTCTCATTACCACTGCTGAAACACATTTTTCTTCCACTTGTCAAATGGAATTTCAGGACACAGGGTTCCTTAACTGTTACACCTTGCTGATGGGGAATTAGAGATTAATAATGATGTGCCAGTTTGAGCTTTTTTGATTCCTAATTCAGCACAGCTTTTGGCTCATGGCCACATGGATGTCCTAAAACATTATGCACTTATAAAATACTCAGGGGCTAATGTTATGGAATAAATGTTGACTGAATTCCCATCAAGTGATCTCATTGCATTTTAGAAGTAATACAATTTTACCTTTATTTAAAAACACATCTTTATCCAAAACCTTCCCATAGAGGGTTTCAGTGTTAGCGCCCTTAGAGAAATTGTCCCTGATGCTGTTTTTCCATCCATGATTTATAGCAGCCTATGTCACAGATGTCTTATTCAGGAGACAGATATGCCAGAAGAAAAGTGTCAAACGAGTTCTGAAGCAGTGATGAAATGCACCCTCTGAAGATGCATAATCTACATCAAAATAAATAACTTAGTCAATAACAGAATAGCCCCAAACTCTGAAGATTTTAAGAAATCAAATATATGGCTTAGTGGAAAGGCAGCAAACGGAATTGCTTATCAGCAAGAACACATATAGGGTACTGGAAACAGAACTTAAGTACTTACTATTTAATTGTTCCAATTTTGCCTTATATGTCGCTTTGAAATCAAGTGCTTTCCAAAGCAGAGGTTTGGCTAAAGTACCAGGGCAGCACTCAACCAGCAGAGATGACATGAGCTGCTTTCTCTTCTCCCCTTTGTTTCCCTTATACCACAGTGTAGTGTTTTTCTGCACAAGCATCTTGTCACTGAGGGAATCTTAGAGGAGCTGCACAGCCTACCCCCTGTTGCCTTCAAATGCACCTGTGCCGTGAGCAGCATGCAGGTGGTTCTCAGAGGCTGGAAGTGATGCTGGTGATGCACTCAGTCCTCTCACATTACCCTTGTTCTGAGAATACTTCAAATCAAAGTTTGTTCTGAGCATTAAATTGGCCTTGAGATGAAGCAGCTGCCTGTTTCCTTGGAAGGAGGCCAGCTGGCTATTCAGGAAGGCATTGGGTATCCTAAGTAATGTTCCTGATCTTGTCCTTTCATCTGGTATCCCCTGACACAAAATGATCTCCTTCTGGGAGCTGTCTTGCAGCTCATGAATGCATTAGAGGTGCTGGTTGAACAACTTCTCCTCTTTCCCCAGCTCAATTGTCCTCACTCTGGTTTTTAAAGCAGTCCAAAGAGCCACCCCAATAACATCAACATCAAGAAAAGCCTAGGATTCTAAAGATACCACATTCTCAGAGTATCCACATGATCTANTTAAAAAAAAAAAAAAAAAAAAAAAAAAGTCTGTAGTAATTAGGAATCAGGTGAACTGGAGCAGCTTTGTGCTCTCACATCAGCTAGTCAAGCAAGGTGAGCATTCCCTGGTTGTTCCCACAGCACTCAGGGACTGATGCCAGCACCTTGTCCTACCCACTGCACTCATCACTCTCATCACAGCTGGGCCATTTACCATGGATTTCCTTTAAAAATAAAATCCACAAGTTCAAAACAAAGTCATGAACAACAGCACTTCCTCTTTTTTTTGCTGGAGCATTCCTTCAGAAATGTTGACCTTTCCTGCTTTTCTTTGGATCCAGAGCAAAATCCCATTTCATATGATTGCCATCCCTAATGAGACAGAAGTGCTGTCCCCTTCACAGCTCCCTGCAGCTGACTCAGCAAGTGGCTGTGTGTGGTGGCAGCATTTTGGAAAAAAGGCAGGTTGAAATACTGTGATACTTCTCTCATCATAATGGAATCATTCCTGATTAAAGAACACTCTTTTCATAAGTGCAGTAGTTAAGTGTTTATTAAAGCCTAGAGATCAATAGGTTTTCTTAGTATGTAATGCCTCTGGGTATCATATACCACCATAAAATAGAGGAATTCCTATAAGCTGTGTGCTTGATACTCAAATGAATATTTTAACCTTTCACAAGAAAAAAAAAAACCAGTTCATCCCTCCCCCCCCAGCTTCCCTCAAGAATCCACTTAATCATATTTTGAAATTTAATAAGGTTTTAGGTGTGATAACAGTGTGCTAGGTTACAGCAATGGAAGGGAATGGATTATTCTAACCTTTAACAAGAGCTAATGTGAAGGGCGATTAATTTGGGAGGTTTTCTGAGGTTGAAAACAACATCTTAGCTCCTTGAAGTCTATTGTTTTGTCTTCTTTTGAGATTGCACAGCCATCTCCTGTTTGACTTCCCCCAGCAAGCAGCCTGGAGTTATGGCACCACCAAACAAGCTGAACCCACACAGGGAAAGTAGGTGAACACATTTCAGATAGGAGGTGAGAGCTAAGGCAGAAACAGGGGAAGGCTCCTGTGCAGAGTTCTGCCACAGATCAGAGCAGATTATCACCATGGCTCTTCTGGGTTTAGACACAACCCACGAACAGAGGAATCCACTCATCTCCCAGTCCCAGAGGGGGAGACTACAAGAGCTATTGTGTAACAGCAGAACAAATAATATGCAAATAACTGCTTTGAAACCTAGTTCTGATCTGTGTTTTCATTTCTACCAAAGGGCACTTCTCAATAGAGGCTTTGATCAAGCAGGCTTTGGTGATAACTTTGATAATTCTTAGTAAATTATTCTGTTGTTGGCAGTAGCCCGGAATTGCCTGCATTTTTTAACTTGGTTAAAAGTTTCCATGACTTCAGAGTATGAGTTACAAAACATCTCTGACCTGAGCTGGGAAGCAAGACATGAAGAAAAGGACTGGGGAGCATCTGGTGTGGAGCAGAGGGTTGGTTTGAAGTGGGATCCTTCTTTTTGCATTTTGGGAGCAGAGGAAGATGCAGGTCTACAGAAAACTCAAGTCACTCTTTAAGTATGAATTTTCAGAAACTGAATTTGGGGTGCGATTTTTAACACTATGAGCTGTTTTCTGATGTGTTGTTGATTACAGTCTACAACACATTTCTCATCTATATTTCTTTTATTTTCTTCTTTGAAATAGCACAATTAAGTAAGAAGTTCTTGATATTTATCTTACTTAAGTCACTAGGAGTGTATGGCAGACTTAGAAAGCAACATGAGCGAGCCCTTGCTTATAGATACAGAGAGGTGTCACAACCTCTGCCTGCTGAGAGAGCTCCTGGAATAAATGTGTTTGCCTCTCTCTGTTTCAGATATACCTTTTACCTCTGCATCTCATTTGGATCCTCCCCGAGGTGCCTGGGTTGAAGCCCTGTTGCATCAGCTCTGAATTACGTTCTTCACAAGGCAGAATTGTCAGGTTTTTTAAGAGGAGGAAGAAGATAGAACAAACTGATATAAAAGCTTGGAATTTTTTTTTTTTTTTTTAAACTCAAAGCAAAAGAAACACTGGGGAAAGAGAAATGCAAGGGGTGGACTGTGTTAAATCAGCATGGATAAACTTTCTCACTGAAGCTCACACATGACACTGTCATCAGTAATCAGTCTGCACACATTTTACCAGTAACCAAGGCATCGTAGTAACCTGTATATCAGCTATACCCGTGTAAGCAAGCCCACAGCTGGTTTTATTTTTCTTTTTAAAGCTGACTACATTTAAGTATTTAGGCTTATTGTAGGCCACATTCTTTTTTCAAAATATAAATATTTAATTTAAATTTTTTTTTAACTTTTTGGTGATATTAAAACACCCCTCATGATGAGTACAGCTGTAATTCTGTTTTTCAGTCCCTCAAAGCTGTAATTTCTCAAACTGATCCCTATGGAATATCACAGCAGACTGAAAGATCTTCAGGCCTTTCTTTGTCCTCTGCAAACAGTAACAATGATCAAAGAGCCACAGGACAGGAGGACGAAAATATGTCAAATATCCATGCAGCCATTTCTCTCGATTTGTGCTTGGGTTGACTGGATCCCAAGATCCCATCTGGGAACCATCGGATTTCAGGACTGTGAAATTTGGCTTTTGCAGCTTCAATGACAAAATGACCTAACACATTGCCCATGAAATGCTCTCTCCCTGGATTTAATATAGATTTGCAAAGTGATTCTGCCTCGATGGGAATGAGGTGTGGTGAGCAGGAGAGCACAAGAGGCAATGCATGAAGCGCTGCTGCTGCTCACTGAGGACAGCTCTGCTGGCTCATTAATTCTTAGCCTGCTGTTAATCTCAGATGCTCACTTGGTCCTGCGACCCCGCCAGGTTTCCATTTAACACCACCCTCTGTACAATGTTCCTTTTTCCTGCTGGTTTTCTCTTGCTGGAACACTGCTGCTCTCTAGCTTTCAAAACTCCTTGTATTCTCCACTTTTCTCTCACAAGTGATTTCTTCATACACTTCGCTGCTTTTCTGTCTAAATTAAGCTGAAAACATATTACTCATGTCCTGGGCAAAGATATCAAGATTTTTTTGCATGTTTTTAAAATGCAGGAGCAGAAATTACCTCTGAAAGGAAGGTGAGCAAAAGCAATCTATCTCCTAGGAGCAAAGGTATACTGGAAGGACAAATATTTATAGCACATGGGAGATACAAAGTTCCTTGTGGACAAGGTGCCCTGCAAAGCTGAAAGTGTATATACAGGCAAAAATAATGGATTAAGTCACACATGAATGTCCTTTACTCCTCACAGATTCATACAGCACCATCAGTGGGCAGGAGAGGGACTGATGGGACTCTTTTGAGCACTGAATTGTTTTCACCATTTCTCTTCCCTCCTCTAACGTAGGTGGAAAAAGAACAAACAGGAAAAAAGTAAAACATTAAGATGCCTCATGTAGAAAAGCTCTGCTATTCGTGGGTGGCCCTGGGAAGGAGCCTTTGGCTGTGTGGGAAGCTCCAGGGGCTGCATGGAGAGGCCATGCTGTGACATCCTCAGGGAGCCCAGGGATGGCAGGACCTGAAATCGGGGGTACCTGGTGGGTGTTTGTGTCAGTGGCACCAAAAGGGCAGAGAAAACACTAGCACTGGGACACTCAGTGATTTTGGAATAGGTGATGTTTATAGGAGAAATCTGGCATGGCTAAGCACTCTGTAGAATAAAATATCCAACAGGTTGGGAGTTTTTATCTGAAAATAAAAGTACAGGCTCTAGTAAATCATCCCCCTAAGGTAATTCTTGCATAAGAAAGGTCTGCTTGGCCACCTGGTTAAGGAACATTTCAGCAAGGCTCCAGCTATGAGGCCTTAGGATTTTAGCTTTTATATTTTTCATGTATATTTGTCATTCTGTAATTCTTTAGGGAATAACTAAACTCCATATACAGTGTTAGCTGCTCTTCTCTCATTTTGGTCAAACACAATTCCTCTCTAGGCCTGGGAGTCAAGGATACCTCACTGTCTCAGGCCCCAAGAAGTGTGAACAAAAATGAGTTGGGGGGAAGCATACTTGGGGTAAATTACTTCATTATCTGAAGCTGTAATTGGAAGATTAACCCCCAACTGCAAATGGACCAAACTTATAAAAGTATAAAGCCCCATGACCTGTCATTGATTTTTGGGTGTAGCCCCTTGGGGGGTTTCATCTGCCTGAAATACACCTGAAGGTCCTTCAATAAATATAACTGCTTTTTATTCCTTTAATTTTGTCTAGCCTATGTTATTAGGTAGTCCCAAAAAGGCATCAGCTATGGCCCTGACTGCCCTACCAAGACAGAAGCACAACTCTCTCCCCTGCAAACCTAAGGAAATTCTCCCAATTCACTTCTACCTGCTCAAAGTTATGGTGATGACCTGGAAATCACTGTGATCTGAAAGCATATGATCAATAAACTGCCTTTGATTTCACAGATCTAAAGGCAACTTCAGAAGCCTGAACTTCGGAGAGAGGGGCTGTCCTTTATGCAACCAGATTTGTCAGCAAGGGAGAGCGCTTTGATCTGGATCTTTTGCAAAGGCTTCTCCTGACCTTTCCTCCCACACACAGGCATCTCTTGGGACACATATCCAACCAAGCCTTTGAATTCAATTCATATTCTTAGAGTTTTCTTGTGTGTTCATCCTGTATTTCAATGATTAATCTGAGAGCAAAATTCGTCTTTGCTTACATACTTCCTGTGAGAAGACGAGTTCGGTTTTGCATTTGGTAACTGGCTGTCGTTTAGACACAGGGAAGAATTTATTTCTGAATATCAAGTGTGGAAACTGCCCTGCAGCCCTCAAGTCACCTGTGTTTGGGGAGGCTGTGGGCAGGACTCCACGGTAAAGGAGGGAGGTCCTGGGACCTCAGTTACCATCGACATCCCCCCCTGAGTTTTGTAGCACAAAACTTGCTATGAAAGAAGCTCATGAAACTGGGACCAAGCACTTACATGGCTGGGGACTCCATGCTTTAGTAATTTCAATCAGGCAGGGCATTAGCTGGGCTCCTACTTGCTCAGCAGAGTTTGGGAACAGAACAGAGTTTAGGAGGCAGATATGTTCATCACTGACTACAACTGACTTAACCAGGAACACTTTGATTAATTGCTACAATAACGTGTAAATGCTGTTGGGGAAAGGCTTTCAGCACCACCTTTAGTAACCTGGCCAAATGTAAGCATTGATGATTGGATTGAATTGGATTGGTTGATTGGATTGAGTAACATGGATTGAATAGAATTGAACAGAAAGAGCTCTTTGCAACTTGAAGCCTTAAGGCAGACAACAGTGCCCTCTTCGGGGTTCTTGTTGAATTCCTTCAGTAAATCAGGTATTTACAAACTGCTGGCTGTAAAATGTGTGTTTTGCCTTTACTTTACTCCTCTTTGTATGCCTAAGCACATGATATGTGCAACACTAAGAACCAGTGGAAAACAAACCCATTCTAAGATAGTTTATCTAAATGTTATTTTCAATATTAGATACTGACAGGTATCAGACAGACTACTTGGTCTCTAGACCATGGTCCAGGATGTTTATATTTACTTTTAGCCTATATGTAGACAAAAAAAAAAAATTACAACTGAGAATAAATTATAGAATGAACTCACCAGTTGCCAGTTTAGGTGCTAAAATACTCAAGACCTGGGTCCAGGTCCAATATCATAAACCAGAAATTGTCCAGGCTTAGCTGGAAGTCTGAAAATTCCCCTTTGCCCCTGGTGTACCATCACTGACAAGAGACTCCTGTGAGCCATGACTGCTCCATCTTCATGCCCACTCTACCTCCCCTCAGGGAGGCTCCTACTCCATGATTAGCACCTAGAAAAGTATCTCAGGAGCCCTGAAGCACCACTTTAAGGTACATCTCTTGAACTACAGTTCAAATGATCTAGTCTGGCTCTTTCCTACTTGAGCCTGGGCTATCCCAGTTCTTTACAGTGAGAGCTTTCTAGAGAATTCCCTTAGGTCTTTCTGAGCAACTCTGCAAAATTCCTTTGAGATTCCTCTTCAGTTTACGCTAAAACAACTATAAATTCTCAAGTTTGTAAATCAGACCTTAGTTCTAAAAGTTTGCAAAGCAACTTTTCAGCAACTGCATTTTTCCTACAGGTGTACTCAGCATCACTGAAACACCAGCAAAATAATTTATGGCCAGTGACAGAACAGATAATGCAGAGTTATGAAAGAGAAAATAAAGTTAGATGGGTACACCTTAAATCTTCGGAGAAATAATCACAAATTCACACGCCTAGTTTCAAATAGCAAACCCCTGGAGCAATAGGAACAGTGCTTTACCCACGACTACAGACAACAGTGCAGGAATCAATCTGAGGAAGGGCAGAGGCTAATAAGGAGAGGAGGGAAAAGCAAGGAAACATCTGAACAGGTAAGATTGCCTGAGATAAAAGAATTAAGGGATTGGTTGCTTTTCCTTCAGGTTTTGGAGATCAAGATAAAATGGAAGCTCAGGATTTTTTGCTTTGTGTGAAGAGAAATAAGAAAAACAAACACAGAACTACTGCAGCACCAAGGATTACAGAGCTTTCTGCAATAATGCAGATGGTGATACATGCTCAGATGGTCTAGAAGACAAGGAAACATTATGAAACACAGCTCGAGTATTTAATCTGCAAAGAATCAGAATAAAGTTTTTGGGGGTTTTTTTGCTTTTTTTTTTTTCAAGGCTGTGATGGTGTAGCTCAAGCAGGCTGGATACAGCCACAGAACAGCAGTTGGCTGAGGCAGAGAAGTCACTGCCTCTGTGCTGGGGTGTGTCCTGAGGAGGTGTAAGAAGCACCTGCTGCTCTGCACTGCTGTGTTTGGTTACAATCTGACTTGCCTTTTCCCCTTAGCATTCTGCACACCTCCTTGAATTCCCTGCTTCAGACCAGACAGTTAATTGCCTTTTTTTCTTCTCCAAGGCTGCCTGTGTAGAGGCACCATGCCTGGAGATCACTGCTCTGGTTCCTGAGGAGCCTGACAGGCAAATAGCTGAAGGTTCATGTGCTGGCAGAGGCAGTGATCTGTGCTGGTAGCCTGTTCAGATTCTTGTTTCCTGAAGTTTTGTGAAAAAGCACAAACTACTGTTCTCACAGAACAGTTGTTCACTGTCAAAAGCAACTAAGGCCTATCTCTAGGAAAAACCGATGATGTGTGTGCACACTCCCTATAAAAGCAAGGGGTGCAGTCAGACCAAATTATGGATTATGGAGATCTCTTGCAGCTGACTTTGCTTTAGAAGAATGAGTCCAATGTCTCTTTAGCCAGGGACATCACCCAATCCCAGGGTGAGCTTTCAGAGAGGCCCAGCCTTTGTCTCACTTCATGAAATCATAAGGAAGAAAAGTTCAGTGGTAAAGAAGCCTTACAGCTACATATACTTCTGAATTTTCGAGTATTGTGTAAATCCTTTCCCACATGATCTCTTGAGAATCTACCCAACTAGAAATGTATCCAAGGTACCCCAGCACAGACTAGACAAAAAGAAAAAAATGCTTAACTTAAGCCTAATGACAAAAAGCATTTCTTCCACTGTCACTAATACTTTCATTGTCACAAGTGATACCGCCCTTTTTCTTTTTTTTTTTTTTTCTACTGCATTTAATACAAAGACTACACATAAACACTGCTTTCTGCCATGTAAACCCAGAACCTGTCAATAGCAGCTAGGTAATGAAATGGCTTTTAAAGATATACCTGTGTGTATATATATATAT
>VWZN01001192.1:2076264-2094440 GCA_013396955.1 Regulus satrapa | reverse complement strand
TATATATATTTTATTTTTTTTTTAAATTTTTTTTTCCCTCACGGGTTTTTTTTTGGACTCTTGTAAAGAGCTACAAGACTAAACCATCCATCAAAGTCAGCAGCCTGTATGGTGGCCAATACATCCAGTCTCCTGGGCAGCAGCTTGCTGGATGGAGCACTGGGGACAGACCTGACACAGAACATTATATCCGGAGGCTGCCAAAGTTAAACGTGCTGCTGCTTCTGCACTAAGCAGCTTTTACACTGCAAGTAGGAGGGGGAGTTATTTTTAGCCCCAGGTGTTACAGCAAGACATTAAACACTGCTGTTAGAGGGGACAGTGCATGATTAGCTGAAAGCCAGACAGGAGCGTTCTTGTAATGACAGCTATCGTACCATGTGTCACTTGCAAATGGGAGCACGGCTAAAAATATCCAGCAATGGGATAAAAATACACTGTGCAAAAATTACAGGGCTAATGGAACATCCAAAAAATATGGTCAGACACTGGCATCTTTCTACAGCAGCACAGAATTCCCTTAATCAGACAATAAAGGATCATTCCCTTCAATAGAGGTGGCTTTAATTCTCTGTAACAGGGAGGGCAGGGTGGCATCACAGCTCCAGGACTTCTCTTAGGAACAAGCTGCTTTTAGCTTGACTGCACCCAGCAGGTTTCTCTGTGGCCTGTGGCAGTGAGCGTGACCAAGACACAGCTTGACAGGACCATATCCAGACTCTCAAAGTCCTGTTGGCACTGGGGCACTGATCCTGCACGGCTGCCGAGGCTGGCGCCCCGTGATACTACTGAAGGGTCTGGAGCACAAGTCTGATGAGGAGTGACTGAGGGAGCTGAGGGTGTTTAGCCTGGAGAAAGGGAGGCTCAGAGGGAACTTTCACACCCTCTAAAAGTCCCTGACAGGAGGCTGCAGCCAGGTGGGGGTCAGGCTCTCCTCACAGATAACAAGTGACAGGAGGAAAAGAAACAGCCTCAAGTTGTGTCAGGGGAAGTTTAGGCTGGATATTGGGATTTTTTTTTCACTGAAAAGGCTGTGGAGCACTGGAAAAGGCTACTCAGGTCAGTGGTTGAGTCACTGCCCCGGAGAGATTTAAAAGATGTGTGGATGTGGTGCTTGGGGACATGGAACAGTGGTGGCCTTAGAAGTGCTGGGGCAATGGTTGGACTTGGTGACCTTAGAAGGCTTTTCCAACCTAAGCAATTCTGTGATTCTATGGTGTGGTGGTTTTGGGAGTACAGTAGTGGCTGTAGGATCCCAGCCAGGTAGTAATGTCCATACCCCTACAAACCAGTCAGTAACACAATGGTATTTACTGGGGATATTTTTTCCCCAATAAATTTAAAAACTGCTTGTTGAAGAAATTCAGAGGAGCTAAGCTTTGCTAATTTTTTCTCAACTACTCAGGACATATTCCTTTCAGGATAGTGAGTTTCAGTCCCATGAGGTTTAAAAGGGGAGAGGTGCCTCCTGGCAAATGTCTCAGAATTCAGACATGGTGGTGGTGGGCAGAGCAGTAGGTGGCACCAGCATCCTGCCAGACAAAAGAGAGCAGCGGCAGAAATCCCTCTCCATGTGTTTTGCAGTATGCAAAGAAAAAGTATTGCAAAAGGAACAGTGATACTAAAAATTGAAATTCCAGTTCCACTGGCAGTAATACCTCATTATTTGCACATGTCTAACCCTCAGCCAGTGGCCTGGGATGCACCTTGTGTCAGAGGGACGGAAGGTGGCGATTCACACATCCTCAAATATAGCAGGTGCTTAGGGGTGCCACCCCTAAAGAAGGACAGGTCCATCTGTCTGTGCTTTGGTGTTTTGAGCTGGGCAAGAATTTCCTTGGTTCTGAGAGACCTTCATAACAAACACAGAATAGTGACAGCAGGAGGTTGGGCAGAGATGTATATTTGATCATCTTTCAGCACCTGAAGTATGGGCCTGCAGGGAATCTGTCACTGCTTGCTTCTACTCCTTACTAGACATAACAAGTGCTGGAAAAAGCTGTGCTTCCCTGCTAAGTGACATTTCATTCATCACTCAAACTCAGTTCTGCCATTTCCTGAGCTTCTTCCACCCAAAAAATTATTCCTCAGATCTGACCCTTCCCTCTCCCAGAGATAAATGGAAAAGCACAACCCTGCTGCTGCTGCTGGCACTTTGTGCTTCCTCTCCTTTCCTCAGGCCCATCTGCTCTCTGCCTCTGGCTGTATAACACACAGTGGGGTGGCTGTCCCCTTGCTGTGCCCTCAGGGAGCACCTGGGGAGGTTTTCATGGTGCTCTGCAAGTACCACAAATGACTCTCTTGTACTGAATTCAGTAATGGGCAGGAGAAAACCTGACAAATTCTGGGATCACCAAGGCTATTAACAGTGTCACAGTGGCAGTGATCTTATTAATGAGTGCCATTCCAGAGCAGAGCAGAGCAGAGCATTCCCTGGAGGGGGAAAGCAGCCAGTCCCTGCCCTTTGCTCCCCTAAGAGCTCTCTGAGCAGCAGAGGATGGTGCCCTGGCCAGCAGAAGAACCCCTGTGATCCTCCCCAGGGCTCACAGCCCCCTCAGCCCTGGTCCTGGAGTATGGCACATTTCAGAGCAGGAGCTGTCGGGGTGGCTCTGGTGCTTCCCAAGTTCCTCGTTCACTCAGTGAGCTTTTCTAGCCCAGAGTGCAGCCATTTTCTCAGGTAAAGGTGAGAAGTAATCACTCCTAAACCAGGCACCTTTTCTATTCTCCTCTAGGCAAGAACCCCATCCCCCTCTTTGTGTGCCAGCGAGGGCAGGAATAGATTCCTCAAAGAGGAGGAAACCCGCATGTGCTGGTAACATTACAGTTAGAACAACTGTACTGTGGGAAAAAATAGGGTTATATTAATTATTCAGAGCTGAAATCGCACACAAGCAAATAGGTGACACATTGATTTCAGTTATTTCATTAGAAATCAAATGAATTGATGAATTCCCATTAAACTAAATACATAATTTAAATGTGTGCCAGTCAATAACTTGCTGTCACTTTATGCAGAATCAGCTGAAACCAGATGCTGCTGCAACCTGGAACAAAGGGCAGAGACAGTGACCTTTACCTAATTATTTAAATTAGTTTGAAGTATGTGAAACTAAGAGATAAGAAATTCCATTATTATCAAAACTGTTCTGCTTCCTTCTATTCATTAAATATTCAACTTCAGCACAAAACACAGTTAATATTCTCCTTTTGAATTTGAGGATTTTTAATAATGCATTAAATTATTCCTTGGGGTTCACTGAGGCTTCATAGCATGCACAATGGTTTTCTTCAATGCTTATATACACAAGGCAGCAGGTCAGTTACACAGGAAGTGTTCTGACTGACACCCTTTACATCTTTACAAATTAAAATTTTGCATTTAATGGCCAGCAGTCACACTGTGATCCTAATTGCAGTGGGCAGTGCATATCCGTCTGGAGCCTCTTCCCTGGGTGCAATCAAAATGACTCTTTCAAGTGCTGGATACATGTTTGGAAAATTAATTCCTTATTGCAAACAATATGCCAACTAAACTGCTCTCTCTTTCCTTTTAAAAAGGATCCAGGTATGATGGGAGGGGTGACTGGGCAGCACAATTGGGCATGTGCCTCTAGGCCACTCTGTTACCCTTTGTCTGACCTCAATTTCATACAAAAACCTCCTTTCAAGCCGTACAAATGAATTATTGTTTAATAACAAAAAACCCTCTTTCAATGCCCACGACCATACTGCAGTTAGCAAAACCCTGTGAGTATGCATAAAGCTTCGAAAATGATTTTCGTTTCCACAATTACGCCTAAGACTAAAGTTTAAACTGGTTTTGAGCCCTGAATAAGTGGGTTCCTGGCAGAATATCCCTGAATCAATTTTTCTTTATCTCACAGTTTTTGGCAAACACTAATAACAAGTGAATCTTTCAAGTTTTGGATATAAATGTCACTCCTGTCTCAGGCCTGGAAGGGGCAGTGACAAAATGGTGTGAGATGTTTTAGCTAATTGCTTCTTCTTGCCAGTGGATAGGAAACTGGGGATCCCACAGTTGTTAAAGATCATAAAGGCAAGACAGCATGTTCTGCTTGGCTTTTTCTACCCCTTGCCCTGTTTTCAGGAGAAGTTGGACTGTAGTATTTTTTCCCTCCTTTTTCCAGAGTCTGCAGTAATGAGATGGCCTCTGCCATGTTCCATAAGGGGCCTGTTATTCAGGAAATGAAACCTTTGTGGCTTCAGGTCCAGAACAGATAATTTATATTTATATCTGCTTGCTGTGTGAAGGCAGAATTGATCTGGAGCGTGTCTGAGGCTGCACAGTTACAGCAGGACTATGCCAGGAGCAGGGAGCCCAGGGCCTGAAGGGTTTTAGGACAAACTGCAGCATTTTGGGGACAGCAATTTCTGCAGCACAGATGAACTCTAGATTTCCCTTTGGGGCAGGTCCCTCAGACAGGCATCAGCTGGAAAGATTCATCTCCTGCCAGTGTTCTCCAGAGCTTTTTGGGACAGAACTGCCTGGGAGATGGGGAGCTGTGTGATAAGGAAAATCTCTATTTTTCTGGAGGAGCAATAATATGTTGAGATGCAGAACTGGCATCCAGAAACACACACACTCCAGCACACTGCCTTTGTGTGCTTACATGGGCCTCAGGATCTCACATATATGTTTCAGCCTGAAAATCTACAGTTCTACTTCATTTCTGCAACATTTTATCTGGGAGTGTCACACAGAAATATTGCCATCTTTGCAAATGCTCTAGGGCTGGCAGCAAGAGAAAGCATAGCTGCACCTTCCCTTGGGTTTCTAGAAAGGCAGACAGCAAATCTATTTATATCCCAGCTCTGTGCCTGCCGATACACATTTTCAGAAACTTCCAGATTTCATTCCAGCTCTGAGCTACCTTTTCATTTCGTTGCCTTCTGTTATCCTCATGAGACTTCTCAGATTTACAGGATTGTCAAGAATATTTGCTTTTTCTCAGTTATAATTATTGCCTTTCCTGTATTTTTAATACAGGTAGCTCTATTGTGTGTCAGCCACAATAAAAAGGGGCAAGTAGGTTGTTCATAAGCCACACTGTAGGCATGTCTCATTAAGGCAAATTTTAGGTTTAAAAGAACACCAGAGCGAAATACTAACCTTATAACCTGATACTGTACCAGATCACACTGAAGATCTGGGAAAGATGAGCAACACTTGCAAAGGGATAGGCCCTCTTAAAAGAAAAACATATAGAAATATATAGAGAACATACAGAAATAGTGTCATACATAGATGACACTAAACTTTTAAATGTATACTATTCAACAGCCTGCCTTTTCTTGGGTGCCAGAAATTTACAAATAAACTTCTGGACAAAGATCACCCTACTGGTTATAATAATAATACAGTATAATAACAAGAACAATGAAAGTTATTAATTTAAAGTATAAATTTTAATCCAAAAACCTATTTTTACATATTTAGTGTACTTCTCGATGAGATTTCCCTTCTTCTCCAAGGTTTCCAATCTCATGAAAGATTTGAATACCAAAATCTTCTCAGATTTATCATGTGACATTCACTTGGAAACTTTTGAGGACAAAGCTTCCTAAAATTGTGAATTGGAAAGATTAAAACTGCCCACATTTGGAGGAACAGGTATTTAAGGGACAAGAAGACCAAGAGAAACATTAAAAATAGAGTATTCAGCTTTTTTTTTTTGTTCTCTTTTTAAGAAGATTCATATCTAGAGAGTACAACTAGTCTTTAAGTCTATCTTAATTTCTCTGTCATTTACCAAAAAGTCAATCTTCTATTAATAAAATTGAAGCTCTATATTCTTAGAAAGCTCATCTGAAATTTGTCATTTTTTTTAATAAGCCCACAAAACAAAATCCAAATAGTTGTCTTATCTCATAACACATGCCTGCTCTTTCATCAGAAATGAAATCCTGCCCATAGTTCACTTTTTCATGCCTTTTATCCTTTATGATTTGCTTTCTTCTCCCCCAAATGGATGATATGTGACAAAGAGGTTTCTATCCCAGAGAGAAAAAGTCACTGCAAGCTTTGTGCAAATGAAGAGGAGAGGGAGATTTTAGAGCCTCTGCTATGGAATGGCTGCAGCAGGAGCAACTCTTCTTGAGGATCAGGAAGCCCAGATGAGAGACTAGAAAACACCCAAATACTGAGACCATCAGTCATCCCTGTAGGGGTTTGTGTGAGGGAGCTCTCTGCTCAGGCATGGGCAGCTTTTGTTCTCTGCTGGAGAGTGTCTGTGATACCTAAAGAGGGTCTGGAATGATGCTGAAGCTTTATTTAAGTCATGCTAAGAATGAAAGGCTTCGTCTGCCTGCGCCAGCCTGGCAGAGTGCTGGAGCCCTCCCTACTCAGCAATCAATAGCTCACCTGAGGGAAAGCTCCTGAGCACAGGCTTTCCCCACACTCTGATTACCCAGGGCTGTCTCTTTGGCACAGCCATGACATCCATCACCACTAAAGAAAGGGAGTATCACTTCTGACCTTCAGGAAGAAAATTACGGGTTTTCAAAACCGAGTAATCATCCCCAGGTCTTCTCTCAGCCCCTCACGCCTGCCTGGATCTGCCCACCTGCGCAGCCACAAGCCCAGCTGACCCATTTGCTGAATGCACCTGGACAGAGAGCAGTGAGCTGCAGCTAAAAATGTTCCCTTTTATGCAGTGTTTCAATGCTGGAAGTCATGGGAAGTTATTCCACAGTCAGGTTTAAATTCTGTATGCTCTGTAAGAGACCTGAGTCTGCAGAGGTGAAGGGTTATTCTGGAGGAACTCGCTCTCCAACTGATTTACAGAGGGGTAGGGTGGCCTATGAGTCCTGTTCTCATTTGTGTTCTCTTTTGGGAAGAGCACTGCAAAGCTGGGCATTCCTGCATTTCATCACCTGGAACTGACTGACAAGAACTGCCTCTTACTCCAAGGGATCAGGGAGCAGCACATTTCTGCTTCTTTGCACACCTGAGTTATTTCTCAAACTCATATCTGGCAGAGAAAACTGTCCAGGGTGAGATATCAGAAGCAGAGGATAAGAGGCCAAGACCTGAAAGAACTTGATACACTAGCCCTAAGGAGCAAGTGCACTTGACTTACTCATGTCTACCTTACATAAATCCCAGGGCAAAAAGAGCTTACAAAGCTCTCTTGGCTTTTACTAGGTTTGACAGCACTATGCAGTCAACCTTCAGAGCAGACTTCAGATTCCAAGTGATGTTTTAATTCCTGAGAAATAAGAGAATATAACCTGTAAAGAGGAACCAGGGACACGTCCAGTAATTCTATTTACTTTGGTACTGGAAAGTGATATTGATAACCAGGGCTTAACTCCTGTGACGGGCTCAGAGGTGTTTGAAGGCACACTTATTACTGCTCTTTGTTCATTAGATACTCTTGGGATTTGAAGCTTTGAACAGCATCTGCTTTTTCTGACAGGATCCCACATCCTCATTACCCCAATCAGAGACATGGTTTTACATTGCTCATGTGAAGGTAAGCAAGCAGAGAGCAAGGAAGCAAAGATGAGAAACCTTGCCAATGCTCATAACACATGCCTGCTCTTTCATCAGATTTCTACTGTGGAGAACTGCCAGAGTACTGAAGGGAGACTGAGAGACATGCAAGGAGAGAGAGGAAAAAGGAAATTGTCACAAAGCTGATTGTATTGGATTTTCATGAGAAGTCTCACTGTCTGCCTTAGCAGATACAGAGGCAGAATACATACCAAGAGAAATAGCAAATCTGACATCACATCTCATCCCCACCCCAGGACATAGATGTCTGTCTTGGCATAAAGTAGCCTGTTTTCATTTAAAAAGGCAAGTTCCTTATAAAAATCACAGAAAGAAAGGGGTGGAAGTAACCTCCAAAACACTCTGTCTAAAGGTCAGCTCTCCTGAACCACTCCTGGAGGAGGCTTAGGGATGACTCAGTGATGAGAGGGGCCTGCAGGCGCAGGATCTTGGCACCTTGCTCTGCTCAGCCACGAACACTCATAACAGAATCACACCTGTTGTTATTCAAACTCCTTATTTCCATAACTGGAAATTTCATGGCTCAGCAGAAATTCCTATAAGCTGGGATTGGCCTGTGGCTATAACTGAAGCCAAAGCATCATGGTTCAAATTAGTTCCACATGTCCACTGTTCAGTCTCTGCTTGCTGCTCCCCTTCATTAAAATGACCATGAGAAAAATGACCTCTAAGTACACACTGTATCAGATCTTGATAGAATATAGTCTACTGTTCGGGTAGTACAAATTAATTTTATTCATGGGTTTTAATTTACTTCCTATGGAGTGATTTTTTGCATCTCAGCAAGTTAATGTCAAAGTCAATAATGACTGCCACCATAATTTCAGTCTTTCAGTTCAGTTTCCTGAAACGCATCTGTAAATGGAATCAGTTATTGCTGTGAAATGCACGTGCTGTTTATTTGATTAGCTCTCTGTATAGGCCCTGCCATTCCCTACCACACGATTTGTAATTGCAGCTATAACCTGTTAAACCAAAGCCTGACTTTTTAAGTCCCTGTGCTAGAGGCTGCACAGCTTTTTGTGGCCTTCCAACCTATCCCTGATCTCATCTCCAGCCTGGGTTCTGTCCTCAATGCATCAGCCCAGAGAGTCATTATAGAGCTCTTGATCAAATGCTTATGTACAGCTGAGGATAGCAGAGAAACACTGAATTGTTTAGGTTGGAAAAGCCCTCTCAGATAATCGAATCCAGCTGTTCCCCAGCATTGCCAGGGCCACACTAAATCATGTCACTAAGTGCCACATCCATGCATCTGTTATGTAGATCCCCTCCAGGGATGGTGATTCCAGCACCGCCCAGGGCAGCCTGTGCCAGTGCTTAATGACCCTTTCAGTGAAGAAATCTTTTCTTTGAATTATCTAATCTAAACTTCTCCGGGCACAGCCTGAGGCAATTTCCTCCTCTCATATGTCTTGGGAGGAGAGGCCAACTCCCACCTGGCTTCCAAGGAGTTGAAGACAGCAAGAAGGTTCCCCCCTGGGCCTCCTCTCCTCCAGACTGAGCATGTATTTAAGCCAAGGGGGAAGCTTGTTGGCATACATAGGGATCTAGAAAAGATTAAAGATGTTTAAAGGAACTGCTGTTTGCAAATAATGCATAAAGCTAAAAAAGACCTTGCTGGTGATTTTCCCACAAATTGGATGTACAGCTGCCAGTGAAATAAAACCAAATTTTACTCCTTTTTGAAGTGTTCAACATGCCTTCTCCCACTTGAGACATTCCAGCTAAAGAAGCGTAGTGAAAATCCTCCAATTTGAATTGTCCTGACTAACATGATGTCTTCTGAGATCTCTAGGTCTCGTGGCAAATATAAATTATAGTCAGGGTCTGTACACTTTGTTCTCTGGTACACTCAAAGACACATTTGCTGGCATGGAAACCTTTTCTCCCTTCTTCTGCATTCTTTACCAGGAAGCACACAACTGCTGTGTATCAATTCACAAAATGTTTCAGCACTTAAAATTGATTCCTGTTCAAATGTCCTAAAATCTAAGAAAGAACATTGCCACGTTGTAATGGGCACATTTCAGATTCTCATCTCTGCTTGCCAGTTGCTTTGCAAGCCTTTAAAGTCTATAAATAGGACAGCAGCAGAGGAAACTGCCCTTTGCTCCAAACAAGGCTGGTTTGCTTAAAAACTATTAAAGGTTAATCAGGCCATCACTATAGGGATTTTATTTGTGATTCAGTAACAATGTTTGTTTCTCTGTAAAATGTAACCTGCATTTTCTTATTCAGGCCTTTTTTTTTTAATAGATCAAAATAAATAAATGATAAAACACTCCCCTTTTTCCAATGCTACAGAAAGTGGAAAAAGCAGCCAAGAGCCACTGCAGCACTTTTTTGTTACAGGCTAAGTTCCTATACTCCCTGACCCCCTTTTGACATCAGAATAGTCAATATTATATTCTTGAATTGCAAATAGGTAACAATATCAGTATTTCAAGGGTATTGCTACTTTTGCTTTTCTGTATAGTACCAAGTAAACAATGCCCTTAAAAACTCCACAGTTGTGATTAAAACCCGTGACAAATTTGTGACAAAAATCCATTCTGTGATTTGAGTTTTTTATAAGGAATACCTACACAGCCCTTACAAAGCTGTGTCTTTTTGCATGCATTCACCCTGGTGAACAGTACAGCTACATCTACAAAGATGACAAACGAAACATCATCAGTTCCTACTTTTCTTTTTGGCAGGTACAACGTTCTGCTTTAGGGACATTCTGAAATAACTTCATGGCACTGCTCATTTTCAGAGCTCAGTGCATAAAAGCACAAATCATAAAACTCAGCTGCATTTAGCTAAAACATTTTCTAGGGCTCTTGAACTTTTCAAGTAATCCAGGCCTGATTTACAGCTTCCTATAAAAGTCAAGCAGCATTTCAAGATTTTGTGTGTCGCCAGTGAAATGATCCCATTTTGACAGTAGTTTGCTTCTCTTTTGTCACCTTTGAACCCTAATTATAAAAATACTCATTTGTGTTAACTACTTGAATGTGATGAGAATCTAATGAAACATTCACCCATATCTCTCTGCAGCTTTCATTTTCAGACGCCTTTCAATGTTCCTTAACTTAGGGTGCTGTAGCACAATGCATTTCTGCAGTGACCTCTCCATGCAGGGCAGAATCAAAACACCCACTCTGATTGTGAAAACCCTGAGCTCTTCTCACCCCTGCCCCAGGGACGACATTTCCTCAGCATTTATGCAAACCAGTTTAGCACTGCTGACTCCATTGGAGCTACTTTCAAATTGCACTGATGCTGTTTCTCATTTCTACATTGGGTTTGTTCAGTTTCAGGATCCAACCCCTGGCTCTTAAGCTTTTCTCCTAGATTAAGGAATACTAATGCACAAACAACTTTGGTGATCATGACCTTTCTTTTCCAAGTTTCAAGAAATCTTGATCTTGAAACTCTTTCCTGTGACCTCTGTTCAATCCTCCTATTTACAGCGTGGACAAAAGCACTGCAATCCACTGCAGTCAAAATCTACCTTAGTTAATGCAGCTTTCACATTGTGAATCTTAATTCACACTTATATCTGATTTTTTTTGTCCTAATGAGGTGCCTTTATAATTTTCCACTGTGCTTTAATAATTAGTGTTTGTGAAACCCTGAAAGTACATACAAATAATAAGACTTGCCTTAATTTTCCATCTCAACTATAAACACGCATTTATTTCTATGTTATCATCATTCCCACCAATTTTCCCTCCTGTGGACAGCTCATCTTTGTTTATCATCACAAGAAAGTCTAAAACTTTCTTTTTGATAACTCTTTACTGTGTTGGAATATGCCCACATTTTGCATTTAGAATGGTGATGTCATTAATCACATTTTACTAGTGAATACTGACGATTCCCACAAAAACACAGAGAAACTGAAATCCCTCTCAGTGAGTGTGTTTCCAAAATACAGTGTGTTCTCACACTGGAATTCAGAACAAGAATACTTCCCCTAGCTCTTACACAGGGACTGCCTGCAGTATGGCTGGAAATGCAGAGCATCTATTAATGTCCAATTGTTTTTTGAAGTATAAACTGAGACAAATCAGTATTAGACTCTTTAGAAAATCTGCAATGAAAATGAAGACTTGAAAGCCTCTTACAGAGACTATCAGCAGGGAGTATGGGTTAATTAGTGAGGAATCTGGCTGGGAGACAGAGAGGCCCTCCTATTTGTCTCCTCAGTGCAGTTACCTGCTGTACTAAACTCACACCAGATATCAGCTTTCCCTTGGGACTCAGTAACCAGAGGCCTTTCAGCACCAAAGACATGGAGGGAGGAGGAGTGAACACAAAAAGAAAGTTCATAAATGCAATGGGAAAAGTTCTGTGGAAGGTTGGAGAGCCCTTTAAAAATGATCATCCAGAGTGTCATTAAAATTACTCTCTATCTCCAATATAACTAACAGTCAGACCCCAAGCTTCAAAACAAACCATCCAAATCATGAAGATAAGTTCTTAAAAATTACATTAGTAGCTGATCGCAACGGTAAGAGGATAAATTCCAATGCAAAAGAGAATGAAATTGTAGATAAGATCTTTTAAATCTGTCCTTCTTTTAAAGAATTCTTCCACACAATCAGAAAATTCTGGAAACTAATTGGAAGCTGTTCTGGCATGTTACAGGAATTATACAAAGACCTGCTGTAAAAATTCAATATATGCTTAAGAACAACAAGAAAGACTGCCAAATGTATTAACAAATCTCAAGCATTAGAGTACACTGTGTGGGGAGATTAATGACCTCGGACACAAAAATATCTTCCCGAGGAAGTGAAGAAGCACTGAGGTATGAATGTAAAGAAATTGTAGAATTTACATAAACCCTGCTCAGGCTCTAAATCATCCTTGATCAAGGTTTCAGTGTTTGCAAATATCTACAGGCACAGATCCTGTTTATTCCTCCTCCTTTCATCTCTGCAAGGTCAGCCCTCAATGAGTCCTTCCTTTATTGTTTGCTGAACAATTGTTGCAATGACTGCAAAGTGTACAAATAAGCTGAACACAAAATGTCTATCCAAAAAAAAAATATTCTAATGGCTGCATTAAACGATTCTAATCTCCAAAATGTCACAGAATCCTGGAATAGTTTGTGTGGGAAGGAAATTAAATATCATTTAATTCCACACCCCTGCCATAGTCTGACACACATTCCAAAAGACCAGGTTATAGAAACAATAGTATAAGGTAATCCTTATATCCATGATTTTTTGGTCAAGAACATTAAAACCACAAGCATCCATACTGAATTTGGCTGAAATTTTCTTAGTAAAATTATGACAACATTTATGCTATGAGATGGCAGCAGAGCAATCATCTGAGAATGACTGGAGATGACTGAACCTCCGAAAGTTTATGGCTCATACCAAGTTTAAGAAAACATGCAAGCCCTTGTCATATCCTACTTTATGGCAAAGCAGCTGGCTCAAAACTCAAACATTAAATATGCAGCCAAATCAGGAGCTGGAGCACCTTTTGTGCCAGCAGGTTGCTCTGTGGAATGTGCCACAAAACATTCAAAGGGTGCACAGGAGCCACAGGTACCACAAAGGATTCCAGCTGAGCAGCGATTTGGTGTTGCTGGTAACACATTATTGATAATTCCTCAGTAACAACACTTAGAAAGGCCTGGTGCTCCCAAGAAACACCAACCACCATCAGGGTGATCCCACTGCAGACACGGCCTGGCCAAAGCACCTGCACAGGTAAAAAGCTGCTGCTGGTAGAATGCTCATTCTTTTGGGGAAAAAGTATTTTGAGGTTAAAATAAAACCCAAAGCTATGAAAAAATGAGAAACAGTGGGACATATAACTAGATATAGCATATTTCTGTGGCTTTGCCAATAGAAGAGAATACAAAGATTATAAATCCCTTCCCTCAAATTACTCAGAGGTCAGGAAGAGTGAGAGAGGTTTCTGATGTGCTTTTTTTTTCCTAGATCTATTTCTGTTCACCATCTTCAGCTGAAGTCACTCTTTGGCCTTTCAACTTTCTGTGGAGAGACCTGGGCCCATAAATAACTACAGCCAAGTGAACGTGGTGCTTTTTGCAGTGGCAGAAGGATGCCTCTGAAGGGCTGGTCCTAAAAAAATGCCTGATTCTGAATGGTGTCTCCATGAAGTCACACAAACAGAGGCAGGTGAAATTAGAACATGTAGAGACTAGAGCAGCCTGAGCAGGAATAGTTTTGAGGAGGGAAAAGTGGATTTAACAGGCAGATCTTATTTAAAATGCACCAGAGGAAGACCCCAGGCTTCTCCAACTACCCCTCTTGTTATCTCCAAGGATTATGACAAAGAAAAAGGCAAACACTCAAAGCAACCAGAGTCCAACTCTAATTCTGCATTACCCATGTTATAGAGATTACAAGGACAATGCCCCTTTTACTTTTGGCATATTCTCATGCTGTTCCTGTCAGCCTGATGATTTGGATGTCTATTTTCATTTCTTCAGTGCAAGTGAAAATGGATGTGGAATCAAACCACTAATCCAAACATTTATCCAAACACCAAGAAAAATCAAATCTGCATTGAAACTTGCTACCTCAGGCAGTTTATTTAATGCAAATTATTCTCATTAAAAGTAGTATACCAAAGACTGATCTCCAGACGTACTACTGACTTGATCAAGCCTCCTGCTGAACAACTCTATAAATGTGATTATAAATATTAATGAAGTTCATGTAAATAACATCTCCCACAGTGCTGCTGCTGCTACACAGGTAGAGTGTACCAGAAATTTATTTATTTCTCTCTCTATCATCTTAGGGGGGCGGTCCACTTCTCTATTAGAGGGAAAGAAGGGAGCCATGAAAAAATACAAGGAGTACCTAGGAGTGAGGGAGAGGCTGAGTCACTGGCAAGGCCACACTCGTGGTATTTAAAACAAATTGGTCCTGGACATCAGAGATGGCTGTTCCCAGACACAAAGGATTTCCACTGGCCCTTGGCAGCAGCCTGCTCTGGACAGTGCTTCACAAGACTGATTTAACACCCGACACCCTCTCAGAAGCAGTGAGTGATGCATTTTGCAGGGGTACCTGTGCACTGTCCAGACCATTCTCTGTCCAGGAAGGACGGTGCTGCTTTGGCAGAGGGAGCTGGAGCAGAGTCCATGGCCTGGCAGGTGCAGTTTCAAACAAGCTCAGCCCACTGGGTGTTGGGCTGCTGTGGGGAGAGGAGCTGCTGGCCTTCAGCTCACCTTTAGTTTAAACCCTGCCTCTCTGCTTCTCTACGAAAAACCGCCCACACACCCTAGAAAGTAATTCTTGGCACCAAGTTGGGTAGAAAATGAGGATTATCCTCCCAAAGCAGCCAGCCTGTAGGGTTGCTCCATGGCAATGCCAAGGTCAGAGAGCACAAGTTTTGCCCCAGGGTGTGTTAGCTCAGCTGCTCCGTGGCAGGGTGGCATGGCACAGTCCCAGGCTTGTCTCACAAAGTCCTGATGGGGCTGCAGATCAAGGAGCTGTGTATCTCAGTGACAAGAAACGTAATGCAGAGTGAAGGGTGCCTAGAGGTTTTCCAGAACACTGAGTTCAGCACCGCTAAGAAGTCTAAAAGGGAAGGTACTGGCCAGACAGCTCTTACTACCTCTCCTACTCTTTAAGCAGACAGCTGCTGCTGGGGAGTCTGTCACATCATCTCTCTGCTCTGCTCCATAATGAAGGAGCAACTCCTACGCACCTTCAACACACACGCGGCTCAAGAGGTCACTGGAGTCACTCTGCATCTGCCAGCAGGAGTTTTGCCAGGACTGAGGCAGTTCCTGGATTATTAATGCTGCGATTTTTATCTTTTGTTTGTGATTGTGTTTTGCCCTATTTCATAGGGCTCAGGATGAGAGGATAAAGTCTCTTCAGGTGAGGAGAAAGGGAATTTGAGGCAAAAAGTCTCATTAGTAGATCATTCTGGTAAAACTACTCTGAACCACTCTCCTCTGAAGAGAGTAATGGCTACAGAATCTTCCATCTTATTTTATTTTTGTATCAGAAAAGCTTGAAACTAAAAAGAAATCTCATCAGTAGGGAAAATAATGTTTGGGGTGGCTTTTTTTTTTCCTGATGAGAAGTTTTGTTTCCTTTTGTTTATAAAATAAAATAAAGATAAATAAAAGTTGCCTTTCTTATTTACTTCTCAGTCTTGCTGTACTAATTGTTCCTGCCCATGACATGTTTTTGTAGTGATCAACAGGCAGAATATCTAAGTATATATCCATGAGGAAACATTGAGCTATAGCTCATTAGTGAGCTGCACTTATTTTTCATTTTGAAATTACCTTGTAAATATTCAGGAACATGATGCAGAACAGGACCTACCCATGTGCCTCCTAGTCATATCACTGAGGTGTCTTATTTTGAGAGTTTAGGATTGTGTGCAATGTGCATGAAAGAGATGAATAATTATCATGATGATTGCCAAGAAAATAGAAGCAAAGCTCATGAATGAGAGTCAAGATACACAGCGAGTTGAAGAGCCAGCACAAGGCAAGAGAACAAGTAGCAACAGTCCCAGTTCATTACTATGGGCTCAGCATCAGTTCAGTTTTCCATGGCCAGGGGTGTCCTGAAGAAAGATGGGCCGAGGAAAGTCAGGCTGCCTGACCAGAACATTTTTTTGGGTCCATTTTTTCTCACACATTAAGAGGGAAAAAATTCTTGACCCAGAACTTAAATATTACTCCTTAAATATTACCCCCCCTTGGAGGGGATGGGATGCAACTCACACAAGGAGTGCTCTGGTGCTGTCACACTTCACAAACCTTCATCCCTGGGAATGTCACCTGCAGACAACCCTGCAGCTCCCTCCCTTTTCCTGCTCTTGTCCCTCTGGCTCTGGGGATCCTCAGCAAGAGGACAACCCCCCACATAGAGCTCTTGTGCTCTGGGCTGGTCCAGGATCAGAGTAGCTTGTGTTTGGTATGGTCTTTCTTCCACATTTTTAAATATGTGGTGATGCTGTAACAGCATTTGTTCTGAAAATAATTACTCCATGTCTGTCTTTCATGAAAATATTGAAATAGACTGTAGTGGTTTTGGCATTCTAATAAGGATGTGACATTTCACAGCTTAATGCTTATTCTTGCAGTGGAAGATGGGGAATTCAATTCATTTTTCATTGACCTGTGAAGTGCTTCACTGAAATTGCAGTTTTGTCTTAAACTCATGGAATGATGACAGAAGGGGCAAGAAAGTATTTCTAAAACTATATTTAGCCTATTCTTTTGTCCCAAAACGCAGTCAAGTATACTATATCATCCCTTGAAAGTCTTTCCTTTAACATTCAGGTTAAGTGAAAAAAAAACCAAAAACTGGTGAAAAATAACCCAGGGAAAAATTAGAGAGAGAACCAAGCAGGAACAGACAGGCTGTCATGAAAAGATGGAAGGACATGCAGGTGAGTAAATCAACCTGGAGTCCCAACACACGTGTGGGACAGAAGCTATGCAGGGCCCCTCAAGGCTGATGGTTTACTTGCCACCCCAACTCATAAGCCTACCAAAACTAAATTTCTACCAAAACTAAATTCTTACCAAGATTTTGTATAAACAATAGGCCAGGCAGGAGAGTGTCTACTGTGGGTACAGTGTCTACAAGGAGACCAAGTTTTGGGAGTTAATAACTTTTCTTTAAAATCTTAAGTTGCATGGGCTCAGAGATCAGTTTGGGTTGTAAAAGATCTTCTAGGATTTTCCAACCCTTCCACTAGATCAGGTTGCTCAAAGCCCAAGGCACAATTTCTCAAGACAACTTGGCTCATCTCAAAGTTCACTTTGAGCTGTTAGCAATGTTGTTCACAGGGAGGAATGCCTGGTAGCAGGGAGAATGTGAATATGCAGCCATGAACAAAATCAGGTGGAAGTTAAAAAAACAGGGCTGAATTGCTTTGTTAGCATTTAACCAGTCCTATAGAACTAGTGACTCATCCAGCCCTCAGTCCTAAAGGTAAACCTCACTGCAGCTCAGCAGTTAAATATGCAATTAGCTTTCAACATCTGACACTTCAAATATATTCCCAAAAATCACACCTAGTTCCTGAACAAATCAATCAAACGTACTACTCCTTTTAAATTTTCTATGTACAAAGAAATCGTAGCTATTAGCCCAGAGGGAATAATCCCAGCAAATCCATCAATCTGAATGTAAGAATAAGGGATAAAACACCGTGTGTGAAATGCACATCAGCAATATCACTCCTTAGTTGGACTGAGAGCTTTTTTTGCTAATGTCAGTCTCAGACACTGCTTCACACAATAGCCAGAGCCACCAGCCTTTTCAAGCATTACTCATTAAAAATGTAAAAGAGCACAAAATATCTAGATACAATGATGTGACCTTCAAGGGGGGGAAATACAGAGGCTTTTCTTTCTGAATTGTTGGTACTCTTAAGTAGAAACTAGGGCATAAAGTAGAAAATCAGCAAAAATTAAATTTTATTTAATAAGAACAGTTACCCAGGATATGTACAAGCCTTCCAGGAGAGCAGGTTAACATTGGATGGCAAGGGATGAAACCAAGCTGAGGTCTGCCAGATTGTTTCTCCCTTTGCTCACACTCCTGAGCAGTGTGAGTAACACTTAAAGCTGAATACTTGTTGGGGTTTTGGTTTGGGGGGGGTTGGATTTTTT
>VWZN01001192.1:2027859-2069871 GCA_013396955.1 Regulus satrapa | reverse complement strand
AAAAAAAAAAAAATCTTACTTTCCTCCAAAGAAGTATACAAGCACTTTTCACATGGATGGGAAGAGGAGCTGGGTTGTTTTGGGACAATTATTTTGCCTTTCTTAAGAGTTGTCCTGGTGCTTCTGAATTCCCTGTTGCCTGCTCACTCTATATGTATGAAAAATACAGATGAAAGGTTAAAGCCTTAGAAATTATGCAGCTCTTCTCTGGCTAGCCACAGCAGTTTTGGGAGGTGGCCACACAGCATGGGCTGCAGTTCACTGGAAATTTATACTAGAAGAGACAGCACTAAAAATCAAGGAACCACAGTTCAAGCTCTTCCAGTCCTTCCTCCTCTACCTTCCCCTTCACCCATCTTCCTGCTCACACCTCCTCCTGCTTCATTAATTATCATTTTGCAAATGTTCAGTGTGCCCAGAGCGAGCAGGATGAGAATTCTCTGTGATGAGCAGAAGCAGCAGGTCACTTCCCTGCCCTCAGGCCCATCTGCCTCCCAGAGCCCTGGCTATGCTGAGGCATCACTGGTGGCAGGATAAGGTGAGAACACCACAGGGACAATTTCAGGCACTGAGCTAAGTTTTAATCATGTATCTTCCACTAATGCCAGAAGAAGTTACATGGCTAAATGCCTGCAAGCTGTTTTGGATATGTGAAAGTTAATTTTACAGCTATTCCTGGGGCAAAGAAATAGGACTGCCTGCTGGCAGAGGCAGCCACTAACAGAGACTGGCAGGGCAGAGAGAGATTAGCAGTTGGAAAAAACACAACCCCCTCCACTATCTCCCCAGAGGATGTCAGTGCTGTTGGCGCAGGACACTTTACTGTCACCCCTGGTACAGAGGAGCCAATGCACTGCACGCACTCCAGCCCTGCTTCCCTCTAGGGAAGGACTGGGGTGCAGGATTGCTGTAAGGACTGCGAGCCCAAGTTCCTTTTTGCCTCTGAAATGCTTGGGCAGCTCAGTGCCAGGACAAGTAACTGCCTTTATCAGCAGCCTCTGACTTTCCAGGCTCATTGCCAATGATAGAAGCATCCCAATATCTCCTGGTGCTCCCAGCAGGACTGACACCATCCCTACCCCTGGCAGTATCTGAAGTAGCTCCACTGGCTGGGGAATGTCTAAGACACCTTGGGCAGCAAGCAGGCACAGCTCCACGCAGAAATGCTCTTGCAGGCACAGCACAGGCACTCAGGATGTGGAACAGGACATGCCAGACCACCTTACAAAAAACAGTCTTACTTCACTGACACCTATCAGATCCAGGGTTGGGGTTTTTTCTTTATTTTTTCCCCACTAAATTTTAAGAACTTGTGCCCACCCACTTCTGAACTTGCCTGAGGTCACTGCTGTGCTTCCGTCACTGTCACTGCTGGAAAAGGCTTTAAAACAACCAGGAACCTTTGAAAAAGGAGAAAGCGAACAGGTAGATGACTAGACACTCTGCAGAGATTGTTTTTTAAAGATAGTTCAAAATAAGGTATAGTAACTTCTGCATGCTTCATTCAACAGCTGCAGGATTAATGTCACCACAGCTAAGGAAGCACTTAACCATCCTTGGGAGCCCAGCACACCCAGTGTCCTTGGGGAGCACTTTTGACTCTCCAGGAGAAAAGGTTCCATGGGACAACAGCGCTTTTCATCTCAGCATTCTCTGCATGCAATAAATTCTTTTAGCAACTGTGAGCCTACCTGAGCCTATCAGACAAATGACAGCAGAAAGAATTAGAACAAAAGTATTTGGTAAAATATAAAAAGAGTTCAGCAGTCAAGCTGAGTGCTAGTTCTCCTGATCACAAAACCAATAGACAAATCTACTACAGGCAGGGATCTCACTCATTCCTTCATATCAGCGCTTGCAGTGATGTCAGTGGTTTTGCACATATGGCAAAAGAAAATTTGGCTCTAAATATGAATTTAAAAACCTGTCGCAGAAAAATTGGTGAAAACCACAGCAGAGCTCTTCACATGTTTTTAAGCTGAGACAAAGGCAGTGAAGATAACAGTGTTTACTTAGCTGCTCTCTGTGCTGATTAGACCCAACACAGAACAAGGACACATCCATTGCAGATAATGTTTTCAGCACTCACTGCTGAGGCCATTTAATTAATTGTTCTCCTGGGGTCAATATCAAGTTATGTCAATAAGCATTTGAGCTCATCCAGCACTCATAGCTGAATCTGTTTGTTTGATCTGGCAGTTTTATCTTGTAAATGTGGCTCTTGCTGCAGAGCCTAACCACAAAAACACCTCAGGAATTTTTATTTTTATATTTTTAGGTTTATAAAAGAATTACACCCATGGACCTTGAAAACTACCATTGTTATTCTTTTAGTGATAGAGTTCCTGTTAGAGAAAAAGGATCTGGTGGGGGGAAAAAAGACAATTTGAAGTATTAATGGCTTTTTTCCTATCTGAAGTAAGGATAATCCTCAAGATATTTTCTTCCTCTTTGCAGAGGAATGTTCCAAAAGCAGATTTTTTCCCCCCCTCTTAGAGTGGCATCTATATATATTCAAGAGAAAAAACCACACTTGAGTCTGGCAAATCTGAAGCCTCTTAATGAATTATTATGAGAAAAAAGTGATTAATTATGTCATTAGGCCTAGAACAAAAACCACCTGAATTTAAGCACATAGTTTTGACATTCAAGGTACCATTTTCAGGAAGGAGCCCTCATTTCTTTTGGTGCCAGATTTATTTCCCCCCCCCCGAGACAGCAGCCAGCACTGCATCTGATCAGCACACCTCATATCACACAGAAGATCTCTCCTGGTTAGGCAGCATGTAGGCAAGCTTGGCTTAGTGCTCCTGGAAATTGGCCACATGAAATTTCATTTCAATGTGGAACAGATCCAATGAACTGGAAGTTATAAAAAATCCTCTCATAATGGGGATTATTTACTTATCATATTCACCAGGCCACACAAGGGGAACTGGACTCTATTCAGGTTACACCAATTAACCCCCAGTTGCTACTGCTTTGGTTTTCTGATGTTCTTCAGAAAAAAAAAAAGCAACACAGGAGCATAAAGCAGGAAGCCTGGTTGGTACAGAACAGCCTTTAGTGCTAAAAGTAAAATGAAGAGCACAACAATCAGCCATTTTAAATATTTTCCATATCAAATCTTCCCTCTGGTGTCACCAGTACACCTCTGGTGTCACAATTTCACCCATGTATCCCTTTTGAGCATGACTGGAATGCTCAGGAATCAGGAATCCAGTATCCAAGGAAGCAGAAGGCTATAGGTGAGTGCAGATGCTCAGTAAGAAAGCAAGCATAAGTTTTCTGCTCTGACTTTTGCTGAAAAATCACCAGTGTAAGCAAGAATGAGTATTTTTTGGATAAGTGGGCTTCTAACTGGATAGTTCTTTCCTATTCTATGTGGTCTACCCTAGTTTTGGTATAGAATACCAAGTAAAGGATAACACAATCACTTGCCTCTACCAAATGGGCTGAGTCCTCCAAAGAGAGATACATGCTTTAAATTCCCCAGCCACTGCTGCCAAGGTAGGTGTCAGCAGCCTGGAATACATTACACAGTTGACAGGAGCCCAGAAAGAGCTGAGCTTTCCAGATATCCTGCAATTCTTTCAGCATGAGATAAGATCTTTTTTCAATGAGAGATGTCAGGCACCAAAATCAAGCAATTACTGGTTATAAAACTATTAGCCTGTAAAAGTGTACAGTCTGTGTGTAACTTGTTGTTAAATGACCCACTCTGAGTACATCGTTCATCATTGTACAGAAAATGGTCTTTGTTACTTGAAGCAAAGCTTAGACTTTCAGTATTCATCAGGGATTGAACCATTCCATGAAAGAAAAAGCATTTTAATTTTGAAGCACTAGATTGTGGCTTTCAAGCACATCATACAATGCACTGGGAAACCCTGTATGTGGGTATTAATGCACAATAACCTCTTAATAAGGGAGGAGATGGATCTTGCTCCTCAGATCTCTTTACATCTCAGTCCATTGGGCTGAAAAGACTTACAGAGCAGAAACTTCCTGCCAATACCATGAATTATTTAGCTGCTAGGGTGTAACACTTATTAGATTGTAATTGGTTTGGTTTTGCCAAAAGGAAGCTGTTTGTCACTACCATCTCTGCATTAGCACAGTGTTTATGGAACTGGAGTGCCTTGAAGAAAACTACATCTGTCTTGAACTGCTGTTCTTCTGCTTTGATTTAATGGTTCTTGAAGCAATAAGAGCTGCATGGTCCCACCAACTGCTGATATCTACAGAAACAATAAATACTGCATTGAGTTCTATTAAGGAGTGCTAAATATTCAATGTGACAGTAGAATTCCCCTACAACATTCAGATGGATTTACACTTCCACTACGGAAACTAAAATAAGCATCAGGCAATCTTGTGTTCAGGATTCACTGCTGGTACAAAGTGAGTGAGTGCAGCCTCAACCAGGGTACTAAAGACCTCTGAGCACTGATGATAACCAGAGCAAGAAATTGGTATTACATGAAAATAACAAACTCAGGAATAATATCTGCTGGCTGGCTAAGAATACTTTTCTTTCATTGTCATCTGAGCTATGCAGTCTACAGAACAAGCAGAAAAAAAATGCCATTTTGTCTTTGTTTTTATGACGGGATATATACATTCACTTATGGATTACATGAGGATCCTAAAATAGCTAGAAAAGCTGTGCAGACCCATCAATTTTATTTTCTACTGCACTATTTTAAATTGTAAAATGCCTATTCAGATGATTACAGCATATTGCTTGCTCATATTCCAGAATGTTCATTTTCTTTTCACATTTAATATACTGGAATATGTGCACAATCATGCTGAGCGGGGTAATTGAAAATTAAACAGAATTACTCACAGCAGCAATATTTTAAATTCAAATAAGTTTCATGACATATGGCCTTTATTGCATAGTCTAAAAAAATTTTGTAGCTTCTTAGATGAAGCAGGTGCTTTCTTTTTGTACTCTGGAGCCACACCTGTATTGTCTGAGGCACAGCTCCAGGCTGCTGCCACATCAGGGACAGGCCTGGCTAAACAGATTTCACAGCTAAATGCTTCATCAATAGTCCTATCCCTCGACAGACTCTCCAATCCATTTTGGATGCCAAAAAACTTTAAAGTCCCTTTTTATAGGAAAGCTGACATCTCCAAAGCCAGTTGTTGTCCAAAACTACAACAGCAGACAAGATCTCCATACATGCACCTGTTTAAGCATGAGGTTGAGATGGATCAAGGCTGGTAGAGATCAAAAAAAGTGGTATGAGCGACCCTGTCAGACCAAATTTCCCTTTTTGCTTACAGGGTGCAGCATCTCTTGGGCATTTCTGATGGCGAGAGCCACTGCTGTCCGAGCTCCAGACACTCAGCACAGAAAACACTTCTACAGCCTAACCTCAGCTGTCCAGTACGCTTGCTACAGCTTGCACTGCACAAAGATTTTGGAGGTCTTGCAGAAGTCCATCCCTTTCCAGCTCCTGACGCAGGGAACAGCCCAGCTGATGCCAAATCCTTCTCTCAGACATCCCTGAGGTACTGGGACATCCCAGTCACCTTCTGTGGCTACAAAACTCATTTCAAGTTTGAGATGGCAGGGAAGCCTCCTCCACAGAGCAGCACAGAACACTCTCATTATGGGCTATAACCTCCCCAAACAGGAAACTCAGAAAAACAAATATTAGACAGCTCCCTACTTCATACCTTTTCCTACAATACCAGAAGTAGAAATATCTATGTAAGAAGCAGGAGTTTTGCACTAACTAATGCACACTGTAAGTAAAGATTTAGTTATTCCTTATTTGCTCACTCCAGAGATTATTCAGAGTTCTTATAATTAAGAAGCCATGAACATGTGTATGGGCACACCTTGAATATTTTAAAGGAGGTACTAGTAAAAAACCTCTACCTTCATTTATATAACCAAAGATTACTTCAAAACCACTTTCATGCATCACGCAACCATAACTTTCCTCTGTACTAAGAGGAACCCTATCAAGTTATCCAGTTATTTACAGTATCATCCAGTATTTGGGTACACGGCTGTCTGATCACTAATTGCCCTCTGCATACACACCAACACAGCCAGGATCACTGAAGCAAGGACCATGATTTCACATCTCTGGTTTGAACAGGTATGTGGGAAGCAAGCTAATGAGCATTAATTACTTATCTCTTTAATGACAGGTAGCATTCCTCTGTCATTTGTTGCTCTCTATTCAATTATCTATTTGTGGAAGCCTCTGTAACACCAGTGTTCCTTGGCTGGGAAACAACAAAATGTAAAGTAGAAAACTCATGCTCTTCATTACAGTAGTTCTCAACCTGTCTGACAGCAATAGGAATTCAATTACAGTTCTCCCGTGGCAATAAACTCCACGCATTAGATCTTAATTGTTCAACCATCAGTTTGCAATTTGCATTTGTAGTGTAGTGACAGCTGTTTCCATCAGTAGCAGACATTCATATTCATGAAAAAAAAAAAATATATATATTGTACATCTAGCTCAGCAAGGAAACTTTCTATAATGAAAGAACAGGCATATTTGCTTAAATGATTGCAATAATTTGCTACTCTAGAGTCTGACGTAGAGGCTTACCTTGGTATTACAAACCAGAGGCACAACTGTGTCCTCTGGGAGGCAGTTACATTTGGTAACCATGTCAATCACATTTCAGTTCCCCCCTTCCTTAAAAAAAATCAAGTTTAATAGGAAAAGGCCTCCAGTATAAATGGGTATTATTGCAGCAGCCTTCCTTGTGGGGTGTAAGAAGAGTTAATATGCACTCATTTAAATAACAAAGCAAAAGGGGCTCTGGTACATTCTTCTGCTGTCTCAGTTTAACTCAGAGCAGTAAGCTAATAGTTCTTTTTCTCTTTTCTGCATAGCCAGCTAACTCCATCCTGTCCCTTACCCAGCCACCTACAGCATCTTACCTTGTCCATCCCTTGCACAGCCACCTATCCCTTCCTCCTCACAGCAGATCACAGCTTCAGCAGACTACTCCCAGCTGCCTTGACCCAACCTTTTACCACACCCCTCGTTATTGGGCGGGTACACTGTCTCCACTTTGATAATCAGCACACCTGCAATTCATTAGGCACAGGGCTGCTCAGAATCCGCTCTCCTATAGGGTATGTCCTGAACACTACACTTTCAAAACATGCATCCTATACACTTGCACATGTATAAACACAGATATGTGAATATTTGTGAGGGTGCAAACAATCCTTTTATCTTGTACAGATAAACTAAAAAAAAAAAAAAAAAAAAACAAACCAAAAAACAAAACCACTTTGAAATTGCTCCAGCTTTTCTGGCACAGTGATGTACATACAGGGTAAGCTGTACCTACCTCTTCTTCCCTCCAGGAAGCTTATGGAAATGAGAAAGTTTAGGAGGGCTTGTGAAATCCCAACCAGTGCAGAACTAGGGAAGTGCCACCCACCTGGTGACTGCCCATCACTGGCCACAGCCAGCGTGAGGTGGGTCTGCACTGATGGCTGCAGTCAGAAATTCCTCTGTAAAGAGGAGTTTGGCAAGACCTTGGCAGCAAAGCATAACCCAGTTAGTTCATGGTTCTCAACCCTTAGGAGGTTTTTAACTCAAATTTGCAATCACTGTCAAACAATAAGGTGAGAAGGCAGGAATGTGTCACTAGGGCCCAGCACAGGTATGAGCTGGCAGCATCAAAGAACTCTGTGCTGCAATAAGAGAAATTCACGAGTAGGAAAGCAAAGGGCCAGGATTGAAATTCAGTAACTGAACAACCTGAGAGAATGAGGCAAGGTACCTGCTTCTACATCACCTTGATTTGACAGCTGGTATCATTCTTCATCACATTTTTAAAAACAAAACCAAGTTTTTAAGGTCTGGGGAAACAATGACATCCCGATGTGTCCCACAGGCAGCTCCTGCCCCGATGAGCTACTGCTGCCTCTCACCACACACCACTGCGAGGCACAGAGAATGAGAGGAGCCTTTTTGGGAGAGGAAGTATGAGAGATTTCCCTTCCCTGCAGACAGCCCAGCCTGGGACTGGCAGCCTGGGGATGTTGGCCCCTCAGCCTACAGGTGCCATGTGCTTTACCATGCTCTGAGGATTTATTCTGGTGGATCTGCATAAGGATGCTCAGGCCTGAGCCTGCCCCTGACAGCCCTTCAGGAGTTTCCACTTTGTTACAGATTTCCCTGATGTCAGCATTGTTTTCCTTCTTGCTGTTTGTGTCAGATACATTCCCTGGCATCCTAAATCTAAGTAGCAATTTGTTAGTGACAGTTTTAATTTAATGGAAAACATTGTACCTGCAGTAGTAGGAAAAAAAGAAGCAGATAAAATTTTGACTGATTTTTTTCATTGTCACTCTTAGAATACATAACCCTCCATTATATTGATTCAAGACAGTCTGAACCAACCTGACTTCATTTTCCAAGCTGGATAACACCAGAGCCTCAATCATGCAAATAGGACTTGCACTCATGCTTCAGAGATAATAGAGTTTGGATACTTTTTTATATATTTATACATATGTAGTATATGTTATATATTATAATTATGTGTTTATTATACAATTATATATCATTTATATTAGAATTTTAAATATGTATCTCTTTTCCTTCAAAGGCCAGACAACTCATGGCACCAGACCAACACAGATTTCTAGGGCAAAGCTGTTTTGCTTTATGGGGCTATCCCTATCTTAACATACATTTTCTTATTAATTAAGTCCCAAGAATTTTGTTCACTCCTCCAGTTTGCTGATTAAACTGAAGTGGTAGCTCTATTTTCAGAGAAACGTTTTTCCTTATAGAAAAGAGGAGGTTCAGCTCAATCTCCAAATAGATCAAAATCCAGATTCTGCTGCTGTAGAAAAATAAGTCAATTACTGTCCAGAAGAAAAATCCCAGACCTTCCTGGTATTTACCTGCATGCAGGGTAAACAAACATCCAGGTAACCGGTTTAGATTGCAGATTATACTCTAAAATGCTCTTGGCAGCACTAATTTTATTATCAACCTCCCCACAACTCTTTTCTTACAGAAGCAGCACAGATGTGAACCTTTATGCCTGGAACAAGCTGCCATTCAGATGAGCAATAAGATACTGTATAAATGTTATATGAGAGCACAGCAAAAGAATTCCAAACGGGAAAAGTGCTGGTTTGATCTACATAATCACTTTGAAAAGGACAAATCTCTCTCAGGCTGGGGTTTGCAGCATCAGATGTTATTGTCAGCTCACAGCTGCCTGCTCTGAGCCCGATAACAGCCAGGAGTTGTAATGAGCGTGCTGCAGAAATATTACAAGCAATAAGCTCTGAAAATCAATGAAGCATGTACCCTTCAAGGCAGCCTGGTGTAAGCCACATCAAGTGTTATTTCAGGTGTTATTAAAGCTTTGTAGGCAATGTTTACTTGGACTGATTCTGTAAGACAAGCCTTTTCCCAACCCCAAAATATAAAATCAGTGTTATTGAATGTAAACACAAACCCTGCTTTGTCTTCCTTAAAAATCCTACCTCTTTTCTCCATCCTGTTATTAAAAACAAACAGCCAAATAAAATGTCTTACCTCAGGATTACCTTTTAAGACAGAAACTCTTGTATCTATATTTTCTGCTTTGCATAAACAGAGCTCTGCTTGACTATGCATCAAGTATTTATTCCAGGGAGCTTTGTCTGCAGAAGACACTACCATGATTCATCGTGCATGTATGCTTACTAAATTTTATAAATACTGGAAAATAGGCCATAAATACTGCCTTATGTTTTAAATCACTGTTTTGTCTAGCCAAAATGTCTTGAGAGTTGTAGTGCTAGGAATTCAGATAATGAAAATTAAATAGACGTGCTTTGCCTTCATACAGCAAAATCACACTGATATAAAAGTAAATATCTAAAATGATATGGGTAAAAAAAAAAAGTTACAGCATGTTCCAAACTCCAGGTAAAGAGATTTCACCTTTATCCTGAGCTGAGCTCTGCTGTGCAGAGCAGCTCTTAAAGGCTCATGATGTGCCTTTCCCAGACTAGCAGGAACAAAAGAAGACCAGCTAGACTTCATTTAAATTAACTGTAATTCAACAGTAAAATATTTTTTAAACATGAACTCTGCTTCAGCTGCTGTGCAGTGGTGCCAGAGCAGCTGAGGTTCTGCTGCAGGCATGGCCCCTGCCCAGCACGAGCCTGAGGAAGGATCAGCAGGCAGCTCCTGCTCCTTCCAGGCAGCTCGCCAGCCCGTCAGGGCTGTGTTAACCCAGCAGCAGACAGTGCCAGCGTGCCAGAAGAGCTTCAGATTTTTTTTCCCCTCTCCCCTTTATATATATATATATATATGAACAAATCCCCAGGCTTTCAGTGTGAACTGTGAGAGTTCAGAGGGGAATGTCAGGATTTCACAGCATCCAGGTAGTTTCACTTTCCCATTGAATTTTTTATGAATTTTGTGGATTGCAGAGCACTGCTGTCTCACTCTCTTACCAGGGCTGGCATGCTGATGGACCCAGCACAGGCACTGAGCACGTGCCATGGCAGGGAACTCTGTGGCCACCAGCCAAACATGGAACCCAAGACTGAACTGTCCCAGCACAAGAGAAGGGGTTCAGCTAAATTGCCACCAGACAAGAACAGGCTCATTTAACATCTAAACATAACCATGTAATAGTCTTTAATGTCCCTTTTACCTGAGGCATTCTGTGATTCTCTCTCCTCACAGCCCCCTGCCATGGCAGGGACACCTTCCACCAGACCAGGCTGCTCAAAGCCATTTCCAGCCCAGCCTTGAGCCCTTACTCCTCCAGGCTCACTCTAAACATGTTATGGAAAATGCAATGGACCTTAATACAGAAAACATAATGGAGACTTTAAGAATCTACTGGAAACTACTGGTGAGTAGTCTACCAAACCCCAAAGATGAGACAAGCATGGAAATTGTTTTAAATAGTGTATCTACAATTTTGCCAGTGACAAATTTTAAACCACTCTTTTCATTTACTGACATTTCATTCCTTCCCTAGGAAGACTGTGTTGGTTCAGGCTCAATCAAAGATCTTCTGAGCACCAAGGACTGTAAGGACTTCTCTTTCGTTGTGGCTGGCTTCCCAATTAATTATTAATTTAAACTTAATATGTTGATCCTCTCTATCTCGCAGGTGTCTCTAGGACTGGGCTCTAGGATAAACAATAAAATACTGCCTAATGCCTCAAGAGACTCTTGATTATCAGTCATTCAGAATTATCAATTCTCCCATCTCAGATCTACCACAGCTAACACACATTTTGCTGTCTGAGAGCTCCTCACAATCCTTTTGTGTCCCAGTACCACCCACTGTGATGGGTCATGTCAGCAATCAGGGAAGAACTTGTCTCATTCCAAGAATTTTGGAAGTAGTTCACCTCATTAACAGGAGATGGGCACAATGGGGGTACTCAGAGCAACATACACTGAGGCAGAGGGAGGTGGACTGACTTATTAGAGAAGATTAAAAAAGCTAAATCTGTGTAGCTGAGTCCAGTGACAAACAGTGATCGTAAAATTTAAGGGCATAAAAATTAGAAATCAACTTTAGATCCTAAGAATATTGTGTGAAACTAGACCTAATAGAAGGGGAAAATAGAAACTCAAGACTCAAAATAGACACTCAAGAGATTGCTTTATTGGTTTGCTCGTGCAAAACAAAGTTTGCATCTACTACAGATATTTTTTGCCAATTACATCCCAGTACACTGATAAATTTGGCCTTCAAAAAAGCTACAATGAAGGACAATTTAAACATGCATAAAATGCTTGTTTTAATGTTAATTATTAAAATAGTAGCTGAACGTGGAGATACAGATCTCTTCCAGGCAAGGAAAGCAGTATTTTATAGATATCACTGGGCAAATATCCTAAAGAGTTTTCTGGTTTCCTGGCAGATCCAACACTTTACATCACACCTGAAGATTGGTTTAGTGCCTTCCTGTGTACTTCTATGTTTTTATTTCAGTGGCTGAGCTGATCATTGAAAAAAACTCCAAAGAAACCCAGAAAAATGGTAGCTGACTCCATTCCAAGAATTTTCAGTACAAAGAATTTTCTATACAAATTTTTTCAGGAATAGAAACTTGTGTTGCTGTGTGAACTTGGGTTGGGCTATAAGGCCATTTTTTTACATCTAATCTAAAAATCTGGAGTGACTGCCAGAGTCATTTACCTGTTGATCTTTACCCTGAAGGTCAGGACACCTCCATTTTAACATTAAAATCTCAGGCAGATTATTCTGATTACAAGAAGTCAGCCTTTGGAAATTATCTCAGATTCATGGAAAGCCTGCCAGCCCTGATCAGGGATGCATTTTTACCATGCCTCTCTATTTAAGGATATGACCATACACTCAATTCACTGATCTTTTCCACAGAAAGGTTGCCTGCTTTGCCACCTATAAATTGAAGCCATTTATAGAGCTTTTAGCAAACATTGGCCGTTAAAATGCTGTAGCATATATGACATATCATAAAATGTGTGATCAAAGGACACTAGCTCCTACTACATTTTCTTTTCTTCTAATCTTCCCTCCTCGGGCAAAAACCTGGATGAATAGATAAGTTATTCCCATGAGGTGGATGGAACTTTGATAATAAAGCTTATGCTACTTACACTGATACTCATTCAGCTCTTCTGAAATCCATTTACACAACGTGATTAAAGGAACAAGATTCGACTTTCCTCTAATGTCCAAATACATTTCGTTCACAAAATAAATGCAAGCTCATACCCTGTATATTTTTTGAGAAGTGGGAAAAACATCAATACTATCTCCTGTAATTGCAGGGGAAATGTAAGAGGTAGGAAAAAGTCTTCTTTCAGACTGTGTAGAAGTTAAGCCAGTAAAATACAGCAAGGCAGTCCAGGATAGTAATTTTAATATGTTTGAATATGCAGCTAGAAATCAATGAAAATTGTTCATAAAGAGCCTCTGATGCACTGAAATTATACATCTCCCAATGTGGCCTTGTTGCAGCTCCCCAAGTGATAGGAAAATTAACATTCTAGGTACTTCTTTGCATCCTTCTGATCTTAAAAAGACCTGAAAACTAGTCCAGAAACTGCAATGACATTTTTTTTTTGAGACAATTTAATTTAATGCTCTTTTAAAGATGGAGGCACAATGGACAGAATCTTTGACCTTAAAATCCCTGCCAGCAGTTTTAATGAGTAAATAAACACATTTTTTTTGCTGTTACCATACCAACCTGAGCCAAGGTATTTTTCATTTCACACAGATATGCAGAAAATACTCATTTAAGAAAAAAATTTAATGAGTCTTTTACTAAATAGGTGAAAATACTCTGCAATTGTCCCACAGTTGTACAAAGTTTTGGTTGAAGAGGAGGTTTTTTTTTGAGGGAGTGGGAAGTTTGGACAGTTGGTTGTTTCAGGTTTTTTGTTTGTCTCTGCACACTAGAAGCTCCACAAGAGAACTGTGCCCTACTGGGATGGAGTAGATTTCTGCTGAAGTTTTCAGTACTTCTCTGGCTCAGCAGGTTTATTCTTTAAAGTCTCATCTATGTTATTTCTGTACTCTTTGCTGCACATCACCAGGCAGGTAGAGAGGTTTTACTTTGTGAAAGATTTGGCCTGAGCACAGATCCTGCAGATTTGTGCTTTTTACAGTGGCAGACCTTTTTCCTGACACAAGCTTCAGAAAAGCCAGGTGTGGTCAAGCATCTCAAACCCTGCTAAGGTGATAAAGTAAAATATTTCTTATGAAGAAGGAAAAAAGGAAGAGAAATGAAGGCCCTGTTGAGGCACCCTAAGGGCTGTTTGTCATCAGTGGGACCCATCAAATTCCAGCACTTTCTTTATCCAAGGAGTAATGCTTTGAGAAACCAAAATCCAAACTGTTTCTTCTAGGCTCAGATTATCTTCTTGCAAGGAGAGCTACCTTTATAAGAGGATTTGCATTAATTACATAAAGTAAGTTATAAAATAGTGTTCAGGAAATAATAGACTAGAAATCCAGAAGGTTAATAAGCAAACTGATCCTGTACCTCTCCCTGTCCTGAATTCCCATGCAGGAAATGCAGCCAGGATGCCTAGTAAAGACACAAACCACAATTACTTTATGGAAATTATTTCTCAGCAGTGTAACACCCAAGAGTTCCCTTCCACACTCATTTAAATGACTGGTGAAGCAAATAGCAAAATCAATAGCCACAAAGCTTGGTCTCATTTCTGCAATTAAATCCCTGTGACAGAATCCATCCATAACGTGCTCCTGGCAGCCACAGGGGTGATTGCAGCCTGCCTGCTTTATCTGCCTGAGCACCTCATTCCCATGCAGCAGGTGTAAGGGAGTATTTCCTACACACATTCCATTTAACCTGCTGGAGTGGGTGCTCTGCAAATGCCTTCCATTCATTTCCACAGCCCCCTGCATTCCTCAGCTCACACATTAATTACTGGAGCTGGAAACAGGCTTGGTTTCAGCAAAGGCAGTGATGTAGCAGAAATTTGCCAGTCTCAGTAATTGCATCCCGTGGTGGAAACACGTTAGGACTGCTGTGGTGGCAGAGTGTGGCCATGTGTGATTTTACAGCTCTGTGTAACAGCCATCCATGAGAGGAAACTGCATCCCTGGGGGACTGTGCAGGGTCAAGAAGAGATGTGATAAAAGCCTGCTCCTTTTACAAGAGGCTGAGAAAAGTCATTTTAGGCATTGCAGCAAAGGAAAAAATGTTCCCTTTACCAGCAGGGGCTTGGGATGCAAGTGCACAGAGACAGGCTTGGCTGCACCAGAGCCATGAGTGTCCCTCTCAGTCCCAGCAGCAAAATAAGTGGAGTTAGTTTAATCTGTGCATGCAAACCTCAGATTGAATATTTTTTTTTTTTAAATGAAACTCCAAACACTGAAATAGCAGCAATGAATTTGTCTCCAATTTTCAGTGCATAAAAGTTATGTGTATGAAATGTCAAAACAGCATATAGATTTGCTGAGCTTATGTTCCCACAAAACTAGAAAAATATAAGGAATTAAGTGTTTTTATAATGTCCAGTTGAAAAACAGAATAAAAATGAGAAAATTCCTGCAAAAAACTACTCCTTCACCAAGAATACAATTTTGAAAATAAGAAGATGGTCATCAGAAATTTTAAATGAATTTGACAAGTGCCGCCTATACTGTCCATATATACCACTTCTCTCCCATGGGCATGTTTCCCCTCCTTTCTCATTCTATGGAGAAGCAGGACCAATTACTGAAATATTGATCCTACTGAAACAATGGGAGTTTTGCCATCTGACACTACTGCAGTCACTTTTCCCCCCTTGCTTCAAAATATACTAGGCTTACAGAGAGCTGATTTTTCTAATGGGTCTTTCCCACAGGCAAGGTTTGTGGGATAACACTTATCCTGTTGCAGGGATCCACTCCCTTAACAATATTAAGGAGAAAAAAAGTCACTCAAGTATTTACATTATTCCACTGAGGCACAAATGAACATGCATGTAGTTTGGGGATGCATTGGGGAAGTTTTTCCCACTTCTTTGCATTCTGACTATGTCCCCAAGTCATACATGAGAAATCAAGTATTTCTCACAGGAATAAAAGCTCCTTGGATAATGTTCATTAGTGATTAGCAAAGTGGGAGAGAAAAATGGGTCCAAAAAGTCTCAGCAGCTTCCCCCACCTGGCTGCTATTGGTGGCTTATTGTTTAAAGTATCAACAAAAGGTACAGCCAAAGACACACATGACAAAAGAAACTCCATTCCAGCTTTGGTTCTGCACTGCCTCATGTTACTTTGGGGCCAAATTGTCTCAGCCTAGAGGGATCTCCTACTGCTGGGTTGTATCCACATGAGGTATTCTCATACCCAGGCTGGATCTGAAACCCAGGGCAGCAAACAAATCAGAGCAGAGCCTGTGTCCTTAAGGAACAGGGAAAACAAGTATTTTTAGGATGGACTCCAAACCATACTGTCATTTTAATCTTGTTTTGAAACATGTTCCATGTAATATTTTAAATTTAAACCAATCTGGAAAGGCATCACGCAACTATAAACCTAACCATGGAGGCAGAGGAGCAGGACTAACAAGGCAGATGCTTTATGAGTTTGGCCAGCTTCCTGCTTGCAAATAAAAACCACCAGATGCCTCAGTGAAGAGAATTTCTTCCTGGGAATGCTGATTTCAGAGATGCAGGCCATGATATTGATTACACAAGAACATCAGAAATGAAAGGCAAGTGGCAAACTCATAGCACTCCAAATTTTCTTCTCCAAATCCCAAACGTCCCTGCTTGCCATGGCCATGCTGCTAAGGGCATGTCAGAGTATGGAGTTTGACAAATGTGTCCTGGCTACCATAAACTCCCACTTCGGAGCTATTGACACAGAAGCTCCATCCTTGATAAAGAGGCCACCTCAGGAAGGATATGGAAATTAAAAATAAAAAAAAAAAAAAAAGAGAAAAAAAAAGGATAATGCATTTCCTGGAAGAACTTATCACTGAACAACATATGCAAATGACTCTGCATTATTTACCCTAGTAGTTGAATAAAAACTGGGGTTTGAACATACTGGGCATTATAATAGGTCAAGAGGACAAGAGCCTCATGTTGTACCACGGGAGGTTTAGATTGGATATTAGGAAACATTTCTTCTCTGAAGGTGAGGCTAAGCATTTCAACAGGAAGCTTTTAATCCTGAAGGGATTAAAAAAACAAATAGATTTTGTGCTTAGGGACACAGGTTAGTGCTGCACCTGGCAGCGTTAGGTTAATAGTTGGACTTGAGGATCTTAGAGTTCTTTTCCAATCCAAACAATTCTGTGGCTGTGAAAACCACACCTGGCTTTCAGCTGCTTAAAAATATAATTTTATAGTGGCTATCACAGCTTAGGGTTGAATCTCACAACCAATAACAAAGCCAACAACATAAAATGCAAACAGAATCTGTCTCACTGCAAAGAAAAACCCAGGACAGACAGAATGAAGGATATATACACAGAAGGGGTTAGTTTTTTGATAACTTTGGAATAACAAGTAACATGCCTTGCTTGGCTGCAAGTAATAAAACCATTGGAATATAAATACCAAGTGAGAAAAAAGCTGGAAAATGGCATTTAAGAGTTATGGCCCAGCCTGCATGGACTCACATTCACTGCACTTGATGAACACTTAAGAAGTCACATTTTTCACTGATAGGACAGCTGTAAGGAAAACTCTGCATGGAGAAAGAGACTGCTTGGGGGTCTCAGAAATGGTACTGAATGTAGAATCAGAATTTTTTTTTTTTTTAAAAGAGAGAGGAAAAAATGAAAGGAGAAAAGTCATTGTAGCAGTGTAGCCTTCATAATGCCAGCCTGTCCAATTGGTAAATTGGTAGCAGCTGTGCCCCTTGAGGCTGTTTTGCATAAAACAAAACAAAACAACAACCAAAAAAACCCCTAAACCAAAACAAAGCATAAAAATACCTCACACCATAGTGGAAAAGAAGCATTCTTCCAACAATGTATCCTAGAACCATCCCTACTTCTTTTTCTTTTTCTAGCTACAAAATATTTACAGTGCATTTCTGGAAAATACATCTCTAGGATTGCTTTAAAACCTGAACTTTAACTGTAAGAGCCCTGTTAATCCCACAAAAGCAAGTTTCTCCCATGTTTTCTCTCTTCCAGACACAGACAAGTCCCTGCACTTATAAAGGATGAGTGTTTTTGTTAAAGTGTGCTTTATTGATTAGCCACTTTATTCAAGTGCAGCATCATAAACTCATCTACTTATTAATTTCAGCTTTATCTGAACACTCTCCCCCAGACACTACTTCTTCCTCAGGCATATCTGTCATTCCTGTCAAGAGTGCTTCCAATTAAGTGGCAAGAGAACCTGGCAAGTACTGACTGTGGAAAAGTGACATTGGTGTGGATTTGTGAATTGCAGTAGAGATCTAGAAAATAATGAACAGCAAAACAGAGGTGTTCCTTGCACCAGGCTGGATCAGCATGGACACGCGTCTACAAACCATTAACTGCAACAATGAGAGAAAACATTGACAAGAAACATGGTGTTAACAGGATGCAAAATTAGGCTGAAGGACTCCTACACACACTCTGAGAGCGAGGGCAGAGTGTTGCTATTAAGCAGTGTCAACAAAGTAGAGAAACAGCTCCAGGATTTATCTGTTCTGGGAGCAGGCAATATATTTTGTTTTATCTGTTTTACACAGTTGCAACAAACAGAATGAGCAGCTCATTAAACACGGCGTTATAAAATACATGCAGGGCCACACAGATTTGTTCAAATCCATCCTCAGCTGAAGCACAGGCACTGATCTTGCAGCCAGGTCAATACTAATACACTCAGTAGTAGTATTTACCATAGTCCTGCAGCCTGAAGTCAATTATAAGGGCTGACCACAAGCCAAAGTTCAGTGCTTATCTCAGCATTCCAGCTCCTGTGGACATCAGGCTAAGCCACAGAAGACTGAAAGGCTGCGTGGAGCCCCTGTGCACACTGGCATGAACATCACCACCTCAACGAGCCAGGATGGGCTGGGACCAGCCTTCTGCTCTCTTCCTTTCCAGCCAAGGGTTCCAATAAAGCCAACAGTGGCAGAGATCCAGCACACCCCAGAAAGCATCAGCAGAAAGAGCAGGAATGCAGTGGCAATAGCATTTAACTTGCTTTACATGCTTATCCCAAATCCAGCTCATGCTCCTGCAGCTAATTGATGTCTGAAAATGCCATCCAGACTCATGGCAAGAGCTTCAAAATGCCAGAGCAGAGATCAGCTCTGCTCCTGCTGCCTTGCCTCTGGCTCCATTGCTCTCCTTGGAAGGTGCAGAGAACAACTCAGTGCAAGCTGATCTGGCTTTTAATACCTATTTTCATCTTAGAACATGAATCCAAGTTACCACTACTTCATGAATATTTACTATCAAGGAAGTCAGTAAGTTCAATGAATATTTGGCAGGCGTCAGTCGGATATTATGGCTGTTAGACTTCACATATTAAATCATCTAAATACTTAAATACAGCTAAAAATACTCACAAGAGTAATAAAAAACTGGCTTAGGACCATTCCCTGATTGCTGTTGAAGCATTTGCAGGTTAACTGAGCATCACAAGCTATGGGGAATAGCACAAGTTTGAGTCTTTAGAGTCCAATCTTTTCAGACTTCCAGATTTATGTTTAACTGCAGAAAGTATTATTTTAATGAAAGTAGATATGTACTCTTAAAAGCACGCCCTTCAGAGATAAGCTTTGAGAAGATAAAACAGGAGGACTTCTTAAAGACAGCAACAGTAGGAAAAATAAGAAAGCACATTTTATATAGCTGTGGTCTTACTCTTAACTGTGAACAATCTAATCCTGAGTATTGGAATAGCTGGAGAGAGCAACCAATCTCTCTGCAGAGCTATTGCTGAAAATGCACACAAGATTTATTGTAAGAACTGTGATAAAATCCATAGAAGCAAAAGCAAGGAACAAAACCCAAGAAAAGAACAGTAGATATTTACTACTCAGGGGAACTCTTTAGCCAGGAAATGCTCTTCTATATGCATCTGTGTAGTTGGGATAGAAAGATCTATTGAATTTTTCAATTTTCAAGATCACACTAGGGAGATCAAGAGGGTTTTTTGGCATACAGATAATTCATATTTGCATAAAATGGACCTAGGATGTCACAGCTATGAGGCTTAAATTACAGCAGCGTAGGAAGGTGCCCCTTTAAAGCACTTGATGGATTAAAACATGTAAGACATTTGACAGCTGGATAACAATCTTTTTCTTGTGCAGCATCATTGTATCATCACCAGCTGCTTTGTGAAGTAGCTTTTAGAGCCAGCTATGCATTACAAAGGCTGCAACAGTTCTCAGACTGTTAACCCTCTGATTTACTTACTCATCTGAGCATCATCAATGAATGCTACAACATATTACTACAAGGATTTAATAAATTAATCTACAATTGTGAATAATTCCCACACTGGTCCCAGAACATTAGTTAAAAAAGCCCCAACCAAACAATGCCTTTTTGTAACTCTCATTTTACATGAGCCAGTTAAAATAGGCAACTACAGGAATACTATTCTATTTAATTCTTTCCCTATTTTGCTCTCCCAGGATCTTCATTCCCCTGCACCTTGAAAAAGCAACATGGGAACACAGGACCGAGTGGTACCTCCAAGGCCCTGAAATCCAGGCCTCAGCAGCCAACTTGTGTTACTGCCTCTATAAATTAAATTTATGTAAAAATTCCTGTTGCACGGCCTCATTCCCCAAAACCTGTTTCTTCTTTCAAAATCCCCAAGTTCCCTTTAAGTGATGGACGATCTGCTGTGAGGATCCATGGAGGATGAAGGATCCATGGAGGATTCCTGCCATGGCCCTGGGGGGAAGGCAGCATTCTCCTCACTGCCCCAGCTCTTTCCTTCAATTCAAAGCTGATTTTGGTCTTCAGAGCCATCAAACCTCTGCTTCTTCAGCAGCAGCTTCCAAGTGCTCAAGCACAGAGGTGCAGCTACACAGATGCCTTTGCTGTCATGTTCTTGCCTAATGCTATTCTTTGTTTCTTAAAGTTACATTTTTAGTAAAGAAAACAGTGAAACCCTAAAATTCAGTCACCTTCCAGTTTCTTCATTCACTCCCTTAAGAAACCCAAACATTAATGCTGACTAAGTAAGACTAAATATAATAAAGTTTGGTCAACCTCCTTTTAATTACTAATCAGCATTCCTTGTTATGTCTATAAACATGCATCCACCTCGGATAGATGCATTAATTTGTTATAGTTTTCAGCAATACTCTCATTTTTGAATGACAGGAAAAGAAACAAAGTGGCAACCAAACAAAATAATTTTTTTCATGAAAATTACTTTTGTTCTTCTGTTGGCACTTGTAATAATTCAGAAACATTACAGTTCTAGAGCATAAAATACACAAACACCCAGGAGAACCTGAAGAGCTAAGAATTTTTTATTTAGTTTGAAAATTTGTCAAATTGCAGGATAACATCACTAACTGTCCTCACACAAAATTTTAAATCAGGTTTAATAAGACATTTGTGTAAAAGCAGCACTTACTCAATCACTGCTTCCTAATGGGAGCAGACCCCAGGCCTTGTGCAACAGCAGCTCCCTGCAAAGACCAGCATTCTCTCAGACTGAACCAAGGCTTTATTAGAATGCAAATCAGGCTAATTCACTTCTTAAGTAGAGGAAACTCGAGAGTATCTAAATCAGAAGCAAAAGGGCTCCAAACCAACTGCAGCCTGCTCACCTCATCCATACAAGCAGCTCAGTGTCTCCAGGCTTTGTGCCATGCTGAGCACTCAAGGAAGAACTGAGCCAAGTCCCACCCTGAAACACCCAAAGCATCATCACAGAGCTGCCAGCAACCAGGAAAAAAACCACAAAAAGCCCTCCCCAGGACACCTACCTTGCCAGAATTAATCACAGGTGTTTCTTAACAGCTAAAGGGCATTTTCTGACTATTTTTTGTGTGATTTTTTTTTTCCGTGTTGCTTGGTTTGTGGGGTTTTTTTCTCTTTTAAAACTTCTGATTGAGAATATTAAAAAGCATATTTCAGTATTATACTTTCTGCAATATATTTATGCTGATTTTGTTGTTTTCCTGTGGGCAAATGGTGCTTTGTAGATTGTTTCTTGCTAGATGAGCTTAATGGAAATCCTTAAAAGCTGTACAAAGTATATTCAAAGAAATGGTGAAAGTTGCCTTGGGAATTGTGATTGAAACCACAACTTGGCAGTACACAAGCTGTGTGTAGAGGATACAGCTGTGCTTCTCAGTCTGCTCACGCTGAGGCTTCAGAGGGTTTGACAAGCAGAAGGAGAGGGCACAGTGGTTATTTTAAAAAAGAAAAGTGCTCTTTCAAGGGGGAAAGAAACCGTCAAACTGTTGAATATTGGGCTGTTTAATCCTCCCTTTCCCTAGTACTGGAGCTGAAGTAGGGTTTAGGAACACAGGACTATCCACTGGTACTCTGAGAGCTGGCTACAACCCAACTCATCTGCAGAAGGGCTGGTGCTTTAAGGGAAACATACAAAAACTTTTAGAGCATATAAATTTGTAATAAAAAATTGCACTGTTTAACTTTGAAAACTCCTTGGTACAATGTTTGATATAGAAACCCCTCCATGTTGACAATGACTACTCCAAAACTAAAATTTTAGATGTTTTTTCTACAGTCCCTTAAGGCTGATAAAGAAAATTTAAACCTAAAGGCAAACCCTTGTAACTTATGTCTATTAGTGGAAGAGGGCCCCGGGGCAGAAAAAGCTATTTGGGGGCTGGCATGTGAGTCAGAGGCATTTTCCAAGATGCAGCAGCTGCAGCTGGCTGGGACTCAAGCCCTGATGTGCTCTAAGGAACCTGCGTAGCAGCTTGGCTGGAGAGACTGCTCACAAGGCTGTAGGGAAGAAAATGATAGCTGAAATTTGGTCTGGAAAGTGACATTCTGCTTTATGGCGCAGTTGAACAAAGCATTTAAAGACATATTTAACTCCCAATACTCAGGGGTTTAATTAAGCATGTGCTTAATGATTCTGTTGTCTAATCATGGATGCCTGACTCTATCCCTCTAAAAACAGTGGTGCGTTGTGCAGGATTTGTTTATAGCTTTGGTGCTTGGCTCTTACTGGGGTAGAGAGAGGTTTGGTGGAGTCAGGAGGAGAATGAGAGGCCACAATAAAAGCATATAAGTGAATAATTGCATTAACCTTTCCGTACCTCCTGGGAAATCATCAAAAAGGTTTTTCCCACTGAGTTTATGGCATGTTTAGAGTGTTTAATTCCAACTTCCCTTTCCTCACTTATTGAAGCAAGGCAGGCTGTTCAGTTCTGGGCTTTTTCACAGCGTGTCCTTGCACTGTGCCAAGGCAGTAAAGCCCAAACGGCGCGCGGGGCGCACCAAGCCCGAGCCCGCTCTGCCCCCGAGTGACGCACGGAACCTGGGGGGGTCAGTGTTCTCCTGATGTACCATTACAGCCAGCAGGCTGGAAACAGATGGCTGTGCCATGGTAAATGGGCTAGAATAAGATGTAAACAACTTCCATCGGAGCTAAGTTTTGCTCCTGTGTGCAGAAGCAAAGGGAAAAACTGGAACATTGGAAAATTTGGCTCATTTGTGGAGTTTTCAAGATTTTTCTCGTTGTGAATGCACCTAAGTTGTCAGCCTGAGGCAGCTATAGGTAATCCACCCAGTCTTGTTTCTGCGCAGGGGAGTAATTCTTTCTCCTAAATTAAAAATAATTCAAAGCTGAGAAAGAAATTAGTTTTGATTTTCTCACATTGCCTTTATGATGAACTCAATCTGATCTATGGTTTTGGTAATAAAACAGTCAAATTACTACCAAGAAAGGTACAAGATGTAGAAATATGATTCTAACTTATTCTCTTAACCCAAATTCACTATGGAAATACTTGTCTAACTTGTCATGGAGTATCAAGTATATTACAGCAACATTTATGCTTAAATACTACTCCCTGATTGATCAAAGAGGAGCTGTATCAAGAGAGAAAATGTATGAAATAGCCCAGCACACAGAAATGTCATCAATCATGAACAAAACTGTTTGCATTTTGAAAAGCTTTCAACTTGGTCAGCTCCTGATCAGTGTTTCTTTAATTGCTTTAATTAGGCTCTTTCCTCTGGTGTATGTTGGTGTTTTTCCTGTCTGCCAAGCAAAGTTCAACTTGTCATCTCACTTGGAACAAATGTTTATCTTGTCCTGCCTCAGAGCACTTTGGTTTGTCTAGTTATCATTTTCCTTTTACTTGATGATTAGTCTCCATGTACTTGATTATTTTCTGATTTTCATTTCCATGTAAGGTGTGGTGGATGGTAATAAGCCAGTATTTTCAGTCTTCATAAAAATATGGCAAAAAATCCACTTCAGTTGAACCAAAGGTCCAAAATGTCCTCTGTAGTAACAACATTTTTGTAATTTTTATTTTTTTCTAGTAGAAGCATATCTTGAATATAAAAGGACATTTGCAAGGTAGTTTCTACAGTTAAGAAATTTTCAGATTGAATATTAAGTACTAGTGGCTTTAATATGCAATTAGTGTGGTTCCAGCAATAGAAATATATATCCTTTGCAGTGTAAAAAAGATACATTAATCTCTTCAAAACCTCCACTATAGCAGAATGGTCACCACAGGCTTTGAAAAGAAATACTTAGAAAACAGTACTAGAACTACTGCTGCTCTAATGTGCTCTATGATCCTGCCAGCTTCTTAAATCCTTGGATCACAGGAGGGCTGGAGCTGGAAGGGACCTCTGGAGACCATCCAGCCCAAGCCCAAAGCAGGTTCACCTGCCACGGGGTGCCCAGGATCATCTCCACGTGGCTTTGGAATATCTCCAGGGAAAGAAATCACAATCCTTCTGCTCAGTCCCTTCCAGTGCTCTGTCACCCTCACAGCAAAGAAGTTTTTCCCCATATTCAGATGGAGTTTATTGTATGTCAGCTCCCAGGTTCACTTGCTCTGTGGATGATGCTGTATTGCAAGGGTCCCTGCCTGGAAAATGCAAATTTGAAGGTTTGAAAGGGAGTGAGATGCCTCTGAGCCAAAGATGTTGGCCATCCTTCTTTCTATGCTGTTTTAAAAGATTTGAAATCAGGAGGTAATGCAATTTTTCCCTTGCTTAAGGTCTTGATTTAATATTCATTTACAGAAGCCATTTTTCTCTTCACAATGGGATGGGAAGAGTATTAATGGGTTTTCTACTCTGACCTATTATATTTTGCTGAAGTCTGCCAGAGGCTTCCGATCCCTAGAAACTCTTTTCTGGGACATCTCCAAATCTGTAAGCATATGGAGACACTAATTAATGTAAAAGCTTAACTTTCAAAAGGAGGGCTACTAAAAAGCTGTACTGATATGGGTTTTTTTTAAAGGTCTTTGCACTATATGAAGTTATAGAGCTTCTATTTTATTAGACACTGAGCTATTTGTCTCCATGTCAAACAGATGCAGAAAAAAAAGAGTAATTAAAAAAAAAAAAACAAAACCAAAAAACACTTACTAAGTAGAGTTGATTCTTTGGTTGTGATATATGAAAATGTGTTGCGTGTTGCCAATGTCGCTGATTTTTTGGGAGCACAGAGCCTGAAGAAAAGTTAAAAATTCAGCTTTTAAGATGTGAGGAGCTGTCTCAGTGCTTTAGCCACATTTGAAGATCTGTGCCCTGACATAGATCAGGTCTCACCCTCATCCAAGCCTCTTCAGCCTCACCCACTGCTCTTGGTCCTGTCTCTAATCCCCACTGATCTATTGCCAGAGCACTTTCTGCCCCCCAAATCACCAAAGGCTCCTGTAACCAAGACCAAATTCCATCAGCAGTTACAGATAAATCCAGCTAGCTGGAGACTCTAAACCTTCCACTCATCCCTTACATCCACAGCAATTTTTCAATAAAACAGACACTTAATTTGCTGTCACCTCTTTGCAGGAAAGAGATGTTTTAAGTGGTCATTTTTTTTCCCTACCCTCTCAAAATCAAACTTTGACAGAAATTCTCCTCCACAAAGCTTCTCTTTTTTTTTTCCTTCTCTTTTTTTCTTTTTTTTTCTTTTGTTTTTGTATTTGTCTGTGTGTATGACTTTGAGCCAATCTTCACAGTCTTCCTCAGTTTCATCAACTCTGCTTGATCAGCTGTGTTAGATTTGAATCAGTCAGCTGTTACCCAACACTGGGATTCTCTCATTTTTCAGAAGCTGTTAAAATATTATTTTAGCATAAATATTTATCGTGTTTATTGGTGACTTAAAAAATAAGGATGCTCGCTGAATATGCCTACTATTTTTTATCTCCTGCTTTCTTCTGGCACATATCCAGCCAAGCCTTTCACACAGCAGAGCCCTGGGAATCAGTCCCTGTGGTGAATCACTCTGCTTGAAACTGCTTCTATACCGTTAAATCAGGCTGATGATCCAGATTTCCTGATGTGATTCTGTGCTTCAGATGAAAATTGGTGAAGCCAGTGAAGTCGTCCTGGTCCCACAGCAAAGGTGATGTGTCCTGGAGGCGAGGCCTGACAATTCTCTCTTCCCAAGAATCACAGAATCATAGAGTGGTTTAGGTTAGAAGAAACCTTACAAAATCATCCAGATCCAGCCCCCTGCCATGGGCAGGGACAGCTTCCACTGTCCCAGGGTGCCCCAAGCCCCGTCCAACCTGGCCTTGGACGCCTCCAGGGATGGGGCAGCCACAGCTTCTCTGGGCACCTTGTGCCAGGGCCTCCCCACCCTCACAGGGAAGAAGGTTTTCTTAATATCTGATCTAAATCTATACTCTTCCAATTAAAAGCCTTCAAAAGTCCTATCACTCTCCTTGTAAACAATATGGATTATTTAAAAAAAGCAGAAAAATATTTTCAAAGTATAAGGAATTAATCTGGGCAATTAGGAGTTACAATAACACAAAATACCGATGTAGAGATTAAATTTCTCAGACTTGTGCCTCAGAGTAGAGATTTGGAGGGTTTCTACTCTTTATCTTACAACCTGTGTGAGTGTGCACAATGCCTCGAGTAGCTGCTTTTAGTGTGGCAGTGCTCAGAGACACTTTGGTATCTGGATTTATTCTTCTTGTGACTCAAATTGCAGAAGAATAAACAGCCTTGTTTGGGTTCAGTGATACTGGCACCCAGACAAATGGAATTACTGCTGAGAAAAAAGCAAACTCCTGCATGAAGGAGAAAATAAAATATGTATTTTTAAATAACCCAGAGGCTCTAGAAGTTCCCATGAAAATAATCATTGAGCAGCAGCAGGCCAGGCAGCCTGTTGTGCAGAAATAAGAAATCAGTTTATTTCCCATTTTAGGTCTTCCAAAAAACAGCCTATATAGGAGTTTAAAAAGAGGTATATTTTCTCTAAGTAATTTATTTCTCCTGCTACTTAGAGTTCTCATACTTTCAAAGCAGAATATTTGCTCAAACAGCACGTGTATGTTTGTGTAAGAGCTCTTTACTGTTTTGATTGTAGATTTGAAGGCACAATGTGAAGAGTGGTTGAGAAATTTCCAGTATTGAACTGGAATCATTATATGACATAAAATATTAATATTTTTCTAACTTAATTTTCTCAGCTTTCCCAAATGATAACTTAAAATGACAGGTTTGCACCTGTGAAAGCCACAGGTGAGCAGCATTTCTAGAGAGCTCACAGCACTTCTCAGCTCCTGGAAAGCTCACAGGCTCTTTGCCAGGAGCCAGCAAGGTTTCCTCCTGGCACCTGCTGAGAGGAGGCAGCAGTCAGTCACTGTCCTGCAGGGCCCTTGGTGGGTGGTGGAAGATGCTAATCAAAAGAGTGCTGGAGCACCTGGGGCCTCTTTTGGTTTCCCAAGCTGTCATCTTCAGCTGGAAGTGTTCGAGGCTGGCTTGGAGCAGCCTGGTCCAGGAGAAAGTGTCCCTGCTCGTGGCAAGGGCGTGAGATGATCTTCAAAGTCCCTTCCAACCCAAACCATTCTGGGATTCTATGTTGCAGGGAAATATTGTGTCTATTCTTTTCTGTTTGCATTAACATAAGCAGAATTAGAGCTAAAAAGTAGCTGGGATTTATTTTCTGTTGATTCTAAAATTAATCTCTGAGCGGGTCAATTTCATTATTTCTTTTATGATTTATCTTTAAATGTCATTGAGCAAAGCACATCACTGCTGGAACTTCTGAGGGGATTGTTTTCAAGAATTAAAAAGAGGGGCAGGTGAAGGAATCAGCAATTAAAAGACGACTCCTGAAGAGGAATGTACTAATTAAAAATCTGAGGAATTATTTCAGCCGAAGTGGTTTTCTTTCCAGAGACACAAGTATTCTCTTGAGAGAACACATGATGAGCTGTTAAAAAGAAATACAGCTCATCTTGTTTTGTGATATTTTTATTTGTAATGTGGTCCCTTCCCAAGCAATTTTCAGAAGCTTTTACATTTTATGGGACAAAGATATAACTTGAAATGGGCAGAATTATAAGAAATGGTAACAAAGTCTAGGAGGGAGTTACTTTATGATTTTAATATACACACGAAATACAAACAATGAATATTCCATGTTTCTGAGCAGGCTTTTCTTCCAAATAACATGCCATCCTCTTTATCCACATACCCCTTTCTCACAGACAGGAATTTGTTCTCACAAATAAACTAAAACAAGCAACTCCAAATCAATGGGGTTTCCAGCTTTTTGCCTTTTAAACAACTCAATTTCATTGTTTCACTTTATATATATGACTGGGGAATGACTACATGAGTGAGCATTTTATGGCTCCATGTAGATGCCTTTTCATTCCTCTCCCATTCCCACTCTGTAAGCACTCTGAAGTGTTTACAGACATGGGCCTTCCTGACTACCCTAAGGTGGACAACTTTCTGTACCTAACAAAGAAAACTTGACCTGTAACTGACTATATTGGGGCATCTTCCAAAAATCATATTTGGAGTGTTCCGCACTGCAGGAGAGAAGGTCCTCACCCAGGGAAGGAAACATCTCATTAGAAGCTGGAGCTGAATGTGAGAAATTTTTCGGGAAGAACATTCTTTATTGCACAAAGAACCAAACAGCTTGGTATGGAGGAAGAGTGATAGGAGAGGGAGGGAAAATATTTTCAGTTGCTCCCCATTTATAATTTCTTGTAGGGCCAGTCACTACATTATAGCCTCCTTGATCATCTGCCTTAGTCATTTCCAACTGGTAAAGAGTTAAAATAAACCTCATGCACTTGATGCTGAAAAATTAATTAAGGCTTTGTCTTATCTGTGCCTGCTGAATCTCGGTGAGGTTTAACAAACTTTTTATTTAATATGGAACCACTGTAGATTAAATAAAATTCTTTTTCCTTTCACATGGATTAGAGGGGATAGCATGAAAAATGTATCATCTGACACAGCTCTGTGGAAGCCTGAGACTAGTTGATTGACAGGACTGGGCACAGGAAACAGAAATTATATCCTGAAAATAAGGTTTTTGCCTGGCTCCACATATCGCTGAGACAGGTATTCATTGAATTAAACAAAATACTCCTAGAGTATGGGCATGGGGACCAGGAGGAAATGGAACAGAAAAGCCTGTGAGCACTGTAAGCAAAGCAACAAATAACTTTGAAAACAGATGGGCAAAATCCACTGCAGCTCTTTCCAGCTGAGCTTTGCAGATGTCCTTAGAGTGAGGATTGATTTACAGGCAACATATTCCAACTGGATCAAACTGGATAAAACCAGACCAAGCCAGTTCAAACGAGATCCACCTGCATCCAACCAGACAAAACCAGTTCAAACCAGTATAAATCAAATCTAAAAGGATCAAACTGCGCCGGACACTGAAATGGCCTCTTCAACATGAAAACACTGAGGGTTGCTCATAACCAAATTAACTTTAAATTGCAGTCCAGAGAAATGCTAAAACAGGTCAGTGGCACAGCACTTAGCTCCCTACTCTCCAAATAAATCCCATTCTCCAGCCATCTTTTATTTATGATCCAGATGATAAATTGAATAAACGTGCTTACACGTTCCTTTCAGGTATTCATGCATTTAAATAAAGAGATAAAGGCCTTAAAGAAAGGCCTTTCAGCAGGTGTGGTCTAAGTGTCCTGGGTGTCCTGGCACTGCTGGATCTGGACCTGATCCTGTGCTGGCAGAGCTGGGTGAGGGTGCTCAGGGTGCCAGGGCAGGGGGGCTCACAGCCCCTCACGGAGCTCGGGGGTCCCTTGGTCACAACCACCACCACCATCTGCCACAATAACAATATTTCTCCATTGTAGCTTCAGTGAGGAAGAGGAGGGTTTGGCGAAAAACACAAGCAGGACGGCAAATGTACTCGTTTTTTATGACTAAGTGGGGTAACAGGGGAGGAAAAGGCACTATTTTCCTAAGAGATAATGATAAAGAAGGGACTGTAGAATTCCCTGCAACTGGGAATAGGAACTGAAGGTCTCATGCTGGTTCTGAGTCTCTGCTTGACACAGTGGGCATTCACAGGGGATTCTAGTGCTTCACAGAAAAGCTATTATTTCAGGAGAAAAAAGGAGAAAATTGTTAAAAATGAGGCATTACATAACCCTTTTTCAGATTAATTTACAGCCTCTTTAGAGGGTGAAAATACTACTTGTTAATAAAGATCAGTGATGAACAATATTAGCCATGGATGCTTGTCCATGGATGTGGACATAAGAGAAACTTCTCATTTTTAAAATAAAAAGATACCAGTATTATTTCTTCNGGGGGGGTTAACTTATTTTAATTATTTAACAATTATTTTGTTTACTTTCTTTGCTAGAGACCACTGTACCAGCTATACAGGCAACAGGGAGCATGGACGGGTATGTTTTATTTCCTGGTCTCTCTGTTAGAATTACTCTAAAACTTGCTTTAACATATGCATGGTCTTTTTTCCTCTCCTCTCCCTTACCAAGAATGTTAGAAGCGATAATGAATGCCTAAAACACAACCATGACAAATGTTTGTCCCTAGAGGTGAAGTACTGAATGCTCTGATTCCTAAACATGAAAACACAAGTGTCAGGTGATGCAAACCTGACTTTCTTAGGGTTATTTTGTATCTTGAAAAATTCTTCCATTTTCTTTTTCAGGATTGGCTAAATTGATAGAAAAGGTTGCTGCTGGTAAGCTGGAAATGTCTGTTCTCCAGCTGCAGTTATTGGAGCTCCTGTAAGGTCTGTGTTAGAGGGGTTCAGCCTGGGACTATTTGCTGGCACTGTGAGATGCTGATACCAGCAGTGGGGAGATGCCAGCAGGTGCTCGCTTTGGCAAATCTTTAATCTGGGAACTGTGATTTAGTGTTTGAGTGGCAGATTTAAGTGCCTGAATGAGACTCAGGCTGTGGCCCTACTGACACTGATACACTGTGTGCTCATTAATTTAGTCAGGATAAAATATAAATTACAATTTTGCCAGAGAGGTACTGCTGTGATCCTCTCTGTTATTTACCTGCATTAGGGAATTAAAGAGAGGCTCTTTGTGCTCATGAATTAAGTTTGTGTGACTCTGGCTCACGTTTCACTGCCTTCCATTCATGTTACTCCTCTTTTGTGCTGCTCTCCTTGACCGCCTACTTTCCAGTCTTTCTGGAGATTTTGGGCAGTTTTCCCTTTATGTTCCCCCCTTTCTTCCCCACACAGTCCTTTTCCATTGCATGGTGCTGACTGTACTTCATTAATAATTATTCCACACAATGTCCTCCTTTCCAGCCTCTTCCCACATAGAAAATGCCCATTAATCAGCCTGTCTGTCATACTCATTAGTCATAAACAGACACATGCCAAAGCACTGAAAACAGACTATCTGTCTTACTTAAGAGCATCCTAGATCTTAAATAAAAGAGACATAACAGTGCAAAACACTCAGGGCTTTGACAAACAAGGGAAAGAGTAGAAAAATGGATCATCACATGAACTAGGGATTTTCAGAAGCCTCACCCCAAGGCTGGCAGTGAAAAACAAGCAATGGTCAGAAGGGAGAAGAAAAATAATCCGATTTCTTTCTTTTGAAATGATGTCATGTTCCACTATTCAAACCCATTCCATTTTGGAATTTACTTGCCATGCTGTCAGCTGTCCCAGTGCACAGTTAAGAGAAAAACTCTCACGTTATTGTGCAGAATGTGATAAAGTGGGAATGGAAAGCAAAGAAAAACACAAAGAGAGGATGCGGCTATTGTACCAATATAAAATTAAAAGGAAATGAAGACTGCATGGAGGCTTTGTACCAATAGCTTATTTTCCTCATCTTTCATTTGTTTCTCAATCTCATTTTACTACATTTCTATTCATGCAAATAAGTCTAGAACTTACATAGATGAAATGCATATGCTCATTATATAAAATATATGCTCAGGAACTATTAATGCTTGAGTTTTACAGAAGAAGCTGGAAAAGAGTTATTTAGTCAGAAATTGGTTTTCACTATCAAAAAGGGATAATTTCTTAAGGAGGACTCAAAATGAAGGCTTACATTATAAGTTTTTGGAATGTGAACTTGATTACTTTCATTTTAACAGAGAAGCTGCCCTGAGTTTTGCCCTCATCAAGGAAAAAAATCAGTTTCTCATCAAGGAAAAAAATATCCTAAATTTTGGGGCAAGCTCTCCTATCTTCAGATTTCAAGTAGACGTGTTGGAACAATAAAAACCCAAAAATTCTGATAAATCATCCTAAAATGCAAATCTGAAACGGCTGCCTCTGGAAGGTGTGGTGTGAACTCACAGCCTCGGTGAAGCAGGGCTGGATGAGCTTCGATCTGCAGGATCTGCAGGTGGCCCCAAGGATTCCTGCATCCCTGCTCCCTCCTGCCTGGCTCTCCCTGGAGCCAGCGAGGGAGGAGCTGCTGTGCTGTGCAATAAACACCTCGTATGGCTCGGGTGGTGACTGATCCCACCTGCAATTATTTGCTTCTGTGGGTTCGGGGAGCATGTGGCCCATGCCTGAAGGATGATAAGAGCATTGAAGGGCAGTATGGATGGCTTCAAGTACAGAGCTGTTTGGTCTGGTGCTGTTTATCACCAAATGTGAACGAAGACTGAATTCCAGTAACTGAATTAACTTTCCTGTTTCAAATACATTTATTTTACTTAGAAGACGTGGGATATGTATGGATTCTTATTTTGCTAGAGTGATGGATGAAAAGAGGAAAATCTTACTGTAAAGCAGATTAGTCTGAAGTTCTAATCTTTGCACATGTGCAGACATTAATTGAATAACAGGAACAAAATTATGTTTAACACAGTGAGCTGCATGATCTTTTTAGTGAGGAAAAAGAAATGCTTGCTAATGATAGTGCTGAATAATCAATGCTGAAAATCGAAAAAAACCCTTATTACAAATTAATCTACCTTATTACCTGTCTGTATTTGCTCAGCCATTGTAAAATACTACATTAAGAATCCAGCTTGAATAAAGCAGTAACAAAGAAAGAGAAGATACTGATAGAAGATCCCAAAGGACTTAATATTATATGATTTTCAGCCTTGCATTATAAACTGTGACCTCAGGTGAAGCACTGCACTTTATAGATTTACAGAACTCTTACTTTTGCAGTGACCTTGCCCCTCATCTTGTAAATTCATCTGGAAAAACAAATATCCTTCATTCATTTGAACTCCATGTGTCACTGTGCTGCCAGACAACCTGATAATTAGATTAATTTGTGCTAGTTGTTGTTTAATTATTATGCCTCACAAGTGTTTAATGTTTTCAAGTAAAGAAAATCTATTGCCATCCTCGAAGCATTTTGATAACTCAATGAGTTTTCGGAAATTATATTTGTAATGAGCCATTTCTTCTATAACCCTCAGGTGTTTTCATCTCAATTCCCTTTTCTTGGTCAATTTTCCTTGGGATTTTCTCCACCTAAATCCATGCCACTCCTGCTAAATTGCCTTCTCATATAAAAACTTCTCCAGTGATTAAAAGAAAATCTCTGAGTCTGATGTAACTTTCATCCATCTTGTGGTAATACTTTTTTTCTTATTTTTAAAAGCTTTGAAAAATGAAAGTGAATTTTATTTTACCTGAAAATATTATATTAGGCCTTCTGGTTACTGGCTCCAATGTTCTTTGTTAAGAAAAACACAATAATATTAATGTTTGTTAAAAGCCACACAATTATACAGGTTGTTTTCATGGGCAAAGTTAGTGTTCCTTTCCTCTTCACTGTTCTCTGCATTTTTCTGTTGAAATAAACTAAAACAACATCTCACTGTTACTTTCAGTTATCTCTCCTCTCCAGCAGAAACTTGTTGGAATGCATTTTCCAGGTATTAATCTCTCTAAACTTATTTTGCTACAATTCTCTCTCTATATATAAGATTAAAGACTTTTCTCTTTTCCTTGTAAAAATAACTGTTATAGTTCCCTCTCTATCTAAAAATCAAGAGAAAAAAGTAAGCCTTCAGGAGTACATTCAATCAGTACTCCCAGTCTCAGTTTTTGATAGCGGCTCGTTTCCACAACCATGGCTCTGTAGCAAGTAACAGAAGAGGCAACGGCACTCTCATTTTTTATGGGGCTTCAACAAGTCTGCAAAGTCAAAAAACTGTACTAGAAGCACCTCTGATGCACAGGCACAAGAAAAGGGAGACTCAATTAGTTGGATTGAGAAAGGATTTTCCAGGGTTTTAACCAGTCTGGCAGCAGACAGACTCTATTTTGACATAGGATTAAATGTAGCTTTAAATAAAATTAAGAACATATAGTTAGTTCATCCAGTTTAAGTCATGATAACAGGAGGGAGCAAAGAAAGCATAAATAGGAATGAAACTCTTTATGAAACTGAGGAATTACCTTGATTTCAGGCTGAAAGTACCTTTTCTCAGTAATTCTTGTACACAGATTACAAATTATTGAATACACTTTATGTATATATATTTGAAGAAAAGCAAGTAGGCTAAGGCAAAATGCTGAATTATTTCTTTGGAATATTTTCCAAGCTGCCTTTGGATCTGTACTGATCTCCTTAGTGCTTTCTGTGGAGTGTATTGATGGGGAATTCTGTGGGAGCTGCGGGCGCAGTAAGGAACATTCTCCTTGTGCCATTCCAGAGCAAATCTGCTTAGCACAGAGAGCTGAAAATGAGTTGTGAGCTGAGAGAATTTGATTGAAATGTCAGAGTACTCGGAGCCCCGTGGAGTTCCTACAGAAGAGACTTCTGCAGTAGTGGATTGTTTTGACAAAGGTAGTCCTGCTGTGTGAAATTTGCAGCTACACCTTGTGATGAGTAACCACATACCCGACTGCGAAAAATTCCTGTCACTACTTAGATCATGAGACATTAGCAGGGAATATTGCTCCAAAGCCAAAGTGTTCTTCCTAAATACAAACGTGCTCTTAAAATCAATATATTTATGTGCAAGACTTGGCCTGTTTTGCAAGCTTTGAAGTCCATTTGGGGGAATGAGCACCACATTTCTGAACTTAAAATAAGAAATTCAAATGCAGGACAAAGTAGCACATACAGCAGAAGCCAGGGGCATTATATGCAGCAGAAAGAAAAACAAACTGAGCTGAGGTCTCTCTGGGACCTGTGGTGCAGCTAATAAAACTAAAGATCTGGTAATATACCGTGTCTGCTTTCTGAGAGGGTGACGAACACAGCTGTACCCAGAATTTGCTGCAGCAACCGTGGAGGATGCAATCAATTGGGAGTTTGATCTTCTAACTGAATCTATGCTTGGCAGTGAATTTTAAAAATGCATTTTCTTAGTTGCTTTTGAAATAAAAGATGGAAGCAATCTTGAGACTGATCAAACAAGAAATACTAACATGCATATGTATTTTCTTGCATGGTGGCTGGTTGAGATTTGGAGCCAGGAAATAGTTTGTTATATCTGCATTGAGGAGTTGGAATTACACTCAGCATTCATCTTCTCTTTGATTTACAGAGAATTATGCACTCAGTACTTCATGGAGAGCATGGTAAATTAATTCATTCAATTTTTTTATTTGTTTGCAGCTATTTCCCCTCTGTTTATTGAGGCACCAGCTATAGCAGGCAGCTCTTCTTTCACCAAGAATATGCAGCAAGGTCTCTATTTGAAGTTGTGTCCTTTCTGTTCAGAAAAAAGGCGTCTTCTGTGAGGAGAGGAAGCAGTCCTGGGCGTGTGGAAAATAGGGCACACCCCACACTGCAGGTCAGGGGTTTTGGGGATTTGGGCAGGAGCTGAAGGCTGCAGGCTCTTGCCAGCCCTTCACGTGTCCCTGGCCAGGCACCAGGGAGACAAAGATGTTGGAAGCTCTTCTCCAGCAGTGTCCCTCTGACCTTTCTGATGGACTCAGGCTCTCAGAAGGTGCTGCTGAAGGAGGGCTCTGTGTGTCTGACCACGACAGGCTGAACTTGTAGTTTTCTCTCAGTTCATCTCGGCTCAGGTTGTCGATATCATTCTGACTCCAGGAAAACCCATTACTTCCCTGACTGCTCAAGCTGCAAGCTCTCCCATAACACAATTCTCTTCACCTGACACCTTGGCTAGAAGTGTTCTGGAGGAATGAACTATTATTTTTATATGGTTTCAATTTGGCACTCAAGGAAAACCTGATAACAAGCTAATATCCAACTTGCTGAAGGAAAGGCTTGGTCCCTGGAATGAAAATGTGAATTACTGATACAAAGCCTGAGTGTAGATTTTCAACTTTGCTCTTGCTAGTACATGGCTAGAAAAGCCTTTTCTATGCTATCGGTATCATGTCAGGAACTTGGAGTCCACCCTTTCCTGGGGTAAAATGAGGAAAACAGAAATTGTTCCTCTTTTGCATATAGAAACTTATCTTGCCCAGAGTAGAGATCTTCAAACCCTACCTAAATTAATTTTGCCAAAAGCAATGTAATTATGCAGCAAGGGGTCTGGGTTTTAGTAATGTTTGAATGCTTGAGCTGGAAAAAAATTGGTCTTATATTTCAGGAACTTTTTTTTTTTTTAAATTATCTCTGCTCTGCCTGGCTTTAAATGCTTCTAATAAACCACAGAAAATATTTTGCCATATTTTTCTTTCTCAAATCACATCTTGTTGCAGTCAAATTTCTCCAGGGTTTGGTCTTAGCTTGGCTATGAGATATGCCTCCGTTTGGATGCTTTTCTGAAGTCATCAAAACATAGTGGATCAGCCAAAATTTGCTTGAGAACTCTTGAAAACAGGCTGTCTCATGAGCTTTCTAATGTTTTTGGCTTCCAGACAGACTGGAAATGCTATGGAAACAACACTTATGACAGTCCAACTCCCAGCTGCTCCCAGAACTCATCATTTGGGAAGTAAGGAAAAATCACAAATTAATTGAAAACAAACTGTTTGAAAGTCAGCAAAGATTCAGGCACGGGTTTAGGTAAATTTCAGTAGTTCCACATTCAGACCTGATTTGCCTGCATCTTTTTATTTTGTGGAGTGGCGACCACTTGGAGTTCTACTTCAGGTTTGGATTTGTAAAGGTGTTCAGTTCTGGCCCAAATCTATTTCCTTTAAAGCTGGTGGGTAGAGTTTGGATTTCAGTAGGAGCTGAATATTTTGAAAATCCTTCTCTGACTGCATTTTTGATCAAAGGCACTTCCACCTCATGTTCCTAAAGCAATGAGCATGGATGGTAATCAAGTTTCAGTGCACTGCCTGTGAGATGGGCACATTAGTGGGGTATGCTCTGCAGAAATCAAGTACCTCCGGCTACTTAAACCCTTTTGCCTCCTACTGGCATCAAAGACAGAGGAAATCAAGGCACTGATAATGCATCAAGCCTCTTGAAAACCTTCAAGCTGAGCTAAAATTCATCAAACTCTAGGTTTCTTTCTCAGAACTTGAGAACGTAATCAGGACACGTATAAATCTAGATTGTGGAAGTTTTAAAGGATCTCAGTGTTCAAGTAAAAGCAAAGTGATGAGCAGTCTCTGATAAGTATTGTGAGACACATTTAATCAATATGGAAGTTGCTCATTTCTCCACTAGAGCTTTCTCCTTCCCACATACTTTGCATGGATCTTGGTAGGATGGGGCTGGCACAAACATTAAGTAGAACAGTGTATTTTGCACCTAGTTGAGAAAATTTTAATCTCTTCAGGCATGAGGATAGAGGGAATTTAAAGACAAACACTGTCTTCACAAAACCAAACCAGAACCAAACAAAATAGCCACGAGCAAACCAAAATCAAACAACAAAACCCCCACCAGGGAATGCTCTGGCGGAGGGGCAGCAGGTAATTGGAAGCAGAGCAGTGCTCAGTGTAGGATTTTCCAGGTGCCTCAGCAGCAGCAGAGTGGTGTGAGGTCACTCATCTCCCCTGGCTTTGGAGAGATTGCTCTGCTTTGCAACAACTGCGAGCCTATCAGCCTAAGGAATACCTTTTCTTTCACGGAGAATGAGACTATTGTGTTTTTTACTGAGGCTGCTCTGGCGGGGATACTGGGCAGTAGGCACTGGTGCCAAGCAAAGCCTGGCGGTGTGTGATTCCAGCAGTGTTTGGGCGCTGTAAAGGAGAGCCCTAAAGGGAGGGTTTGGTGGCAGTCCCACACAGGGAGATGTGCCTGCCCCAGAGGCTGGGTTTGCCTGACCCTGGGAGCAGGAGTCCTGCACCAGCCCCGGGGATGCTGCTCCACCACTCCCTTTGCCGAGGAGCAGAGTGAGCCAGAGCCAAGGTTTGCTGTGCCCACCTGCACACCCGGATGAGGTTTGAAATGTTTAAACAGCTGAAATGTAACATAAACATGGCTTGAAAGGAAACAAAAGCAGTTGAGGCAAAAAAATGTTAGATGATATTAAACGGTATCTGACTTACTAAAGCATTTAAGTTTTCTGAAAGACAGATCAAAGGCTGGGCTGGACAGCCACTGCCCCACTGCTTTCCCACCACTTCACTCTGAGATTTCTGTAACATTTCCCTGCTCCTATGATGTGCTGATTGACTTCATTCAGAATTTGGGTACCCTAATAGAAATCTTTGCTGTACAGTGAATTTACATCTCTATGTCTTGTTGCTTGAGTCGCCTGTGTTCCCGACACGTAAGAGCTGACTTTCAGGTAGGGCAAGCTACAGAAATGAAAATTGTATTCCAAATGTAATTTTGATTATATAATTTTAACATGGGATTTTCTTCTTTCCTTTCTTTGGGGTAATTTTTTCCAGAAAAATTCAATTTCCTGGGAAAATGTGAATTCACTTTCTCAATTTAATAAAAAAGTCTTGGAAATATTTGTATGTAAATTTCAATGGGAGAGGTCATGACAGCTTGTGAAACTACTCAACTCCGAGCTAACTCTTTTTTTTTTTTTTAATTTTTTTTTTATTTTTTTATTATTTTTTTACTTGATAGATATCATGTGAAGGGAGAAAGATGAAAAATGGAGCATCCATGCTATGCTATAATGGATCATTAATTTATGGTGTTATTCTAAATTTTGGAACTGGTCTTCTCATAGACCAGTACATTTCAATCTTCAAAAATAAAATGTGCTGTACCAGGCAAAATTCTGCTTGGCAATGTTGCAGGCATCATTTGTCTTGCAGATTTGTGCACATATGCTGCTGTAGAAGTAAAAAATTCTTTGAATACAACACTTGTCAATAATTCAGGAATTGAAATAAACATAGAAATTAGTTTAAAATGAAGAAATTCTGAGGTGTCTAAGCTGAAAAAATATACAATTTGTGTGCTAGAAAGCTTAGGCTGATTTTGTGCCATTAAAAATCTGAGAACCACTAAAAAATTATGATCACTGCTTTATGTTCTTTTTAACAACAATTTCAGCTAGTACTGCTGAAGTGAATAACAATTTCTTAATCTCATTCCAATCCACCTCACTTCCTGAGCAACCTGTTGGGGGACAAGTGAGACTGAACTCTCTGACTGTTTATCTGCTGAACCCTGAGGCTGTGAAATGCTGATTTATGGCCAACATGCTCAGCAGCTCGAGGGACCAAGCCCAAGCCCTTCATCCCAGGGCTATCTACAGCACAGAACTGCAAACATGCTCAGCTGTGGCTTTTTTTTTTTTTCCTTTCAAATTTTGGTATTCATAAAATGTCCAGTTTGGAAGATTTTTCAATACTTTCAAGCTCTGTTCTGCAGTTTTTCAAGAAGGTGATTAATTATAGCAAGTGGAAAGGGCATGGAGATTTATTCAAGCATAGTTTTAGGAAGTGCAAATGTCAAAAAAAAAAAAAAGAACTTGCAGAAGTTAAATGCAAGAACAATCCAAAATAGAGCAGCCATGGTGACAAGTTTACAGTGAGATGTAAAGATATTTGTATTCTTCAAACAGCGTCCTGTGTAGTGATATCTGCTGGAATCTGGTGTGGATCCATAAGCTGCTTTCTCTGTAGCTTTGTTGAAGATGAAATCTGTAATGCAGAAGGTGTTGAGGGAAATGTCTTGGCTAAGTTTGCATGATCGCTGATAGGTGAGATGGAATTTAATTTTAATTTTTATTTAATGTATTAATTTAAATCAGTTATTGAAATTAAGTATTTAAGAGATTCACACCAAAGTGAATGGACAGAATTAAAATGTCACAGAACCATATTTGAAAGCTCACATTTCAGGTTGCTGTCAACAGAAGCATGAGGTTGTTCAGCCTTGCTGAACATCTTTAAAAAAAAATATTAATTCAAGGAATATATAAGACAGACTGTGAGATCAAGCTCTTTGCTGTTGAGTCTTAACCACAACTTTCATATAATTGGTACACACAAAATATAGGCTGTGTTATCTTCATAAAAATGGTACATGGCAAAAAAATTACACTGTTTAGTTCTGTAATTTTTTTTAATTGAATGTTTTGGGGGTTTTTTTGGTTTGTTTTTTTTCTTCTTTAGGACATATTTAGCTATTTTACAGATGGATTGTCTGGTTAGTTGTTGGCAAACTCACTGTGTGGTGGGTGGGTGGGTATTTCTGAAAAGAGAAATCTTGTCTTAAACACAAATTCTAAGGCAGTTTTTACAGGGGGAGGGCAAATAGTCCATAAGGAGATTGATTCACTGCCTCAGTGATTGGGTTCAGCTGAGCTGTGGATATTGGGAAGTTGAACTAAGAACATGTTTTTAAGAACAAAGTTCCTTATTAACTGGCAGAGTAGTGTCACACTGTGCATTTTGGAGACCCTGGTTTTGCAGACATTCCTAACTCCTTCCTCTAATGCACACCAAAGCTTCCCCACTCACAAAGCTGCTCTTCCTGCATCTTCCATCTCATATTTATTGTAAAGTGTTTCTTGAAAATTATTTCCAAGTCCTTCTAAGCTATCCCTATTTGTGATGTTACTCCCAAGCTCGGCGTAGTTCTGTGCTGCGAGCAGAAAGGGTTGGATGCCTTTTGGAGAAGAAATTATTATTTTGTAAGATTAAAAGCAATGAGCAAGAGTTGAGACCAGAGGGACAGTTAGGATGGATAATACAATTTATAACTTGTTCAATCTGCTTTTCTTCTTGCTAATTTGGTTTAAGATATTTCTTTATCCTGTCCCTGAGATTACCATGAAGTTCCCCTTTCAGACAAAAAGGAATTTTCCACTGCTGCTGGAGCAGTGGGCGAGCAGATGGCTGAGCTCTGGGAAAGGCAGTGGCTTCTTGGTGCAGCAAGGGGGGAAGGTGGAGTGAGACAGTGTCCCCAGAGCCAGGATCCCGTGGGGTGACACACACGGGGTGCTGCTTCACTAATGCTTGACAAATAGCTTCAATCAGATTCCCAGTGCCACTACGGAGAAGGCGAGCACATCACTAGGGCTCTTCTTGTAAAATATCTCATTCTGGGCCTCAGTACACGAGCTCAGAAATGAAGTGCACTCCTGAAATACCCCCTGCTCTTCTGCATTGATAGAAATCCCTTCATTAAGTTTTCCCTCAAATAATGCAAAAATGAGCTTCATGAGGATGCTGTAATTTCCTTCTACTTTAACACTCCCTTGATTAACCCGACTCCTGCAGTACAGTATGGCAGTGGCAGTGGATAAAGGTTTTTAAAAGGGTTTTAGAGCTGACAAAACAAACAGATTTAGTACTGGATAGATTTTTTTTTTCCATGTTGTCATCCATGTGTGTCCCTGACAAAAGTGATGGGATTTCTTGGCTGTGCTGTGTCTAGCTTCGCATCCATCCCCACCTTATGCTCTCTCCCTTCCAGAGATAGCCAGATGTGTCCATTCAGATGCCAATTGAAAAAGTGGCTGCAAGGAGAAAGTAAAATTGGAAAAACTCCTTGAGTTTGGTAGACAAAAATAGCTTCTCAACAATCTCTTTTTTTCCTTTTTTTTTTCTAATTGAGAATTCCATTGAAGTTACTTTTTTACTTTCAATTGTTGATCTCCAATTCCATGATCAGCAGAGTTCTCCCCAGAAGGTATGAGAGCTCTCACTTCTACACATTGAATTTATCAGATAGTTCTTTCCAAAAGATGGCATTGAAAGTGTTTCCCTGGGTGTGAATTGCACTTTCTGGGTGTAAGTGCACAAGAGCCTGGTAATCCCTTCTCCTTTTTCCTAATAAAACTGCAGCTTTTTTTTTTCTTTTTCTTTTTTCTTTTTTTTTTTT
>VWZN01001192.1:1987525-2027828 GCA_013396955.1 Regulus satrapa | reverse complement strand
TTTTTTTTTTTTTTTTCTTTTTCTTTTTTTAATACAGCAGCACATGGTAGAACTGCAAATTCTGGCCTGGAGGGCTCTGCTGAAGGCTCTAGCTCTGCAGTTCAGTATTCCTGCTTCATATCGTGTAATGAACTGTACTCCTGAGAGAACAAATGCACATTTCAAACATAATAATTCATAGAAAAATGTTTTATGTCTCTTTTATTATAAATTAAACCAGTTTCTTTATATTTTCAATTTTGATGTGAACACAGGAATAATAACTTCAAAGAGAGCAACAACAACAACAACAACAACAAAAGTCTCTTTACTCCATACTAAAGGAAATATAAAGTTAAGAGGGTGAAACAAATCTCTCTTTGCAAGTCTTACACCAGAACGAATTCTAGAGCTGAAAGAAAATGAGTGAAATACAACTTATACTGCAATTTTCCCTCAGGCTTTGCTCACATGATTAAAACCAAAATGATATTCTCAAGAAATGTCTTTTTTTCAAGAAACGGTGGGATTCATGTGGTGAAAAGGGCAATTGGTCACTGAAGTGAGAGACTTCTGTTGGTATTAGAAATAACAGGCTTTTAGCTTCTTATTTCAAACTTACGCTTGTTTGTGTTAGATAAATGGTCATTTAGTGGCATTTGAAGCATCTATTTGTAGTTCTACCTGACATACCCAATAAAGCTCAGCTGTGTTCTGAAAACCATGATTATGCAGAAAAGCTGTGCCATCTCCATCAGCTTTCACATAGCCCCTCTGAGATTAAACCACATCCTCAAACCTCTTGTTTGCTGTGCTTAAGGGGTAGAATTTATTTCGTCAGATGAACAATGATCAGTTTAATTTCGTAACTGAATTTTCCCGAATGCATTATTTGTGCTCATTACCTCATGAAAAACAGTGGGAGTTCACATACAATAAGCTGAATAGATGAATATTACAGTGTTTGAAATGCTCTGCAACACTTAGTTTGGACCAGTGCTAAAAGCAAATTAAAGAGCTGATATTTTCCTTTTTATTTGCAGTGCCCAGGGAAGCAGAGAGGAATACTGGGATTTGTTATTTGCATGCCATAAATCTGAAATAAAAGTCACATCTTTGTAGAAAATACTCTGGATTATAACACGGTAGTTTAATAATATTGTACATACAACATTTACATGTGTATTTATTTTTTGGAAGGACTTTCATCATTTGCCCATATTATAAAACAGATCATTCAGCTGCACGAAAAGATAAGGCAATATAGATGATCTGAGTGATAATCCAAGATGGGGATCAGCAGCTCATATCTTCAGCAGCAGTCCATGGGGAGGTACAGAAACAATCTGCACGCTAACCATGTAATACAACTCTACACATCAGTTATTTACTGCAAGCTCTTCTTTGATCCTGTGTGTGGTATTACCATTGATCAGAAACCCCAGCTCAGCTCTGCAAGTATTGGATGCCTCACTTTCTTCAAAATCCATCTGGAAACCTTCCCAGGGATGCATCTGCTCCTTTAATTTGCCACAGAGATGAAGAATTTGAGAAGAAAATTAAAGCTGGAATAAACACCAAGCATTCTAAATCTTCATGCTGTTGTGGTAGAAAATATGTGTAAAGCAAGTGGAAAAGCCTTCAACAGATGTTCTGCTTTTAACCCTAAACTGTAACTGACCCCATGTGAAGGGGACCAGTCCATATGGCAGAAATAATCCCTTGCTTCAATGTTTTTTTGTGATTGAAGTGTTCTTCCATGAGTGCTACTGGAAGATGATCAGTTACATTAAATGGGAAAGTATTTACCTATCCAAAGGAAGGTTTTCTCACTTAATTGTTTTAATATATTTCCTTCTATTCTACATTGCATACATCCAGAGGCCAATTTTCTGGACTTTCAGAGGCTCTGCTACTTAGTGTAGCCAGGGATCCTCAGCAGCAGCCCAAGAGAGTTTAGTACAAAAATGAATTGTGTATGATCAAACACTGAGGGAATATTTCACTTGCCTGGGACTTTCTTAAAATCCTTTCCCACTGTTCCCTTTATCCCGTGATCTTCTGTTGTCTTTTTTTTTTTTTTTTACCACCACATATCTTTATTTAGGAAGAATTCTGTTTAGGTTCCTCCAATCTGACCTCAGTAAGTCCAGCCCACCCTGTGTTCTTCTGAGGAAAAGTTAATCATGGAACCACAGCTCGTGTTGGAAGTGACTTCACCATGACCAGTCCCTCTGCAAAGAGCAGGGACACCTCCAGCTCAGTCGGGTTGCTCAGATCCATGCCCAACCTGACCTTGAATGTTTCCAGAGATGCAGCACCCACCACCTCTCTGGGTGCCAGCGTTTTACCCCCCTCACTGGGAAAAAATTTTTCCTTCTATTTATTATCAATTTATATACATCTAAACCATTACCCCTTCTCTTCTTCCCAAGTTTTTGCAGCACAGTACAAGAGAGACTTAAATGAGCTCTGCTTTTACTGCTGGTTCAGAGCTTACTCTCCTGCTCCTGCTGCTGCCATCCATCTCATTTTTCCAAGGTAGCTCATGGCACTGCCTGCTGGGGTGACCTGGTGGCACAGAGCAGGTCTGTGCTGGGGACAATGAGTCACAATCTGCTAACTTGAACATTAAATCTGGCTGTGGTCTGGGCCGAAAACTTTCCATAAGAAGCAGGAGAAATGATCCACTGGGAGCCTGCACAGAGTTTTTAGGCTTTCTGCCAAGGTGTCATTTGGACCTGTGCTACTCTCTTCCTCTGGAGTGACTTGCTCCAGGCTGTGGAGGGAATTTGAGATCAAATTGAGGCCAGAAATTTATATGCCTTGAGGTCTTGTTGCTTCACTCTGACAAGGTCTTTTCCCACTGGCACACGGATGACCACTTTGGCTGAGATTCTGTCTGTTCCCACTGAGGAGTTGTTCTGTTTTCGTCCTCTTAGCTTTTAGTTTCTGTGTCTCAAAGTCCTGAACACATTTCTAGCTTCCAGTCCCTGCAATGGCCTTGCTGTTGCTCACCTGTAAATCACCAGCCCACAGAAATAATTTTCTCTGGTGCTCCTTTCATCTTATCAGGTGCAATGTACTTGCTTTAAGTACATGAAATATAGGCTAAATGATAGCATTTTGTGTTGTTTGGGGTTTTGGGGGGAGAGTTTTTTTGGTGGTTAATGGCATGAAACCAGGATTATTGTAAATAAATCCTTTAATCTTGTTGCTTAGTACTTACCTTTGGCTGCAGGCCACAGAGTATCCTGCAGAATACAGAGTGAAGTTTTTTTCACTTTTTTTCCTGTGGCATCACTTACAAGATATTCACAAAAGATCAGGGTAACAGTTAAGATGCTTTATTGAATTTAAAAGGGGGAAAAACAGGATGCTTATATAAGTTATTTCATTTTGTTTTCCTTCCAACCCAAGAAGAGCAGCCTTAAAATCAGTTTACTCAAAATGATCATGATGCTGAGCTGTAGGTCCGTAGACTGGTCTGGAGTGACTGTTAATGCAGCTGCTGATTAATGAAATCTTGAAGGAAAATTAGTGAAAACCTGCCTTTTTTTTTTCCCCTTTTTCTTTCTTTTTTTTTTTTTTTTTTTTTTTTTTTTTTTTTTTTTTTTTTTTAATGCAAACCAGATTTTCTTATAGTATTATGCAGTTGTTTGAAATAGGAAGATTGAATCCCTTTTTCATTACTCAGACTCTGTGTGTGGTGAAAGGAAACAGCATTGCAAGCCAAGAAAGTAGCATGACTAGCTACAAACTTACAATAAAACACAAGAAAATTGGGGAAGTCCATGCTTTCAGTGACCCTAAGAATCAGTTCAGGTTGAACCTTTTTAGTGCTTTTTAACAGAAGAGATCCATTATAGGTGGACTGACTGAGAAAATTTTAGAACTACCTTTAGACAAAGAAGAAAAAAAAAGAAAAAAATCCCCCAAAACAACAACAACAACAAAAATTTCTCTGTAACACATTTTGGGAGTGGACTAAAGATTTCTTGGAAGTCAACTATACTTGGGGCACTAGTACTCCACATATACCAGAGCCTGATTCTGCATTTTTATGAATTTATCTAAAAATTATACCTTTTCTGCTCTCCATCCTGTGCCAGTGCTTTTTCTGGGAGCAGCTTTCTCAGCTGTACCCACAGCTGGAGCTCTGAATGAAAAGCAGATCGAGCACGTCCTTTTTCTTGTTTCTGCAACAAAGAGGGAGGATGCACAGAAATGCTTTTATCCAAATGGTCATGTTGAGAGAACGTTTTTTTATTATTATTTTATTGACTCAAAGTGTTACTTCCATTTTCACTTTTCTGCTTGACTGAGAAGATGACTGGTGTGAAGGTGAGCAGTGGTGGAACAAAGACTGACATCTTGGAAAAACGGCTTCTCTGCCCATGCTACTGAAAAGAAAACTTTCAAACATGATATTAGTATAGGGAAACAAACATATGAACACCAGAAAATGTTTACATTGGTCTCTTAAACCTTGGGTCTTGCCAATGGCTTGGTAATGTTATGTACATTTTGGTAATGTTAATGTTTGCTAGCAATTAAATGCTTTATTTAAAAGGCTTTTTTTCCACTAAAATTTACTGTGTTTAATTCTGGTTCTTGGGTGAAGTGTAGATTTCACAAAAATAAAAAAAAGAGTAAAAGCTGGCTCTAAACAAAAATTTCTTGCTGTAGAAGTTGTTTGAAGTCAGAGTACTACAAATACACTACCAACAATGAAGTTTCTTGAAAAAAAACATGTATCTGAAAAATGTGGGTGGAGAAAAATCATACAGACTTTTCTTTTATACACAACTGTAAATCTAAAACCACCTTGCAAAACTCCCTGTGCTTATTTTGGTTTTAGGGGACACTGTGTTCATGCACTGAAAGACAGAATACAGGGGGCAAATGATTTTCCTAGGGAACCACATATCCTGCAGATAGGCAGGGAAGATGTGTCCTCCCCTGGTTTACAGCCAGCTGGCCTGGCTTCATTAGTCAGGGCTCTCTGCTGTTTAATTCATCTTTTTCTTGGTGTAGTTCTCGTTCCACTCTATAATTATTGTGATCTTTCCTTCAGGTTGTGGTTTGTCCCTGATTTATGTCTAATGTCCTGTGATATCTGGAAAGTACAGAAGATCTTTAGACTCTAAATCTTTCCCTTTTAAAGGATTTTAAGGTCTGAGTTTCATTTTATGTCTGACGATTGTGACATGGGAAAAAAAAAACATTGGGGGATTCTTAGAAATAACATTAATCTTGCTCATTGTCTTTCACTTCAGAATTCCACTTCTCAAGACATCCTTTCCCTATTTCTCATTCCCTGTCCTGCTCTGTCTTACAGTTATTTAAACCCAGGTGTCCACTTTTCACTGGTTCCTAAATTTCTCTTTTTCTTAAAATGCTGTCATCTAAGAGTGGATAAAACAGGGGGGAAAATGAGTCTCTGTCACAGAAATGAAAGTGATAAGGAAGAGCCAGCTTGATGCTGACTTGCTTTCTAGAGCCTGTGGGAATACATAAGACTAGAGGAAATGCAGATTTTGGCTCAGCCCAAGCATTCAAAGCCTGCCTTGTACCAGCCTGATGAAGCCAGTTGGAGTCTGTGTGTCCTGGGTGGCCTGGGGAGCTCTGGGAGGGAGATGGTTTGAGTTTAGGGGCTCTCAGCCTCTTCTCTCAGCATATCTCTCCTGCTCCTTGGCAAGGGAAGGGCTTTGCCTCTGGAGACCTTCCCCACCAACACTGCTGCAGCCCTTCCTGAAACAGGGCAAAGCAAACCCAGGAGGCTGTAAACTCCCCCTAATCACTGGTTCGGGGGCAGTGTCTAGGCAGCAAACCAAAATTTCACTCATGCTGCCTGGGTAATCCATAGGTGGATTATTATCTACTTCTAGAAAATCCGTGCCATAGACATGTTTAATATCTTCTCATTTAAATCTAAAATGTGTTATGAGGTTACCACCTCACAGAAAAAGATATTTCTATTCTTCAGTTTCCTTACTTTCCTTTAGTTCCTTTAGTTTCTCCCTCATACCTCATTAGGCTCGGTAGCTCTACCATGAAAGATTATTTACATCTATGCTCCTACTGTTTCAAAAATAATGTATGGGCAGACCAAGTTGGAAAAATATTACACAAAGAAAGCAGCATTGCCTTAATTAAACAAATTTGTGTTTGTCTAGTCAATATGATTTACTTTAGTCCCTGCAACACCCTGAAATGATAGCACTAACAAATATTGCAAGGCATTTTAAAATTAAATTAAGTGCTCCTTTGATTACATTAAAGATAATGCATTTTAAATCTAGTCCTTCAGGAGCTGTTGCTCTCTAGTGACAGCACTGATCAATTTGCCTTGACTTTCCCTGCAGAAGTAATCTCTGAGTCTCCTTGAGTCATCACTTGATCAAAGGGCATTTGCAACTGGGCTATTTGAGCAGTCTGAGTCGTCATCTGAATGTAAAGGTCCCAAGGGAAAGGAAAATGAGAGTCAATGTGCTTATGCATGGGGTAATAAATTGCTCTGAGTATGTGGATAATTATACACAGGTAGGAAAAAGCAAAAGGTTTGGAGGAAAAAGCCTTGCTCTTAACAGCCTTGACAAAGAGCAGTTTGAGTTGTTATTTTTCCAAGAAAACCAAATCATGACTACCAATTATTGCTACATGCAGGGGGAGAACAATTCCTGGATTACACACGTAGGATAGAGAAGTCTGGTGCCTTCATTTCTTCCACAAGAAGAAAGTGTGCACTGAGTATGTTCTTAGCAGGGAAATGAAGGAAAGGATATCTTCTGGATAAACTAAAATATAACATATATAAAGCTGACATAAATATACATGTATTTACGAATACATATAAACCAGTTTTTGCTTAGAAGGATTTTTGGCATTTCTAAAATAAATCGTGGAGAACATATTGCAAAATTATTTATAAAACTTGAAATCTTACTATTCTCTCTCAGACTTGTCTTCTTTTCTTTCCTTGAAATGCCAGGGACACATGGTTATTTTTAAGGTGTTCAACTCAGCCGGGGAATCTTTTTCTTTTAAGCAAGCAAACTGTGATGACTTATTCCAATGAAAAAAGTGCTACGATTAAAAGCTTATAATTCAAAGAGCAATTTCCTGGAAAATGGAATATTTGAAAACGTATGCTACAGTGGCTTCAAATATTGTGGTCATGCAGAGCAAGAGCTAGGTTGCTGCAGATCTCTGTTTTCTTGCTTAGACATTGGCCTTTTTGAAAATTCAATTATACAGATGCAAAATTCTCATTCTAACAGCAAGCACAGGTAACACAGAGATAACTGCATGGGTGGGTGGGTGTATTAGTGCACACACACACACACAGAGCCTTTTGAGAGAAATCTAATCTATCCATGCTGTTTATGTAATTCCAGTGTTAGCTGCAGGGACAGGAATTTGCTGTCTCCAAACAAACCATGTAGCCCCAATTCCCAGTTCCATCCTCAACTCCCTGGCATGAGATCACAGTCCGGCAATTTGAAGCAGGTGATGCCTACCCTGATAAATGAGCCAACGGAGGAATTAAAATCTCCAAGCAGCCTTTTTTAGGAGGAAAATAATCTGGTCATCCCAATTCCTGATATGAAAGAAAACTATGAAATGTCAACACCACTCTGCTGAAAAAAAAATATATATATTAAAAACATTTTTGGCAAAAGTAAGGCAGGTGGGTCTGCTATGAGGTGCAATATTATTTCAAAGCACAAAGGACTTCCCAGAAATCAAGTATGTTGAACAGAACATTAGAATGGAACTCAGGATACAAAATAAAAGCCTTTAATCACACTTTATGGCTTCATTTTGAATTTGGAGACTGTATTAGGGATGAAGTTCAGTATTAAAGCTGTAGCTTGACATATCCCAAGGATTTGAAGCCTAAAGCTGGAAGTTCTCATTTATCTTTCCATTAAGCTCTTTGACAAGTTTCAGAAAACCAGGCAGTTGAATCTGCAGTTATTTGTGCTACCTTGTAGTAGCTAATAAAGCTGTCCTACTTCCTCAGAGGTATGTAAAAATGTAAACTCTTTTGAGACTTTGTTCATTTACTGATGTATATTTTTCTTTTACATTTTTACTAAATGAGTACCATGGCCTGGAGGGAGGGGAAAAGTCCTGTAAAATCCTACGCTGCTATATGTATTGAGATTTACTTTCTGAATGCAATTCTACCTAATTATTACTGCTTTCTAATGTTGCTCAGTATAATGCCCAAGAGTCCCATTAGAAAAAATTGCATATTGTGAACAAGCAAAATTTGCTCATTAAGTTTTGTTTCCTTGTGTTATGAGATATTTCAACAAATAACAAGCTTTACTATATCTGAGTAATTCTCTTGAAATTATGATGCCTTGATAAATACTTAAGGAAAGTTTTTCACTGAAAGAGAAAACCATGAGTTTTTTAAAGCTATGCTTTCTTCTTTATGTATGTGTTATGGCTCATTAATTCATCTCCTGGCTTGCCGACTACAGCACGGATGACATTTTGATTATCAGATGCTGCCTTGTGACAAGAAATTGCAAATTCTCCCCCAGACACGTTGCTGTGCTGTGGGAAGGCTGAAAGAGCCAGGACTGAAGAGGAATTGCAGAAATTACTCAGCCTCCTTGAACATCGCAGTGTGGCATTGGAGTGCTCATGATGGAGAGGGAGGTATTCAATATTCCTGTGGGTGAAATAGCTTTAAAAAGAGTATTCTTTGTAAGTTACAATATCTCACATATTTCTTTGGCCTCTTCCACACAGGAGGTGATTTCACTATTGCTACCTGGACATAAGGAACACAGAAATTGCTCCCATGGTATTTCACTGAATTTCAATTTTAATACTGAAATTTTCCAGTTACTCGTGAGATTTTCCTGATGGGGTTGAGTCATTGTTAAATTCAGAAGTAAGTCCCCAAAGCCAGACTTTCAAAATCACAGACTTTATGTTGTAATGTCAGTGATGATTTCACTCAATTGGGTACATCAGTTCCCCATAGAACACATATTTTTATTACCTGGAAAAGTCAAACCAGGTTACTTTTCTCTATGGGGTGGATTTTAGGAGGCAGATTTTTCTCACAAGGTGTGACAGGACACATTGGAAAAGTCTGAATATGGAAAACAGTAAACCAAATGTACTGGCCAGGCTGCTGGGTTTTGGTCTGGGGCCTGCATTCCTATTCGTAAAGCAATCCCGACACATAAATCAGGAAACAATTGCATGCTATGGAGGTGAAAACACTTTTGCAGTGTCTATTTCTAGGATTTTATTCCCCCTTGTGTTGTAGGCACACAAATCTCAGGTGACCAGTTATAATTTCTCTGTGCCCAGGGATCCTCCCCTAGCAGGACTCATGGAGGGGAGACTTTGACACTGCCAATACCAAACCCTGGTTCCAGGAGCTCAGTCCAGTCACTCCAGAGCTTTTCCCTCATTGCTGCATGAGTAGCTTGACGCTGTTTACAGAAACTTTAAATATTTTATCATGCTCGGACTCTGGGGAGAGGTGGATTTTGTTTACAGTCAACTTTTACTATTAGAGACTTGTACATGCTTCCAGCATTGCAGCGTATTTTTCTTGGCTAAGCTGGAGTGAGGGTCTTTCTCAGAATAAAATGTGAAATTTAACTTACAAAGACTAGAAATTGAAAGCACTCCATTGAAGTGCATTCTTTTTTTTCTTTTTAATTTTTTTTTCTGGTTATATTCAGAAAAAAAGGAGAATTAATATAAACAAAGTTGTAGTTATCTCCTTGCCGAGGGGTAGGTATTTTTAGTGCTCATGTTCTATTTCAATGAGAGTTGCAAAATTCAGATTAACATTCAGGTTATATTCATATATTCATGCAGTTCAAGGCAGTTTTGAGTAGGTGCTGTTTACAGATGGTTTGTGACTTCTGTTACAGTGTTTAACACCAGTGAAGTGATGTGCTTTACTGCCTTCTCTTACCTGAATTGTCCCCATTGGTCTTACTGGATTTGTTCACAAGTGTCATGGGACCAAAAAGAGTAATATTCTTGGCAATGCACCCCCAACTTTGTGCATGCAAAAAACTAGAGCTGATTAGGGAAAATTAACAAAAATTTAAAATATCAAGCAATTTCCTTTTTCACACAGTTCTGCTGAACACTGAAAACCCACTGTCAATCTGTATTTATAGATTTAATTCAAATAGTAAAAATCTCACAGACTATGGACAATATTATTGCATTTATGCAGCACCATGAATTTTTTGGTTGGATGCCTTATGATGCAAAGCAATTCATTCTTTGTTATTCATGAAATTAATTTATACAAGCAGTGCTTAAACTTGCTTTCATAGAAACTGGAGGAAAATTCTCCTTTCCTTCAGAGCAGGAGAGGACAATAAATTGCAGTGTAATACATCTGGGGAGCATATACATTTCAGGAAAACCTTTTATTTCTCTATACAATGGGATAAATGAGGACCAGAAAGACTATGCTCAAACATAAATGAAAAAAAACCAGTAGAGAAATATCCATTCAGTTTTCTAAGAAGGGATAGTATTTTTTGCAAAGGATCAGTAAGCAGAATAAATGGAATAAGAGCTGAACAAATAAGGTTTGTATAGGGAAGAACCCCATAAGGGTATCAGAGCATTGAAGATGGGCTCTGCCAAGCAGCTCTGTGGGGAAATAAATGTATACTAAAGGGAGCCAATGAAAGGTTGACTGAATATAAAATAATGTCTATTTTGTGTCCCAACAGACTGAAAAAAGCATCCCAAAGCCCTCTTCCTGTCCTTGCTTCAGATAAATCTACTTTTTCGACTTCTTAAAAGGGTGCACAATTCCAGAGGAAATACCTGTTTAAATGCTACACCTGTCCATCGTTGGTCAGTCTGTCTGGGCTGTGGATATGGCTTGTCTCCTTCCAGGGCTCAGGACAGATTTTTCAGACTTTAGAGCTTGGAGACTTTAAATAGAACTTCAACAAAAAACTCGACAAAGTATTTCCTTGGGTCAGTTATGGAACCAGCAATAGAAAAAAACAGCTTCATGACATCATTTGCTTGCTGCCTGAAGTCAGATGGGGAAAAAGTTGCTTTACAGCATTGTGGAATTACAATAACTTCATATATTCCCTCACCAGAAAATCATCTATTCTCTCATCCTGCAATTAATCTTGCAAAAGAGCAAACAATGACATAGAATTAATCAACCACTGTGACAAAAAAAATTGTGATGGAAAGATGAACCCAGCTAAAATTAATTTTTTGAGCGACAGCTTGAAGCTCAAACAAGTGGAAAACATGGTGCAAATTGTACCTAGCTTCAAGAAAGGGATTTTAATGAGAAATGCAATGGCACAGCAATACTAATCAGTTATAAAAACACAATCCACCTTGGACTGCTGAATATCACCCCCATTTTCCTGCATTTTCCCTCTGCTGTGCAACGCACTGGAAGGAACAAAGATTGCACTGCATCTATCACCCAGGCTGAGGGGAAGTGCAGGTGCTTTTGAGAGAGCAGCTGAGTGGGTTTGTGCTCACGTGCAAATGTCTGAGCAATGTCCTTTGGCAAATGCTGCACGAAAATATTGCTCCTGCTGAAAATAGGAGGTGATTGAGCTTTCCACGTATGCTCTGCTCTTTACTGGAAATAAAATAAGTGTAAAAAGTCGTGTGAGCTAATTTATAGCAGTCATACACTGGCAGCTGCCAGGTAAGGACAGAAACGTTGGGATCCTGATGCAGGCAGAATTCTGCAGCTGCAGACAGGACGATCATCAGGGAAGTTCCATGAATGCCAGCTGGGGCTTTCACCCTTGGCTCCTGCCTGAAATACAGCAGACACCATCACCTTCTTATATTTAGGGATGTTCAGCTTTGTGTGTTTTGTTTCTTTGAGTTTCTTGAGCTTTTTCAGGCAGAGAAGTCTTCTGCCTTTCTTATTGATGCTTCAGAGAAAATCAGGCAGCCTGTCTCCCCCAAAATACCCCTTTTGTGCATTGCCAGGCTGATGGAAGTTCAGCAGAAGCCTGGTTGCTCCTTCCAAGGGTTCCTTGCTCCAGGTAAATTAATTCTCCCCCACTTTAATCAATCTTTACCTCAGTGAACAAAACAGGTGTGTAGAATTCAGCTACTTCTCAGGTTCTCATTAATATTATTTATCTGCCTTTACCTGTGCTAGTATTTTCTTAACAACTGAAAAGCTGCTGATTTTATAGCAATGAAATATTATCCTTACTTTCCTTTGTGAGTGTTTTGGAAATATCACTGTGGCCTTTTTTCTTCCAGATTTTAGGAGCTTGACTGACATGTACAGAGGTGCAGGTTTTATTAAAGCTAACTTCCTAAATTTTCCATTTTGGACCAAAAAAGACTGTTCACTTACAGTTTCTTTGTTTGGTTTTGTTTGTTTGGTTGGTTGGTTGGTTTTTTGTTTGTTTGTTTTTTTCCAAGTGGAAGTATAAAGCTACTAAATATTTCTCTAATTTCAGTAGTGATGGTAACTNTACTAAATATTTCTAAAAATATTTAGTAAAATAAATATACTAAAAATTTCAGTGGTGATGGTAACCCAGCTTCTCTTGGTTTTCAAATACTGTTTCAGGGTTGGATTTAAATGACAAAACAAAGCTCACAGATCCCCTAGCAGTCAGCTGTCTTCTTGTTTAAGTTTTGCTGTTAGATTTATTCACTGAAAGGATACTTGAGAAAAAGTACTACGAAATACAACAGTTTAAAAACTGTAGGAATAACTAAGTACTTTGCTGATAAAATGATAAAATATGACTGCTTGGCTTGAAGAAGGCTAGTTGTATGTCTGTCTCAAATGGAAGATGCATCTTCAGTTGATTAATGATCATATATTTCTCTACAATTCCTTAGAATGTCAAACAATGCACTAAAAATATATCTTTATATGGAGGTGAAGATGCCTAGATGTGCATGAGATACAGATTAACAGTGAATATATTGAATCTTAGTCTCCTTATTTGCTTCACTTTTCCAAGTCCTTTCTATAAATGATGGCCATTGAGTAGATAACAAAAAATAGTGACATGATGAGTGGTAGGCCTGACTCCCATGCAGCACCCTGCTTGTGTTAGTGAGACTTTACTCCTCAAGAAGCACCCTTGGGTACCACTAAACAGGGCTCACAACAATCTCTGGGCTTCTGCAGCATATTCCCTTCACCTCTCAACATTCCACTGCTTCCACTGCATCTCTGCAGCCTTCTTGAGTGATATTTCATACATACAGTTAAGTGAGAAAATCTACCCCTTCCCCATCTAAGGTGAGCCATTATGGAATAATTTCCAAACAGATGTGTCACCACTGTGCTATATGCAGCTTCTGATTTGTAAATCCAGATATTCAGGAGAAAACGAGATACAGTTAATCAATTTCCTTCCCTCTTCCCTCCCAAATGGTACTTTTCTTATTTTAATAAAAGTCACTGTAATCATACAGAAAAAAAATGTTTCTCAAAACAACACATATATTATGGCTGTGGAGCATGTCGTGGTGTATAATTTGATTTCTTTATCTTAGAGCTATTATTGTTTTCCTTCAAGTCTCTTATATTCAAGGCTAGATGATTTCAATTACTTCAGATCTGCTCTAGGTCATGTTTTCTGCTCCTACAGTCATCCTCTCTTTTCATTTTAATTTTAAAGAACTGAGAAAAATGAAACAATAATTTTCAAACAGCTTCAGCTTTAACTCCTGGTTAAAAATGGGTGAAATGGAACCGTTATTTCTTTTTTCACCTATGGAAAAAATATTGTTATGTTTATAGTGTGTGGGCTCACAGCTCAGGACAGGCACTGGAAGTGTATCCAATCCTTCTGAAAACTGTGAGGGCTCCAGCTGGCCCAGGAATGACCAGCACCTTCCAGACAACCCTGACAGCACCAGCACCCTTGGCAGAACAGAGCTGGAGGAAAGGATGATCAGAGCGAGGTGAGTTTGGAGGAAAAAGTCAATGAATGTTGATTGTCCAAACCACCAACTACAAGACAACTTGCAGCTGTAGATTCCTGTCACTCCAGCAGTGTCAGTATTTTGGAAGGGAGGAGAGAAAGAAGGACAGGGAGGTCTCAAAGGAGCATAAGAAACATCTGCTGCTCCTGTCCCCTGTGACCCTGGCATACGGACCCCCCTGAGAACTGGACTTTCTGGTCTGTTTTCCAACACTCATTTGAGACCTCTGGGGGTGTCCTTGCTCCAGCGTGCTGCAGACACCCAGCTGTTCTTGTCTTCTGCAACAGATGTGCTCTCCAGATGTCCTTGAGACTCAGAAGTACTTGTGGAGCGGCATCCAGCTTTGCTCAGCTCCAGGGCAAGAGAATCTTGATTAAAAGAAAAAAAAAGCTCCAGGAGGTTGACTCAGTGCTGGCTTCAGCTCATGGTTCTCCTATCATTGGAACACTCTGGAAGGTCCTGCCAAAGGAGAGGCTTTTCTCTGCAGTGTTCTTAAGAGCCTAAAAATGTCCTACACACTGATCACCTCTAAGCTGTGCCAGTGCAAGGGGGGGTGTCTCAGAACTGAGAGTTAGTTATATAGCTAGTTATGGACTAGACACTAGTGATTGAGCACCACATAATTCTTCAGTCATTGTTGATTTCCTCCCAAAAGTATTTTTGAGGGAAATTTTCTAGGGGTTAATCATATATAGAACTATAAAAAGGTAATTTTCCCTCCTAAAATGAAGATATTCTTTGACAAGCCCTTTGAAATCTGTGGTGAGTCCATCCAAGCATTCATTTATTAGTAAAAAAGCAAACATAGCTGGAATGGAGTCAGTGCAAAGGTCAGCTCCCCAGGGTGCAGACTCCAGGCTCTTTATCTGGTGTGTAATTCCGAGAATGCTGCTGCTGCACTGCACCCGAACTCTTCTTGAACAGACTTTTCCAGATCCTCTTGTCCAGCCTGTTGGTAATAACTCCTGGCCATGTCTGACTTCTTTGTCACCTATTTTCTACCTCTTTTACTCAGTACTCTTTCACTCACCATACTCTGGTAGGGTATGCACGCAGAATAGAAATGTTTTGAGGATAGGAACAATTAAGTAGAGAAAGAAAAATTATAATTAATGGGGGACTTTGGGTGACATCTATTGCCTTCTCTCCAATCAATATATTCATGGTGGGTGAACAATGTTACAGGTTAATTAAAAAAGCAACTAGCATATGTCCTTTCTCTCCAGGCAAGGAACTTAATCATGCATCATTTTTCTACATCTGTCATGAGATTGTAGGTGCTGACACCTTTGAGTTGTTAGATATTTTTCTCTGTAATTTTTTGAGCATGAAAACATCCCTTAGAGAAAATTAATATGAATCTAAAACACCGTTCTTGTATTTTACCTATAAATTCTTACAAACATATTCTTGAATAAGGCAATGCTCAAGAAATAATAAATGCTAATGCCAAGCATACCTTTATTTCTGTCCTTTTTACATTCCTCTAACTTATTTTCTTTTAAGAGCAAGTCAGCTTGATTCCATTAACAGTAATAGACGAAAGATTAGAGAGGGGAAAACCACCACACAACCCACATAACTCAAACACCACAACTCAGAATGTCTGCACTACAAACAGAGAGAGGATGGGTGAAGCAAGGCTGATCTTTTTTTTCTTTTTTGGATGCAATTTCATATGAGATGACCTACATTCCCACTGTGTCTAAATGCAATAGTTGAAACAAAACACAAACAAAGAAAACACGGTTTTAGCCCAGAAAGAGTTTATTGGAGTAATTTTGATTTATGATTGCTACTTTATTTTTCATTGTTGTAAGTCCCCATCAGACAATATGACCAATCCTTCTACTGAACCATTTTTCTTGTCAATCATCTGCTAAGAGTTTCAGACTTCAATTTTAAACAGTAGCTCTTTTGTTATCAGAAATCAGCTTTATCTTGGAAACTGTTATCTCTTAAATTACTATCATGGGAGGGGTGGACTGGAGAAGGTTTATTTTCCAATTTTTTCTCCAAGAGCTTGCCTTTTATGCATAAAGCCTATGGAAGAAAAGGCATCATTAACACAGCATCAAAGAAACCAAAGAAAGGATAACCTTTTCTCAAAGCAGGGGTGACTATTAAATGAACAATTAATTTAATTTTTAGTCACCTTCCCCTTTCAAAGGAGAAGCAATAGAAATACATGTCAAAGAAACCAATCATGGCAAAATCTCTGCAATAAGCAGACTCCAATAGAAGGAGATGATGGTACAAAGGACTGAAAAAAGTAGCTCTTCTTTATTTTTCTCTCTTTTGTTGTGAACACAAAGATAAGTGCTTGCAATCAGATGATTTTAATGAATAATCCAGTTGTTTGGCCTGGATGGTACATTTCCAGATGCAATCTGTAGAAGGTGTTTGAATATGAACTGGTTCCTTCCTAAATGCTCACTCACCTGTCAGGAGCTGTCAGGGCAGCCCTACTGCAATGGATGTGCCTTCTCCAGAGAATGCAGGCAGAGGGCTGGCAGAGAGCCCTTGCAGGAAAAATGCTTTTCATGTTTTCCCCTATACACACAGAGTGCAGGGTTCAGTTCTATAACATTGTGCAGGACCTGTCTGGTTTAAGTGAGAAGTTCCGTCTGCACTGAATAGAATGCTGTGGTGATTATAAAATCCCTAAGCTCTGGGGCTAAACATCCTGCTGTGTGCAATCAAACTAACACACAAATATGAAGGCAAAATGTGATCCTCCATGTTGCACTTATTAGCTTGTTTTGGGAATATCTGGGTGGGGGCCTGATGTAGAAGTGGCAGACAGAAGATCACTGGTAGGAGTAATTGAGCATCATGTTAGCAAGTGATTCAACTGGTAAGTACACAGAAAATATTCACTCAAAATCCCTGGTAGGAACATGCTTGGAGAAGTCATATGAGGAGTTTTTTACCAAACACATCAACAGGTCTCTTAGCATTCCAGGTAAGTTTTGAGCAAGTCAGGATTTGTGGACGACACTTGCTACTAATCACAGGCCTCTTTCCCCACATATTTTGTTGCCACAATCTTTTTGATGATATATTTTAAAAATTAGGCCTGAAGCTGTGCTTTTTCCCAGGAGTGCCTGCCTTTTTCTGCTTTCCATCTCTTCAAAATCCAAGCAAGTCTGAACACTGCATTTATGCAATCAAGTAAATATTTTCTCAAAAATGAAGTACAAAAAGTAGCTTTCTTTGCGTAGAAGTTGAGAAGACTCCAGTGTGTGAAGAACACCTATATTGTAAACAATAATTACAATACTTATTTTCTCTCACTAATGTTTCTATTACTTGTTTTATTACTTCTCACAAGATGCTTGGAGAATTCATATGAGGAGTGTTTTACCAAACACATTGACAGGTCTCTTAACATTCCAGGCCATCTTTTCTGGTTTCAACCTAAGCAAATGCATTTTGCTCCCAGATTATTATTAAAAAAAATTCGATATTTTGCATAAATAGTTTTTCAATTTCTCTTGAATTTTTCTTATCCCTGTTCCTGTAGTTCTCAGCTGAGAAAATCCTGCATTAAAGCTCCTTGATGCCTTTCCTGATGAGAGAAATTAAATTCAACTTATATAACCTCCTGTGAACTCACCCAGATCTTTTGGGAAGGGAAAGAGCATGTAAAATTCACAGCTGCACTGGTCTTTTGAACAGATAAAGACAATACCTGCCAAAAAATACAATATTCCAAGAATATGAGTGCTGGATATGATGGATGTTGACAGATAGATGAGAGTAAACAAGGTTACAGGAAGATATTTGTCAGTATGACAGGGGCTGATCTTCACACGCCTGAAGCCAGACTCCTATCAAGAGCAAAAAATCTACAATTTCTATGAGTAATAAAAATGGGAGGGCTGAGAATATGGAATGAGGTGATCCAGCAAAGATTTGGGGAGCTCAGTAAGGAAGAGGGATGGTAAGCAAGATGGTGATGTGTCTTTTGAGATCTGACATGCAGATGGAGGGAGGGCTTGTGGATGGTTCAGAGCTGGGCCAAGTGCTCCGTGCTGGAGGGATGAGCTGGCCCAGGAAGGACCAGGAAAGGCTGGATACTCTGTTTATGCCAGCAGAGATTGTAGTGGGGAACACAGTAAAGCATGTGGAAATAGAGATGTCACGGGCCATGCAAGGAAAAGGATCTTGCAGAAGAATTCAGAATGAACAAAGAGGAAAAAAAGCTGTAGTAAGGAGATGAAAACTTGAAAAAGAGCATTTTGCCTCATTAAATCTAGGAAAAGCTCTATTTTCTTGAAAACTTTTAGTTTTGGAATTAGGGTGCATAAAAATCTCTGTGACCTAGAAGGGGAAACAAAGGCATTGCCTGGGTAGTAGGAATGGATGACTGTTGTCTACAGTGAGATAAAAGAAGATTTGGGAAGATTATGGAAATTCCTGGGTTTAGCTATTCTGCCCTTGAAACAGTGGATAAAAGCCATCAAAGGAAGACTCCATAAAGGTCATTATGTTTTAGAGAAATAACAATTAGTTAAATTTTCTCATTTTTGCAAACTGGATCAACTTTCTGTCTACGTGTTCCTATTTCATATGTACAGTTTTCTGCCTTGCTTGATGAACAGCAAAATAGATTTGTGTTACTGTTTTAAGTACCTAAAATTTATTTTAAATTTTGTTTATCCTTAAAAGCTAAATTTTGTTTGTGTATATAAATGGAAAACCTGTGGATAACTTCTACTTTCTTGTCCTTTCATTCCCCTCTTCCACTGTTCTCTGTTTTTCAATTCTGTGATCCTTTAGCTCCCTACATTTACCTATGCAGTATGATTTCCAAGACTCTTCAAACTCTCTTGGCATTTAAGGCTACTGCCTATGAGCCATCCCAATGAGTTTTCTCTTTCAGTGTAAAACAATATGTGTGTCCCTGTCCCCAGATGCCATCACCAGGCTTTGCAGCAGGGATCTCACTGTGTCAGAGAAGGGATGAGGAATGAATAGTAACTTATTCACTCTGGTTTTGTTTTTAGTAGAATCAACTCTTTGTCTCTAGCTTAGGAAGACATTCTGTGTTTACAACAAGAGGTCTACAAGGACAGAGCTCTACAGTAAAGCAGCTCTGGCTGAGGATTCGAGCCATGCACTTCGAATTGTCCAGGAGCTGAAAGCTTTGGTGTCCTTGAGAAGGACCAGCTCAGTCAGCTACAGCAAACTCTGCTTATGTGGGGATTATGTGTAAAGTGTGACTTTTATTTCTATCTCTGCTAGAGCTGGCTTGTGACTTGGGGAGTGTCTCTTTGTCTTGCTAGTTAAATGTCAAAAATACTTCAAGTAGCATTTTGTGCTAATAAAAGTATTAAAGAGATGTGTGTGACATCTTAAACATTCAGAAATGCATTATAGGTGGGGACTACACAGTGGTGTGGTGCTCTCCCATGCGTGGTATAGAGCTGTTCTTACATCAGTGATTTGGATGAGTCAGTCTTACAATTGTCTCACAGGGACTGGAACCTTTTGTTTTGGATCTAGACACCGTCATTCAGCAATGTTTATATAGTGAGGTTTTCTATTTTTAGTCAGTTTCTATTTCCTTCCTGGCTATATTTAAATAATATTTATTACCACAGTCCATTTCCCCCAGAGTAACTGGATGAATAAAGCTTTTCTAACATTCCATAAATTAGATATTTTTAATACTTATTGCAGCTGTTTCATTTATTGCTTTTTCCTGGGGAGAAAAAAGTACTTTGGATATTTCATTTGCAAGTAATTTACTGCAGGTTGGTTTGTTTTATTGTATTCAGCATTAGCTTCCAACATGGAAATGGAAAGAATAAAAAATTTAAGGGGACATATTTTGGCATTGCATAAAAATACTGGGTTTTGCTTGGCTCCTAATTTCAGTTTCAGCTCTTGCTGTTGTTTCTGTCTGACAACTAGAACAGAATTGTCAGAATTTCTTCTGTATTAGAGGTCACAGACAGGGTAAACAAATGCAGATGTATTTCTAAATTATAAAGTTTGCCTAAAAAGGGTAGTCATGCAGGCCTAATGAGATCAAAATATAAGCAGTGTCCTTGTAAGAGACCTCTGAGGTCATGTGAGACACCTTGGGAGAACTGAGAGATCCCCTGTGCCTTTTCTGCCTCTTATTCCCAGCACTAAGCAGGAGAACAGAAATATGACATAGCCTCATGGTTTATTTACATTAGGGTCCACTCATTTTGCCCAGGGGCCAAGCCCTTCTGAAAATAACAGAAATAATTCTGATATTTTAACTTATTCTAACATCTCAACTTATTTTTCTAAGTGATTTTGGTTTCTGTCTCCCTGCTGGAGTCCCAGCAGTGACAGAGGCAGCCAGCAGTAGCTCCTGTGTTTCATCCCTCTCCCAGAGTTTTGATCCCACCTTGGCTCTCCCAGACAACTGCTCCTTCTGTGCCCTTTGCAGGACATTCTACTGAGCCAAATATCAGGGACAGATACTTGGAACAGAATCTTGTGGATCACTGTGGCCTGGAGTCCCAAGTCCCAAATAATTTCTGCCACCTGCTCCTTCAACTGATGCAGTAATGGACCTTGACCAGGAATCCAAAGTGAAGCCTGGCTTTATTGAGTCAAGAGAGGTCTGTTGCTGCCTTGATTAGAGCTTGAACTTCATCTTTTCTTATGGAGCCCATGAATATCTGGCTGGGCAACACTTGCTAAGAAGTTTAAGGCACAAGAATGCTTCACTTCCAGTTTGAGAACATTTGGTTGCAAAGTCAAGCAACAAGCTCAGTAAATGCCCAGACAAAGCCATATTCTGTGCAATCCCAGGAACACGTGAGGGTTGCCACTGTCTCCTTTCGTGTACAGGCTGAGTAGTAATGAAGGTAGAAATTTTTGAAAAGGGAAGACAAAGCCTTCTCTCAGGATTCAGATTTGGGAGCAGAGCCCCAAAGGGTGCTCCTGTGCTGGCTGTGTCGAGGAGTGCAGCAGTGTCTGAGCCTGGCGAGGCTGAAGTGAGATTGCAGCAACAGCTTCTTACAACTCTTTTGTGCGTCTGTCTTCAAATAAAGTATTTCTGTATGCAATTTCCTATATTGGGTTATAAGGAACAGTTTTCATGTCTGCTGCACTCCTCCATCTATCTGTGACTCATCTGGCGGCGCAGCACAAAGAAATAGCCCAGATTAAAAATGCTTTCATACGTGGAGCTGATGGAGATTTGTCAATGTCTAAACTTTCCCCTCACAAGAGGGTTTTTTTCTCTTGTCTTTGGCTGCCACTGGCTTAAATTATCATTCCTAATATTTTAAGACTCAGAAAAAAAACCCCTAAAGAAGATAATTAAAGAGTTTTTAGTGTAAAAGGAATGTAGAAAAGTTACCATCACAGTCTGTCCTTACATGGCTGCTTGATTTTCCTGCCCTCTTGAAACAATATTAATAGAACCCATAGTTTGATTCCTTTCCATAGCTCATTTGTGGCTGTTATCTGTTTCATAAGGAAAAGTGATGAATTCTGACATCATGTAATTTACTTTTATTGGAATACAATAGTAGAAACAGACGCTTATATGTGGATTTGATTATACAGAAAATAAATCTTTTTTATGCTTTCAATAAATATGAATAGTTGCCCAATACTTCTTATTTTATTGCTGCATTTTTCAAGCTCCTTTTGAAATTATTTGAATTTTGTATTTATCTCAAGGTGAAAAGTAAGCCTGAAAATCCTCTGCAGTTTTTTTTTATTCTTTTGTTTAAGAATGGCTACATGAGTCTGGGGGATGTAGCTAACACAGAAACCACAATCTTACAGATAATTTCCTCAAGTACAATTCTATTGTGTACATCCAATTACCATGAAAATCAAAACCCTGCTGTTAGAACCTTTTGCAGTTCATTTTTCAGCTTAATACACGATGAACTCATGTTCTTCAAGCGTTATTAAATTGTCTCTCTAAAACTTCTTTCCAGGGATCACACACAAAAACAGACTGTCAGAGTATGCTGAGCTGGAAGGGATCCTCAAGGATCACCGAGGCCCAACTCCTGGGCAGGAGTCTGCACAGGGTGATCCCAAGAGTCACACCGAGTGCCTGAGGGCCCATCAATACAAAAGATCAGTGATATTACTAAATTAGAAAGTGACTGGTCACTCTGCAAACCTTCTAAAGGCACTTTCAACTATGGGACAGTAATTACAGCTCATTTCTTGCAGATTCTCGTTCACTACACACAGGGCATTAGAACTGCCCTGTTGTGCACATCAGGGGTGGACATTTCTCTTTGCTGAGAACAGCTGCCACTCATGTCAATTCTAATCAAAGCATGACCAGAAAACCTAAACTGCCAAGTGGTTAATGCGTTTTAAAAGTAGAGATGCTATGCTTAGAGGCCACAGATACTTGTTCTGTTTATTCTGTATTCCCTCTGCAAAGGGATAGCTGAGGTTACACGATGACTTTTCAGAAACTTTTGTTTTAGTGCAGGAAGCACCTCTGGGCATTACGCTGTGACCTGTTTCAGTTATTGTGGCAGGTGAGGACCCTGCAGTTCCAGGGTGGTAGCACACCTCTGTCAAGCACCAAATGCCCCCGTTACAGAGTCCCAACCCACAGCCTGCTTTCCTGGGTGCATGTAGGGCCGTGACTAGGCTGACACACAGCAGACAGTGTGGCTGGGGCATTCTGCTGTCACTGAACGGCAAAACGAACATTGCTCATGATTTGCAGAAATCGTGTGGGCGGCGAGAGCAGCATAAATGACACATCAAGTCGATTAAAGCGCTAGCTGATGTTGGTGACAAACTGTAGTTAAATCCTGTCGGGGAGAAGCTTTGTAAATTACAATGCCAGGTGTTGCTCTCTTTTACCATGCTAAAATGTCCTGTGGATCATGAATTTTGGGCTAGGATTCAGCAGCAATTAGGCTGTTTGTCCTTTACATCATCAGAGAGGCCCCAGTAATCAGAAAAGCACTGTATTGATCACGTAGCCTTGTGACAGGAAGGTGTCATCTTCAGTGTGTTATTAGCCAGAGCCTGCGGGACCACAGCTCACAGAGGAGGGATCAGCCAGGAGAAAACCTCCTAAAAAATCCCAAACTTCTTACAGAGATGCATCAATTTTGACAGGAATTCCCCTGGAAATTTTCTCAAGACAAGGAGATGTGGCTAAAAGGTGCCTACAATAATCCTCTAGATTGTGTAAGAGATTCAAATTCTTGGGGCTGGATTTGTGACCTGAAGAGCTGCTGGCCCTCAGCCCTTTCCTCAGCAGCTGCCCCAAACCCCAACACAGCCTGGCACGGGTCTAACAGGAGTTCATCTCCCCTTTCTTGCCCCTCAGAAGTTCAGCAAGGCTGCTGTACTCATGAAGCAAGGAGCTGGGGAGAATAGGAAATCATCCCTAGTGGAATGGAAAAAGCCAAGGAGATTACTGGTCTCCTTCCTATTATGTTATTCACTGAAAACTTCTCTTCTGCAAGAAGAGTTTTCATAAGGTAACCTTTTAAGTCCATGAGAGAAATTAAATAGCACTAGAAAATATAGAGAGTTCAAACCTTTTTAAAGCTTTAGACATGTTAACTGATATTAATTCAGTAATGGCTGCATTAATTACTGCACACAAAACCCCACAATAACAAGAACAACAACAACAACAACAAAAAAAAGCCACAAAATACCCCTTACTTCAGAAATTAGGTTTTCTGTTTGTTGGTTGGGGGTTTTTAATAGCAAAAATCTGCAATGAAGCATTCTTTTGAATATTCCCATTGCTCTGGTAGTGCTCAACATGATGGGGAAATTGTTTGATAGGAAATGAAATGCTAATTGTACCTAAAAAAGGCAGCATCTCTTCCATCTGCATAACCTGACTTGTATGGCTGTCAATAACACATCAAACCTTTAAACAGACAAGCCTAGTGTTTATGAAAACAATCTTGCCTCGAATTGTGAATAAAGCAGAGCTTTTTTGTGCTTGAACAGAATTTTTAGCTTGGATCCATTTGCTGGGAACCAGGACAGAAGTGGGGCTGGCATTGCTAAAATGAGATAGGGAAAGGAAAAAAAAATTTTGTTAGTCACTAAGGAGTGTGTATTGCACTGGAAACTGTGCAAACTTCACCTTACATAAAAGGTATTGTCAATTATAGATAATCCTGGGTAATTAAGTATTGATCTCACTGGCTTTTTATGTATGGCAGCAGGAACAATGCCTGTCCCCATGTAGCTGCTCCAGCTCCAGTTGGCACTTTAAAAGGCACAGTCCATTTGAGTAGCACTCCCTCTGTGTTGGTAGGTTAGATGCAACTCCCTGTGGGTCAGCTCTACCTCTTCAGCTGTAAATGTAGGTCAGCTGCCTGCCGTGAGTCTGTTCCTTATCTGTAAAAGCACAAGTACTCACACGCAACTTCCCAGCGTGCTACACTTGTCTGTCCTGTGAGAAAGCTCATTTTCCTGGAGCAGAGAGCTGATTTTGTGCCACTAGCAGAGCTACCAGCCTCCTTATATCTGTCCTGGCCCACCTCTGCCACCAGCCCCCTGTGACACAGCCACTGCCAACATCCTGCCTGCTGTGGCACAGCCAGGATTTCCTCAAGGCCAGTGCCCATCATTTGTGCTGCATCACTGTGATGTGGATGTTTTCTTCCATGATTCAAAAGAGAACAATTAAGTTACAATAAACCCCCACACAATAACTCCTAAAAAACCCCCCCAAACAAGCCAAAACATGCAAGCAAAATAGAATCCCACCAACTGATAATGCCAGAGGCAAATAAAGTGACTGTGGCACCAGTTGAAAGGAAGCAGTTCAGTAAAGGTTAAAAGAGAATTAAAAGCAGTAGGTCCTACCCATTACCCAATTTTAAAGCTGTGTGTAGGATTTACTGTCGAGATTTACAGGTGTGAAAACTCAGTTCTGGCAGGAAAATGCATGGTGAGTTGATTTGAGGTAATATTTTACACCACTGCAATTAAAGACATGTCCAGTTCCAAACCATCTACAGGGGCTGGTAATGCACAGGGAGATTAATTTTTGCTGTGAAGGTGACTGAGCACTGGCACAGGGTGCACAGAGAAGCTGGGGGCTCTGCACCCTTAGAGACACTGGAAAGCTGGCTGGGCACAATCCTGGGCACAGCTGGCTCTGGGTGGCCCTGCTTCAGTGGAGGCTTGGACCATATCAGCTCCAGATGTCCTTTCTAACCTCAACCAGCCTTTTATTTTGTGAATTCAAAATGTGTGACCTAAAATGAGCACAGCAGTGCTTGTTAAAATTTTATCATTAATTGCATAGTTTTTGTGACCAGACTCTCTTGGGTTTGTGTCTTGCCTCGTTTTTTGTTCAGCCAAGAAATTCCTTTACTTTCCCTCCAGGCTGGGGCTGAACTTTTCATGAGTTTCCTGCCCTGAGCTACCTCGGGGTTTTCAAACCTGAAGCCAGCTCAGTTTTGTCCTCAGCATGACTCTGCCTGACTCGTGCACTTCTGACCTCCTCCAGAGCAGACTGTGGGGGAGCACGTCCTGGAAAAACCCTCTTGTCACTGTAATCACAGTTTAAGAGGAATCTGATTTTCATATTCTTTCCAATCTCTGCATGTTTTCAAATTGATTTTTTTCTTTTTGTTTTGCTGTTGCTTTTTTTTCCTCCTTAGTTTCAAGTGCCATTAAGAAGTCCCCTGCAGTTTTGCCTCATCTCTGTGCCTACTGCTGTTGGTTTATAGAAACAACAGAGGCCTTCTCTGATCCATGGATTTATCTACTGAAACATGATTAGGAAACTATTTTTTGTCTTAAAGCACTTTAGATTTTCCCCTTGAGAAATCTATTGACTCTCCTCTATCACTCTAAATCCCTCTTTAATAGGCATATTGCTTTCTCTTTCATTAAATAACTACTTCACCATCTCCAAAATACCCGTTTCAGTGTGAAAAAAAGCCAAATTTCCTGCCCACACCAGGGCAGTTGGAACTGGATGATCTATAAGGTCCCTTCTAACTCAAAACATTTTATAATTCTATGGAATTAATTTGACATATTTTCTTGCTCCTGTATACAAACCCCTGTGTAGCTTCTCCTGCCCAGTTTCCTCAAGGCAAAATTATGTTCCCATCATTTTGCTTCAATAGAAATCCACCAGCAGTACTTTAGTTCAAAACAAAATAAGCTCTAGGAGGGAACAGTTTTCCCTTTTTTAGGCAACACATAATTATCCACTCCTCCGTTCATATGGAACTTGTTTTCCCATTAGGCTTACAAGGGGCTGCAGCTGTATCTTTCCCTTCGATCTCCCAAAAAACCCCAAACCTCGTGCTGGATTTGCTTTCTGGTCATTTTAGAAAATCAGTTCAAATCAAAACATCACCAAGTTGCCATATCTGGAAACTGCATTCTGATGTTTATGTGCTTACACAGGGCTGGATCCAGTCTTGTGACAAATATTCTATTATTCTTGTGATGCCTTAAGATTTTAGCCTTTATATTTTAAAAATCATGTACTGCATGGGTGCATAACTCCAAACTCCTTATAAAGTTTTAGCTACTGTCTTCTCATTTTGGTCAGACAAAACTCAAGGACACCCTACAGCCTCAGGCCTGAGAAGTACAAACAAAAGGGAATTTGGGGGCAGAAAACTGGGGGAATATGATTCCATTCCCTGACGCTGGAACTGGAGGATTAACCCCTGGTATATAAATGGATCAAACTCATATCTGTCTGAAAAACTGGTGATCACTGTCCATCTTGGGTGTAGCCTCTGGGAGGCTCCTGACTGCCCAAGGTGCACCTACTGAAGGCCTTTAATAAATACCTACTTTATTCTCTGGACCTTTTCTAGCCTCTGTTCTAGGTAGCCACTCCAAGGCATCACTTGCTGCAGTGGAAGAGAGGCTTCTGTACCCAACAGAGTGAGCACTGCACTGCTCTGATCCTGGCCCCAGAAATAATGAAGCTGCAGTAGTGATGTGTTGGACTCCCTGTTCTGTGTAACAAGATGAAGTACACAGAGAAGATACTTGGGAGGTTTGCTCAGGATTTCAGCCTAAAGACAGGAACTGGCTTGGCAGTCACCTTACAAATAAGACTCAGATTTGATGTAACAAGGATTTTTTCTCCATGCTGCAAAAACATTTCTCATTGAAACTTTATTATTTCAGGTTTTGACAGACTGAAACGATCTTATAGTCTCTGCATTTTTATAAGGAATAATTACTCTGCTGGTCTTTATTCCTGCAGCCTAAACAGTAAAAATTGAAAGAGTTATTGTGAAGAAAGCAGGGAGATTTTACTTGTTTAATTCACTATTCAAAGTGGGTAGGGACAAAAGATTCTCACCCTTTTCTTAGTTAAAGTAGCAGACTGGAGAAGCAGGTGGTGTGCAAACTTTCTCAAAACTGAAATAAATCTCAAAGCATAAAGTGGTCACAACGACCTCTGTCTGTACAAATTACTCAGGTTTGTTTAGATAAAAACCCTCCTATTTCCTGAAAGAAAACCCTTTAGAAAAGGGTTTTGAAAAGGCATCTTTCCTCGATGTGAGCCTGAGCAGGCCTTTCAGTGCCACCTTCTAAATCTTAACATGGAAACCTCTCAGCAGAGGAAGCATTAGACTGACTGTGGTTAGTCTTTTTCAAAGTAAGCATGAAAAACATTTTTAAAAATTGATCATGTCATAAATGTGCACCAAAATATATAAATCTGTCTCCAGTTATCAACTCAGCATCTTTATTTATGAGAAAAAGATGGACAGGAAAACTTCAGGATGAGCATCTTTCACAATATCTGGATGTGCTGTGGGTAAACAGCCTTAAGGGAAGCCCTGTAAACTCATTGCTTTTTCTGAATACTGGTTTTAGTCTAATCTTTGGTCATTTACTGGTGCCACAGGGCCAGAGATTCTGCTAAAATGTCCCCCAGGTTCCTGTTTAGTGCGTGCACTGCACAGATGGACAAACCCACTGGTCATCCCTCGAGTAATCTCTTAAAATTCTGAACAGGTGCAGGAAATAGTGCTAGATTTCCATTAGAACCTTGAAAAAGAAAGATTTCTCTCTTCCCACATAATCACCTTGATAAATCTCTGTAAGCTGCACCTCTCACCCTTCCAAGTTCCTCTGAAGAACAATATAAGGTAAATGGCTTTCACGAATCGTCTCTTAATTGACAAAACTGTCTACCTGTGTTTCGGGGAGATAAGGGCTTTTTATCTGGCTATCAAAGTTGGTTGAGAACAGAATGTATATGGCAAATGTTTACAGAATGTTCTTTTCCCACTGCTTTAAGATGCACAGATGCTAACAGATAAAACTGATCATAGAAAGATGATTTATTTAATGCTACATTTTATGAGTCGTGACCACAAGATTTGTCTTAATAAAATGAAACACTTTCTAAAGACTGGGATGAATCCAAATTACAGCACCGATGAAATCAGCCTTTGTGTTGCTGACATTGTTTTCCAGTGATGGTTCAGTCCAGGTCTATGAAGATGACTCCGAGAACAGCACAGGCTCATTTTGTTTCCTCCAGGAAGCTCTTGTCTGTACAGTGGCACGTTTAGGGTGTGCCAAGCTGAAGGCTGTGTTATACCATCAGGTTGTGGGTGCCACCCCAATAATGCTCAGTTGGTGAGTGATCATCAGAAGATAAAAACAATTAATCTGGTTTTCATTTGAAACTTTACTGAATCTCAGGGATTTTGTCACTAATCCACTGCTGATCCCAGAAAAAGCACAAACAAGCCTTAAAAAGATCAAGAAGGTCTGACCTGCCTATTTGCTTAAATGATCACTATAAAAAGGATTTTCATTTAATAATCTTTATTCCAATCACCACTGTGAAATCCTGATAATAGATAAAGCATCAGCCACCATGTGTTATTCATTAAGCTGTGCAAGCTCAACTGCAAGTGCAGAATCCACAGTAATTATATTTGGGTATTTTTTCAGGAAATATTTTTGCACAGCAGACATCTACCCAGACAATTTATTTGCAAAATACTGACTTGTTGGCATAAAAGGAGAGTTAGAACAATCAGGTTTCATGCCCATGCAGTTTGGTCTCACTTTTGTAGAGCTGAGACTGCAATTTTTTTGGCTGAGCTTGAAAGAAGAATTTAAAAGTGATGGGTCATTGACTGTTGCCTCCAACAAGAGGGACTGAAATCAGTTTGAGGTTTAAAGTGCAGTATCAGGGCAGGGAAAGATTTAGGATGATAATATTTCAGGGAAAGTCTTCTAAACAAATCTAAGTTTTTGGAACAAAAGCCAAGGAAGAAAAGAAGCTGTCAGGCTTGATTTGGGTCAAGAAGACTATAGGCTAGATAGACTGTAAATTATCTAGCCTTTTTTTGGAAAGAAATTAGAAATTATGCAAAACCCCTAAATATTGTGTTCTGAAGTTAAGGAAGATGAAGAAGTCCTCATCTGGTGAATAAAGTTATTTCTAATGTTATTCAATTGTTAACCTTCCAAATTCAGGATTATTTTGCTGGATGCACACAGGACAATCATCTTGTGGCAAGTACTCAGTCTGAGCCTCATCTACTACAATTAGGTATTTTATAAATAATAATTTGATTCTTTAAAAGTAGGATTTGTCCTTTTTGACTCAGATGTCTGCAATTATACCTTAAATATTTATCTAAATCATTAATTAATGTCTTGTCAGAAGAAAAAGAAGTATACTGGGAATAGATTTAAGGCATCTAAACAAAGCCCATCTCACCCTAGGAGTGCATAATTCTGTCCTTTGACCACAAAGAGGGATGTTATGTCCAGTTCTGCCATCCTCCCTCTGTAAACCCCTAAGGCCAGGTAAGGTGAATCCCACCCCCAGGAGGTGCAGAAAGGAGGCAGAGATTTGCCACAGCAACAAGCTTCTCATGTAGAAGGAAACCTGTGGAAAAGAAGAGCTCAGGCTGGGTTGTGGGGGATCAATGGAAGCTCCCTTCATTGGGTGGGAATGACAGAAGGAGGAATGACCTGCTGCAGGTGAGTAATTGCTGGGTAATTCCTGGGGGATCTCAGTTAATGGAGTTGCAGCTTAATTAAACATTCATAGCTTCCCTTGATTGCTTCTCTTGAACAGTAAATAGAGGAGGGAGGCAAATAGTACAGACTCTGACAGGTAAGTGGGTTGTTCATATTACTGAGTGTGAATTGTAGCTGCAGTCAGCAGTGGCGTCAGGCTGGGGAGGAAAGGGGATCCTTACCACGAGTTTTCTCCCCAATAATTAGGAAAGGCCTGTTCAGGAGAGCTTTTGTTTTCAAGCAAATACTGAAGACAAAAAATATGCCTAAAATATGTTCTGAAGGCTTTTGAAAATAATATGCATCATAAGAATGCTCCCAGGCCTGCATACTGAGGTTTTGGAAGAACACTGTGCATATGAATTATGTGTGACACTATTTATTCCACTCTTTGAGTTTTTCTTGAATTTGGGGAGAAATTAAATCCTGGGGTCTAATGGGAAGGCTCATATACAATCAAAGATAAGTAGGTTAGAGGTAGATAAGCCAAACTGACTAAAAGCAGTGACTGCCATTTATAAAAAAAACAAAAAAAAAGAAACAAAAAAAAAACCACACCATAATTTCAAAAGTTTTCCCCGAAAAACTGCTGCATACTTTGTCAGACTGTCATCTGCCCAACCTGTGTTTGAGTAAAAGGAATCTTCTTTCACTTTTTCCTGCTCTTACCACATGTGGATCCGGCCTCTAACCTACTTGGGTAGTTGTGGCAGTGTTTGAAGAATAAATAGTTATCTGATCCCTGAGTCCAAGCTGAACAGTGTGATAAAGGAGAAAAGAGTGAACCTACTTTCCACCACTATTTCAATGGTCACATTTTTTCCTCCAAAGTAAACTTCTAATCAAAAGAAGAAGAGAATGTTCTCCTACCAATGTCCTTTAGCTGGAACCATCCCTTTCTGAAGGGCAGGGAAGGTTATGTGGAGCAGAAATATTAAATAACCACGGACATCTTCCAGAAAGAAACTGGCTCTGTGGGTTCAGTGTGTACTATTTTACATTGTCATTTATGCAGAAGGCAATACACTTTAGTAATGAAGTTTGAAAAAAAAAAATTCATCATTGTTGATCCTCTTTTGCTCAAATACTTGTATATTTATCAACAATGGAGACTGCATTCCTCAAAAGTAAGTCTCTCATGCAAAATTCTTAAATGCCACCATTCATTATTACATAGATTCAAATCAGAATATAAACAGGAGGTATTTATAATACAGGTTTGATTCACAAAGACTTGACATGAAATTCAGAATGTAAAAGGCAGGAGGGATTTCCAAGCCTTTCAACATTATTTGAAAGGTATGTTAAGTTTTTTTTACTGCTGTCTTGTGGTAATTTATCATGTATCTATTGTTCATAAATCCAGATTTCTTGCAACCTTCCTTGGAAAATAGGAACATGTCAAGTGCAACTTTAAATGACTTACAGATGTACTCAACAAGGTGGAATGAAAGACCTATTTCCCTGCCTTTCAAAGATGACACTTTTGACATTTTGTTTTCATCATGAAACACGAATGTGGTTTCAAGAATGCTCAAATGCTGCTGCCTTTAAAATGAAGCGCATATCAAATGCTCTGAGGGAATAAAAAAAAAAACTCATTTTCCAGTATAGTAAAGAGCAAGAACTACGTGTTCTAGGCACATGAAGAAAACAAAGTAGATCAGGAGTAGCTTTAATGCAATGGAATAGAAAGGTATTTGAAGGCAATTGGCACACACTGATTGACTGCAATAGTGCTTGGGTTACATCTGCCCTCTTTTGAACTGATGTTGAAGGAATTTGCAGAGTTGAACCTCTCAGTCACAAAGTTGCTAAATAGATGCTGAGAGGCTGCTTTGTCTTTGATTTGCTTGGGTACCAAGCAACAATCCCAGAGAAAATACCAGTGTGTAGCTGATCCTGACTCTTGAGAATTGTAAAATGCCACACCTAATATTCCTGACTAGAGAAGTTCCACATAGTTTCTGAACTGTTATGTTGTGTTTGAGTTAAATAACTCCCTGTGCTGAGTCTGACACTTCCCATCCCCTGTGCCATGCAAGGATTTGTGCTCCAAGTTCATCATTGCCTGTGCTGAATCCACCAGTGATGAGAAGTGGAGATGGTAATGTGAGTACTGCAGGGCATGGCATTGTTGGGCACAGGCCTGGTTTGCAAAGGCTGGAGGAAAGATGTTCTGATTGAGACTGCGACTTCCAAATCCAAATACCAAAACTCACAGTCAGCTTAGAACTCCTATCTCTGAGCTCACTTCATATGTCAGGGACTGCACTGAGAGTGATAAGAGAAATCTCATATAATTGAAGCATTGGTGTACAGTACAAAAGATTAGGTAAAGGAATAAAAGCTCTATTTTTTTTCCTGAGTTTTTCTTATCCAAGAAGAAGCCAAGGCAGTGGCCAAACTGGTAATAGATATTTAAAGCAAGTAATTTACTGCTAGCCTTTAAAAAGGATCTGATGTGGGATTATTATCTGTCATATTCTTCTTACAGAACATAATAGAATTTAATGTTGGAAGTCAGGTATCACATATCAAATACTGACAACTATTTCAAGTAGTCTCCAGATGATTGCTTATATAATACCTTCATTCTGTGGGTATTTTTGAACAGATATGGGGTTATCTTACTAAACAAATAAACTTGTCCTCAGAAGAAAACCAGACTTTACTGAATTAGAGAATATTCCCAGAAAGATGCCTATCTGTAATGTGGTGCTCAGGCTGATTTTTCATCACAGAAAGTAAGGACTTTGTAAGACATATCTGAAGCTTTGGCTGGCATGGCATGGGTATTCTTTATTGAAGTATTTCTGAAGGCTTAGCAATTGTCGATTTTCTGCAAACAAATTTTGACCATTGGTTACTTGGTAGATGCTCAGAGGACTTTGCTGGGATCCATCCCCAGGCAGCTTTCCCTTTGGCATCCGTTTTCTACTATAATGTTCATTTAATGCAAGTATCAAATTGGGACACTCTCTGAAATGCTGTTGAGATCTAGTCTTAGTTTCTTGGGCTTGTTTTTCTATTTTAATTCTACTATGCCAATCATATTTCATAGCACAACAAAGATGACATTAAGACAGATTTTGCTAAAAGGCACTAAGTAGCACACACAAAACTGTGTCATAAATTTTTTCTTCATTTTTTCTTCTGTGATGAAAATGCACAGAAGAATATGAAGTACCCACAAATCTAAGCTTCATGATGAACACAGTACAGTATTATACAGAGTAGCCTTTTACTTGTGGATTTTATTTAAGGAAAGAAGAACTCTTAGGGATTAAAGTGTTTCGGATGGAAGATCAAAGAAGGAACCAATTAAATAAATACAGTGTGTGGAGTCTGTTGATTTCATTCAATATCCTGTGGACAAGGAATTTAGTAGTGGTTTTGTGAACTAAGCTGTCATCTCTGTTAATTTTTTCTTTTGTTCAATCAATGTGTAGACATATAATGTCAAACAAATGCATGGAATTCCTCCAGGCTATTTGCTGTCATTAATAAACCTTTCACTCATCAGCTTTCAGTGGTTAATCTGGATTGTTTTACCTCCTCCTGTTGACTCTAGAGGCTGCTGAGAGGGACTTTATTCTCCTGTATGAAATTGTAAGTTATTTCAGGACATTTTTTCCTTCAGACAGGGAGACTGATCTGTGCTTGAGCCAATCCTTCATCTCTGTCACTGTCTCAAAGCCAAAAGAAAGACCATTGTGTGGCCTTACTCTCAAATTCTGCTGAGCACATTGTGCTATTCCCAAGAGCAACTGCTTGTGAATGGTTTCTAACAACTTTCTTGGTTTTGAAATCTCTTAAATGGCTAGTTCAGATTTTATTTTTTTTTTCAATTTCAAGTTTTTAAAGTACTGCTGGAAAGTTCACCTTCAGCCAGTTTGCTTGAGCTGATAACTCCAAGAGCACTGGCATCACATCAGCATCCCTAAGTGGATGGGCTTCAGACAAGCGTGGTCTGGTGATAACACTGTTTACAAAAATGCTTCAGAGAGGAGGGAAGGGCCAAAACCAAGACAGATACAGAAAAAAATGTTTTGAGACGCTGACTTTCAGGCCCAGAACACATAGCAGGATACTTTAGGACAGACAAGCTACTAACTAGAAAAATTCACAGCATTGGTGCTGTACCAGTGTTGCTGCCACCAGCACAGTCTGAGCTCTCCGTGTTTGCAAGGACTGAAGTGCAAATCAGGAAACCCCGATTTCAAAGGCCAAGATTTTAATCTTGTAGCTTGTACTTCAGGCTCTTCTCAACATGAGGAAAGATGAATGAAGGAGATCATCACCTGTCCCATGTTATGTATGATTTCTAGTCCACAAACAATTAGGTAGAAAACTTCCCTTTAGACACACACTGCTAATGTGGATTCTGCTTCCTGGCTTCTCAAATGCTTGAAGAAATTGAAAGGTTCTCCTGGAGTGTTATCTAATATCTGCTGTGAAAGAGAAGAGTTGGGAAGTGTAGCTGGGCTCTTGGGACCTTGTTGATGCCCAAGAGGCTCATCAGGACCACACCTGCCAGAAGGCCTTGGTGGCCCCATGGGGGTTCAGAGCTACTCATGAGAATCCCACAGCCCTAAATGGCTCCAAATTACCCCTGATGAAAAGCAGGTGAGAGAACACCAGCAATGATGCTAGCACTGAAAATTTTATTAATCCGATTGGTTTGGAAACCTATAGGATAAGCATGTCACAACTCAGGGTTTGGACTGTCATTGGTAGATACCTAAGAGTATCAAAAATTCAGTTTTGGAAGGGCCAGGAACAGCACGTATTTCCGGGGAGTGAAAAGTGAGAGAGGAGTTTGTGCTTAAAATTTGTACTAGAACTGAGAACTTAGCATTAACATAAAATTTTCCATTATGTGTTCCTTTCTCTAATATGAAACACTTTAAAATTATGCCATGTATACAGATTAGAATTAGATAGTGAAAATAGGTATAAAATATCTTACCTTGAAAAAGCAAAATTGTCTCTTTGACATATAATTAATCTAATGTAAAAATCATTTGCGATTTTGTAATTTTCCAGGGTTTTTTTGCCCCCATGCGAAAAAAAAAAAATCTGGAAAGGGAATTTCTGATTGTATTCTGATCCTCAAATGGAACATTCTGGTTTATTTTATGCCTTTCCTACATTCTCAAGTATTTATTACATATAGATTTTTTTATTCCAAACAACAAAAAACATATTCATCTTTTTTGGGGCTCTTGTTTCAAGTATTCATGTGCATTGATTCCCATGAAAATGAGTTAGCAATAAGCCTTATGTTGTTGTTTTTTTGGGTTTTTTTTATGTACAATGTTTTAGTGAAGAGTTGTATCAATAATTTTGCCCTTGGGAATACTTCTAAAGAAATTAAAATATTGAACAATTGTAATTCTGTGAATTCTCTCTAGCAATCACACAATCATATGCAAATTTTTACCTTGTGGGTTTCTTTTCCCTTAAGTATTTTTTTCATTTCAGCATAGAGGAAAATTTGGCACTAACAGATGTAAATGTTCTGTACTATGCAATTAGAATAAAATTCTTTTTCCTTGAAATTCTGCCAATTTACAATATTGTGAACGGAGGAACAAAAAAAAAAAGAAAAGTGCTGAACATTATGAAAAATCCTGAGAAGGTCTGAGAGAGAAAAAAACTTAATGAAACACATAAAAAGCTCTACCTGTACACAGAATAACTTTTTTTTTTTTAAATTCTGGTGAGAGATATCTTCTTGCTCCTCAGTTTCTATATCTTCCATCTTCCAGAAAAACTTCACTTGATTAAATCCTTCCAGATCTCTTCTGTTCTATAATACTTCAGGAGGGAGTAATATTTAATTGAAATATAAGTGATTCAGACCACATCAGTAGAAATGTTGAGAGTGCATGAGAGCAATACATATGCTCTGGCATCTAAATGCAATTAGAGTGGGATTCAGAAAGTGAAAGTATCACTAGGGGAAAATGGCCATGGGGTCTGCAACCAAATCTGTTTGGGAAGCGTGCAGGAAATGTTGCATAAAATCTGATCACAGAAGACAGCAGAGGGAGAGGACTCAGAAGGGAAATGGGAAGAGTTTAGGGCTAATTAGTATATGCTCAAGTGTAAGCGTGACCATCTGGCAACTCAGCCCTCACCTGTGCCCTCAGGAGAAAGGAAGCTATGATGAGTAGAAAAGATGAGCAAAAATAATTAAACACTTGGAAGAGAGAAATGGGATAAATGAAATTATAAAAGCTCTAGAAAGCTTTGGCAAGGTTTATGAAGCAGCAGTAGAATTTGAGGAGAGCAGAAAGGCTACTTGAGGCTTTTTCAAAAATAAATATGTGAGGTTGGCTACAGTTCATCATCTTCCTTCCTTACCTTGGTGGGAAATGTCAGAAAACCTCAAACACCTGCACATGCACTTCTGTAAACAGCAAAGAATACAGAGTAAGGTCTCACACAGGAAATAAAGAAATGTCACTGCTCTTAAAATGCATCAAAAAATACATTTACAATGGCCTCTGCAGCCGAGATGTGTACAAAAGACATGATTAGAAGTACCACTGTATTTGACCCTGACATAACCTACTCAAAACTTTTAGAAGGAAAGAAGTCTTTAATATAAGAAAGGACATAGTTATGTTTAGTAAAAGCAAGGAGCAGAATTTCTCTTTCCAGTTTAAACTTTTCCAGCTTTTTAACTTGTAAATATTTCTTTTTCTGTATTTGTAACTTTATAATGCCTATGAGAGTCTATGGGAAATTAAATACTTACTTGTATTCCAGAGTTTCTTCTGATTCAAGTGTTAACTGTACAGATTATTAATAGAAAAAAAAATTATATGTAAGGATCATGCCCTTATAATAAGAAAAAATTGCACTAGATCTGATTACCATATAAATTGTTCTTGAAATAAAATGGGTTAAGAGAAAGAAGTTCTTGACAGACCAAACATATTGTTGTTAGTATCTTAAATGAACCCATCACATTTGTTCTCTTGCTGCTTCTTTTATCTGAGAGTTTTCCCTTTCTTATGATCAATTTTTTCATTGTTGGGAGTACACTGCTTCTAATCTTAGTAAAGTTATCCTGAAGCAGTTAGGTCAGTAAAAGAAGTTGCAAGAGAAAAAAAGGCACTAAAGTGAATAAAATTGTCTTCAATATAAAGTTTCACAGCTAGACAGAGAGCAAGTAATAAAAATTTATTCTGTTTTCTAATGTGAGGAGACTTTGGCATTTATTTCATTTTTTTTATGTGGAAGGATATTAGATGAGATTGTACAGCCAACAGGGTTACTATTCATAGATACCCTTGTAAGCTGCCAGTCATCACAGCCAGTAGCTCTAGAGAATGGAAAATTCATGAGATGGTGGAAGTGATATAAAGATGTAAAGCAATATTTTGCCATTCAACCCTGGGTCAAAGCTGGTTCAGGTGGGTCATTTCAGAAATAATTAGAATTGCACGTCATATAGGTTAGAATTATCCTCTTGAATTTTCAAAGATTATGCTAGATAGGCCTATGTACTAATATCTAAGGGAGTGTTAGTAGTAGGATGTTCATACAGTTGGTTCTGTGTAGGCTTGGAAGGAAATTCAATGTACTTCGGGTTTCCCATGTCTTTAAAAGTATTGATGAGTTTGAGCCCTTCCTCCTGCCCCTCCTTTCTTCATTGGCTTCTCCAAAAGCTCAGCAGACCTTTGCTGCTTTTCTCCTGGTGCTTTGGTTGTTTTTTCAGGTCTGGGGAACAGGAGTAGGGAGCACAGTAAAAAAAAGGGGGGGAAAGAAGTGGAATCCTACCAACCTTGTTCAAACTCCTAATGTTTTTTTCTTTATTGCTTATATTTTAGCTGAAGCAGTTTGAAATGTTGGGGCTTAATACATGCATGTGTTTGCAGGAAGGACCAAATCAAGTTTTTCAGTGACTAAACAGTACAGTAGTGTCTGGACAAAATGGTTTCTGAATGGTAATGACAACATATTTATTAACAGAAGCAAAAGTTCTTCCAATAAATCAACGAACTTCCATTTGTCTTCTTGCTTTGTCTGGTTGTGACAGCAATTAAGAGATGGAAATTATTAAGAGACAGGAGAAATTACTCTGATGAGAAACTGGGCAATTAACTACTCCTAAATCAATAAAAAATTTAATGTCAAGACTTCGAAACTTTTTTTTTTCCATTTAATTTAATCTTTCTCCCCAAAAATCTTTCTTTGGTCCTTTTGTGGTGGTATATGTATAACTGCTTGAAACACCAGACATCAGCAAACAAAAATAGACTTTAAAAAAAATGAATAAGTTAAGAAGTTGCAATTCTCTTCCTACAATATGTCTGAGAATAAAATAATATTTGAGGATAAAGAATACGGAACCCAATAAGAACTAAAAACTTTCAAAACTACAAACCTTGTGAGAAAATTTGAAGTGTCAATATTTGTTCAATGTCATGATATAACTACACAGTTCCACGACTTCTAAAATTGCTTAATTGTTTGCATGTTTTTCATTCTGTAGAGAAATGTTCACTTGCTTGGTTTTTGTAGGATGCAAAAATTACCACATGTTTTCTTTAAATGCATGAGTGAGATGACAAAAGTAACAACTTGATTCTTTCATAAAAGAATTGCTCTCACCCCCAGTGAGGCAAGAACATTTTGGTAGGCTCTACAAGAGTGCATATATTTGATGATTTTTAGGAAAAACCCACAAGTTTTCTATGATTTTTAGTCAATACTACTTTAGTCAGAGGAGTATAATATTAGAAATAGATTTCTCAGCACACTCTTTTCATATAAAACTGTCGCAATGGCAAAATGCAAAGTTAATCATGATGAAAGGCAACTTGCAGAAGTTCAGAACCTTCTGCTAAATGCCTTTTAAACGAGGCAAGTTTAAGATTTCCTGGTTCTGAAGCTGTGGGCTTCTACTGATTCTGAGCTGGGCTCACGAGAAATCTAAACCAGTACTTTGAAAACTTTAATGTGCATTGATAATAACAGAATATAGACATCTTCTTTTCCCCCTATAGTCCTCTTTTCCCCTCTCACTTCTTTTGCTTTACATGTTAATCTGGCATAATTAATTGCAATTAGGAGTGCTGTCAGTATTTTATCAGATGCGGATTTATGGATAAGGTGTTGATTATTAAGATTATTAAGAAAGTCCTCCTGATAACTGAGTGCTAGACATTTTTGGGCTTTGGGGGTTTATGGTAGGGTTTTGGGCTTTTTTAATTAAACGGGGGGGGGAAGATATGAGCTCAAAAATAGGAATAGTGAATGTTTTCCAGTGAAATTGCAATTCAAAAGGATCAGGAGACATAATTGCAACTGTACAGACACATGAAGCAGAAATGTAGTGCATCCATCCATACCTTAATATTTTCCAGGATCTATGTGGGAGAAAGATTACATATATTTAGTCAAGTGAATTCCATACTCAATCCTAAAATTAATGTTTTCCAGATTACCTGGGAAAACGGTGTATGAATAAGATAAATGAAAAAAATGCTGGTTTTGTATAACCCACATTTCACATCTACCCACTTAAAATCCCAAAAAAAGTGAACAAATTGGCCTTTTGAAAGTATTCCTAAGCCTTAGAAATTAAATATAAAGGAATACTTTTAATATAAGAGCCTATAAATACATTTGGTTTTTAATTAGTTTGCTATAGGGACGAACAAGTCAATAGCAGAAGAGAGACCTGAAGGAGAAAGAGTTTGACTGCCATGGTTTAACCTTGGGTGACAACTTATCCCCACTGCTGCTCATTCACTCCCTTCCAGTGAGATGGGGAGCGAATCAGGAGGGTAAAAGAAATAAAGCCCATGGGCGCAGATAAAGACAGTTAAGTAGGTAAAGCAAGAACCATACATGCAAAGAACCCCCCAAAAAGGGAATTTAATAACCCCTTCCCATTGGGTGGGTAACTGCTCAGCCATCTCCAGGAAAGCAGAACTCCACCCTACATTACAGTGACTTGGGAAGACAAACTCCACTCCAAATATCCCTCCCTTCCTCCTTCTCCCCCTAGCTTTACATGCTGAAAATGATGTCATATGGCAAGAACTGTCCCTTGGGTCAGCTAGGATCACTGTTCTGATTGTGCCCCTTCTCAGTTTCTTATGCATCCCCAGCCCCCTCACTGGGGGGAGTGTAGTGGGAAGCTGCAAAGCCCTGGACTCTGTAAGCACTGCTCTGCAGTAACAAAAACATCCCCAAATTATCAACATTTTCCAGCCCAAACACAAAAAACAGCCTCATGCTATGTACTGGGAAGAAAATTAACTCTTCCACAGCAAAAATCAGCACCCAGACAAGTACCAAAATAATATGAGGACCTTTTTTT
>VWZN01001192.1:1960801-1985306 GCA_013396955.1 Regulus satrapa | reverse complement strand
ACCCCGGACAGACCCCGGCCGGTCCGGCCGCTCCAGGAGCTCCAGCATCCCGGACAGAACCCGGCCGGTCCGGCTGCTCCAGGAGATCCAGCATCCCGGACAGAACCCGGCCATGGGCTGCCACGCCCGCCCCGCGCCCCAGCACTGAAGCGGAGCCAGCCCCGACGCGCACATGTAAGATGCTCACCGGGGGATGGTGCCCCTGCCCGAGCGCTTCTCCCCTCAGCTCCCCTGAGAAGCGCCCTGGCTCTGATGCCGCTCCTTGCTTAGGCACTGGGAACTTTTGTGGGGGTTGGAGACGTCTCGGGGCAACTCGGTCTCCTGCAAGTGTGAGGATGGGCTGGTGGAAGTGAGGTGGGTTGGCTGCGAGGGAAAGTGGTTTGGCTTCTTACCCTTGGAATTGGTGCTTGGTTTCAGTGTAACACAAAGGGCTTGTTGTTTGTTACCAGCCACATGGTTTGGAGCCACGCTGTAGTCTTCTTTCACAGCTGGGTGAAAGGTTTAAGGGTTTGTTTTTCGTGAAAGCAGTGTGGGCGAGGTGAAATTGGGAGGAAAACAAACAAACAAACAAAAAAACCAAAACCAAACCAAAAGGAAAAAAAAGAAAAAAAGGAAAAAAGTGAAAGGGGACACTGTATCGTGCCTGTTGCAGCTTGCAAGATCTAATGGTTTTCAGGAGTCCTTCTCGTTGTTTCCTGTCTTGAGATAACTATGATGTGTGAACTGAAAAGGGTGCATCAGTAGGGGAAAATGAAACACAGCCAGAACAGAGATGACTAGTTCTTTTCAGAGCCTTTCTCTCTCTTTTTAATAGAACTGCTTGTTGAAAATCAGCATTACACTGCCCCCTGCTTGAACAATTAGAGATTTTTTTGTTGCTCTCATCACTAGCAAAAATTTNCCGACGCGCACATGTAAGATGCTCACCGGGGGATGGTGCCCCTGCCCGAGCGCTTCTCCCCTCAGCTCCCCTGAGAAGCGCCCTGGCTCTGATGCCGCTCCTTGCTTAGGCACTGGGAACTTTTGTGGGGGTTGGAGACGTCTCGGGGCAACTCGGTCTCCTGCAAGTGTGAGGATGGGCTGGTGGGAGTGAGGTGGGTTGGCTGCGAGGGAAAGTGGTTTGGCTTCTTACCCTTGGAATTGGTGCTTGGTTTCAGTGTAACACAAAGGGCTTGTTGTTTGTTACCAGCCACATGGTTTGGAGCCACGCTGTAGTCTTCTTTCACAGCTGGGTGAAAGGTTTAAGGGTTTGTTTTTCGTGAAAGCAGTGTGGGCGAGGTGAAATTGGGAGGAAAACAAACAAACAAACAAAAAAACCAAAACCAAACCAAAAGGAAAAAAAAGAAAAAAAGGAAAAAAGTGAAAGGGGACACTGTATCGTGCCTGTTGCAGCTTGCAAGATCTAATGGTTTTCAGGAGTCCTTCTCGTTGTTTCCTGTCTTGAGATAACTATGATGTGTGAACTGAAAAGGGTGCATCAGTAGGGGAAAATGAAACACAGCCAGAACAGAGATGACTAGTTCTTTTCAGAGCCTTTCTCTCTCTTTTTAATAGAACTGCTTGTTGAAAATCAGCATTACACTGCCCCCTGCTTGAACAATTAGAGATTTTTTTGTTGCTCTCATCACTAGCAAAAATTTATGAATGAACAGGTATTTCTCTGTTGTGTTCTCTAGTCTGATCCAAGCTGAGTTTGGAAGCGCTTCAACAGTGAAGATGAATTATTCCTAGTTCCCAAAGCCAGATTTAAAAAAAAAAAAAAAAACAAAAAAAAAAACAAAAGTAGAACTCATTCTTCTTCTGACAGTTCATTTGGTGGTCAAACATATTAATGAATGAACAATGGGAGAGAATGTAAAAATATCCTTAATTTTGGTACATCTATCTCATGTGTTCTGTGCTAAATTTGTAATAATTAGCTAACTTCACAACCAGAGATTAAGGGGAGTCAACGAAGGAAGGAAGAAAAAAAAAAAACAAAAACAAAAACCCAACCTAACCTAATATTTATTTTATAACAGAAGAATTTATATAAAAGAACAAGGTTATTATTTTTCAGACTTTTCTACTGCAAAAGCCTCGTATTGGTGCATGACATTTCTATGGGATGGGAAAGAAAATGCTGATGATTAGTACATAAGAAAAAGGAGGGTGAGACAGCTGAAAAGGAGTGGATCTTTTTTTCTGCAAGACAGCTGGCAGAAAGCCAAGTTCCATTTCCTTATTTTTTTCAAACCATGAGACAAAGCTGCTTCCTTTCTAACTAAGACCAGTGAGGATTTGAAAATGTAGATGCTGTTAAAGTTTTGGTGGTCTGTCCTAAATGTTTCCAGGCTATTGTCCTCAGACCTTATGCTTCATGTCATGAAGATGTTAAAAATGTTTTTGTGTGTCATTGATCAGCAATTTTTAATGGCACCAGAGGCCTGGTTTGTCTTCCTGAGCATTCTCAAACTGCCATTCCCTAAGAAGGTTTGAAAAGGTGTGTTTTTTCACTACTCCTGTAATTCCACAAGGAGAGAGACTTCTTTCCAAATATTTATTTTATCTGTATGAGCAATGGGAATGATTGGGAAGGGATGTTACTTCCTTCATCTGGTTTGTAGGGCCATTCTGCAAATGAATGAATATCTGCTTGCATAGGCTAAAAATTTATATTCATTATATCTAAAAACCTATTAATAAAAAAAAAAATCAAATAATACATCCTAGACACGTACTCAACTTTTCACGTAGGAGAATGACCACATTGCTGACAGTATTGAATTGGGGTTTACAATGTTGGTCACAATCCAAAAATAAATAAAGTAGAACTTCAGCTTTTCAAAGCATAGAAAACTTCAGAATAAGCTGCTGTCAATCAAGGCAGCCATCCCAAATTATACTGAGTCTGTTTACATAGTAAATCAGCAATATGTGAAAAAGGATGCTTAAAAGTCTTGTCTTACGGGGAAAAAAAAGCTTGATTTAAGGTAAGATTTAGAAGGCTGATTAGGATATTGGAGAACAAGGGGTTATCAGAGGACTCTGGCAATGCAAGCCTGTGCAGCATTTGGAATGGCAAAGTAGCTTATTGTATATAGGATAATAAATGTGTGCAGTTGTGTTCAGTCTGTGCTCCTTGCCTGAAGTCTGGAGTATACTTCAAAATAAGTTGCAATTCTTAATTAAATATTAAACGTCCTACTATTTTTACTCTGAACAATTTGAGTTATTATTTTAAATTGATTTATGTATCAGTTTGTGTTGACTTTTAGAACCCAATTTCCTTTTTAAAATTTTTTTCTCATGTTTATAGCATGTCTTGGCTGACCAGGTTTTCTGTGTGGAACCAAGGGTTAAGAGAGAAAAATGGTCCTTTGATATATAAGAGCTGTGTCAATTCCAAAGAGGCCTCAGGGAGTCTGCAGCCTTTATGTGCCCTGATTCTTTTCAGAAGTATTGATGTAAGTAGAAAGAAAAATAATAAGTAAAGCGTCAATTTGACAGTTTCTGAGGCTCTGCAGGAGTTGAGGGCAGTGCTTTCAAAATGGCTTTCAGAAACTGAAATTTTCTTTTCAACAAGGCAGAGTCAATGTCTCATCAAAGCCTACTCTGATGGGTGCTTATAGAGCTTATAGAGCATAGTAATGGTTACATAGCCAAAGTCTCTTCTGTAGTTCCTGGACAAAGAGGGCCATTGAAAGGGCACTGGGAAACTCCTGCCAACCTCTCCCCACTCAGTGAAAGCAAACCCAAAGTGTAGTCAGAGACCATACATTTCTAAAGCTGCCTCTGTAAATGTCCTGCTCAAATTTTAGGCTTAAAGACAAGTAAAGGTTAACATCATCTGAGAATTCCAGAATTGCTGCAGTTCCTAATACCTATTGATTTCTATGTATTTTATAGACTTCAGATGTTTTAAAAACTCAAGCAGGAAGTATTCAGCCTCTCCTACACACTTTTAAAACTCTGGTTCAGGTTCAAAGCCATGTGTAAAAATTCCAATTCGGCCTTTTAAGGCACTTAGGTCTCTGAATACTTCCTCCAAGCCCCAGCTGCAGGTGGTAACCCTGCCCTTCCACAGGTTTTTGTGTGGGACTAGAGAGGCAGCAGAAGGTTTTGAAAGGCAGAGTCTGGAGCACTGTGGAAAGGAAGGTCAAGGAGAGGCCATTTGCTGGAATAAACTCAATGTGAAGCAGCTCAGCTTCTCTCCTGTGTTCCCCCTGGCCTACATGTGGGCACTCAGCTCAGTTAAGAGTGTGATTGCAAAAAAAAAAAAAAAAAGGGAGAGTTTCAGCTTCAGTGTGTTTCTAATGCCACCACATTTAGAACAAATCTCATGTTATGCTGTGTTCCCCTCTCAGATACCGTGTCTCAGCACCACCGGAGCCAAATGCAAGGACCTGCTCTTAGTCACTTTAATTAGAAACTGAAATGCTCCCAGAGGAAGATTTGTTATGAGCTAAATCACCTTTCAGAAAAAGCTATTCTCCACTCCCCACAGGAGTCCAGACATCTTGTGGCTCCCTCAGCCATGGAAAGCTGGATGTGCTTTGCTGCAAGCAGTACTCAGACCCTGAAATTTTAAATTTTCTTTTCCTGGACTATTTTGTCTCCAAGAGCACTGCATGCATTGGCATCCTTTCCTAGAGAAACACAGTATTTAGCTGCAGTGCCTGATTAGTTTGATCACTAGCTGTCTCACTAAAGTATGCAAATATAGTCATTTCACTCCAAAGCACCTTTGAAGAAAAATGGTAAGATAAATGCAATCAAGTCACAATTACTTTTATTAAGTGAGCACATTACACACGCTCAGTAAATATGATTAGTTCTAAATCTGCCTGCACATAACTGAAAAGCAGAAGAGAACAAGGTGTTGAGTACAGTCGTGACATTGCAGTAGGGTTCAGTTTCCAAGTGCTTCAGCTACTGCATACATTGCTCTTTGCACTACTGTTCCTGTTGTCATGATTCAGTGCTCAGGTCAAGCATAACTGTAACTTTTTTTTCAGAAGGGGGTTTGACAGCTGAGCATGTCTAATGAAATTATTCAAAGTTAAAAGTGTAATATTTTTATTCATCTTTACTTCTCTATAAATATGATACAGTGTGATAGCTGAGTTATTGATCTTTGCTGATGAGTGTGGGGAGGGGGTCACAATTCATCTGAGGTGAAGCCCTCTGAATGATGGTGCTCTTGTCCTTACCTGCAGGGAGTGGAGATCAGCTCTCTGCTGTAGGGTCATCCCTGTAGAACATTTATTGCAAGATAAATATTGGATAGTCGTTATCTCTTTGAAGAGCAGGTGTTCTTTCCTGTTTCCTCTTTTTCTGATGTAATTCTGTTGTTAGAAACTGTAGGAAACCAGTGTTCTCTTTGAATTGGAGAAAGTGAAATGAAGGTCCTTTTTTTCTGGCATGTTATTACATATACAGCAAACAGGTGTGAATTAGCTCTAGGCCAAACTCTAACCTCTTTTTCAGGCAAAAAGCTTAACTAGGCCAACAGTAATATTTTATGTGGGTTTATATTTACTTTGGGTGTGATTATAAGGTTATCTGTCCCATCTATCTGGCCTGTCCTTTAGAGATAATAATATACCTGAAGAGAATTTTTTTTTCTAACAAAAAAAGGCTAAGAACTGCATCAGGAGAAATATCTAATAGATTCCTCAGGGTTGGAAATTATAGATATTTCTGAGTTTCTTCCAGTACTGACACTTAAATATAACAACAAATATAAGGTTGCCAAATGTCTTACCATACATGGGTTTTGAATATAAAAAAGCCCAGTGGAATTCCTCTAGCTTGAAGCAGCTAATTAAATTAACTGTCCTAAAGTATTCAGCCAAGTGCAGTCCTGCTGCACTCATGGGTGATTACTGAGCACCCACCTGAGCTGGACTGGTTTCCAGTTTATCCCAGCAATGACGGCTTAAGTCATCACCAGCTCGTCCTTTCAAGCTGCTTAACATTTTAAGAGATTTAGTTCAACACTCAGGAACTCCCAAGGCCGTAAATTTTTAAAGTTCTTTCTGGTTCTATAGCTCCCCACTTAACGAAGTCACAGTTCAGAAGTGTTTATTTGCACGTGTAGTCCTTGCTTGAACTCAGCAAGGTTTCACCACATGTTTAAAATGTAAATGCTGTCCTGAATAGCTAAGGACAGGAATTCTAGTTTAGAAAAGCATTTGTGCATATGGTTAAAGACTTCATTTTAACCACATATTACTCGCCCTGGACTCACTGGAACTGCTTCTGAGATGAAAGCTAATTGCTAAGGAAAATATATGTGTGTATGCATATATGTTTCGAAAATTTGAACTCCACTGAAATAAATGAAACTTATACTGTTGACTTCAAAGGGCCCCCTGTTTTACCCCAGGCATTTTTTGGCTTTAGAGAACTCTATATCCCTGTCAGATATGTTAATTGCATACTTTATTTATTTAGCTATTATTGTTTTCTCTTATAGTGAACTTCATGCAGTCTAGGGAATTAATTCACTTAACCATATCTCCTTCATTATTCTTGTATCACTCATCTCTGTGTGATTCTTCAACTTCAAACCATGCTGGAGGGAACTAGTTTTAAGATTCGTACTCTCAGTGGAGCCCGGGATGATATGTTCAGTTCCGACTAGCTTTTATTAAGTTGTTACAGTGAAGCATCAAAGCTCGACTATGAACCTCTGTTTTGACCTTGTGTGGTCACAAAATTAGGTCTTAGGATCTGTTTAAATTTTAATGCAACTCTTTAAAAATTGCTCTAAAATTTGTTTTAAGCTCTTCAGTCCAGATCAACACAAAAGTGATTAATTCAAATGATAGAAACATACATATATGTTAGTTCCATAAGAACAACTACCTTGAGAATTTGGGTGTCCTGAATCTTTAGGTACTTTGGGTTTCAGATAACTCCGTGTTTTACCGAGTTCTTACTGCTTCCTTTACTCCTTTGTTACCCATTCTTGAAGGCAGAGGATCTACTCCACTTTGTCTCCTGGTACTGTTCCCTCTTGTCACTCACTGCAGCACTTTCCAACTCCTGTAGTATTTTTTCAGAGCAACACATGAACTTTTCATTGACTGAAGGTCATAATCAACTTGAAGAACAGATGGAGTGTGGAAGGATGAACCTTTGCCACCCACTGAGAATTAACACCTGCTTATTTGTTACATCTGTCCACTGCAGTTCAGAGGCTCCTGAAAATTTTACCCAAGTGATTTAGGAAATGCTGTTGGGCTGAATGCAAATGCTTTCTGTGAAAGAGGTGTTGTTTGTACCCTTTTACTCAGGCTGCACATTCTGTGGGCTGTGGATGGCAATTAACTTCACATGCTTAGACTCTAAAAGGCACTGTGAGTGTGTTGAAATGCCGCTGATTTTTTTTTGTTGTTGTTGTTGTTTTTTAAAGAGCAACATTGCTCTGAATGCAAAATATGAATGTTTTAAAGGCACAGATACATTTAGGATTTCCATTTAGCTTATATAACAGTGTGTTTTCTCACCCTTGAGACCAACTGCATAGCATAGCTATCTTTGGGACTTCCAGAGAAAGTGGAATATGAACAGTTTGTCTTCATCTCACCAGCTCCAAGTGAAGGGCGCTTCAGCTACAAAATCAGTGGGGAAATTTGTGACCCTTTTTCTCTCCTGCCCTCTCTTTCTGGTGAGAGAACTGTGTCCTTCTGCTGTAGCTCTCTAAAAGATGCTTACTGGGACTGATGTGACACTATATCAGGAGTTATTCCTGTGCTTTTCTAGACTCTCCCCTGAATTTGGGCACTTATATTTGGAGTAGCAGCCAAATGTCCTTCAGTAAGAAATTAGACAGTTCATTATTAAACTGCTCTAGATCAGGAAACAGAAAAATGGTATTATGTACCTTGAAAAAAAAAAGCAGGAAATGAATAGGTGGTTTGCTTGTACCAGCTGAATCTTAGCAAAATATGCAATATAATTATCCTTGTTACCATGTGTTTAAAATTAGAAACATGGGTTTTAACTTCATGGAAAATAGTTTATTGGCCTGATCCAAGGTCTATTGACAAGGGAGAGTCTTGCTAACTTTCTTTAGGGCTCATGCCCTCAAGGACAAAATTCAAGAAGAGTAATTCAGAGAAATATTGTCTTGTGTATATTAATCCTAAATATGATGTAATGAAGTTCTAAACAATACAAAAGGAAAATTATGTGCATTTCTTTTTCTATTTACCAAGTCAAGAATATGCTGAGCATCCTTGTTGCAATCAGGAAGGGTGAAAAATCACAGGAGAGCTTTCTTTTCTTTATAAGCTAATCTTTATTCCACGTATGTCCTAAATGATTTTAAATAACTGGCTCAGGCCATAAAAACCTAGCCAGATCTGCTCATAATGACACATTTCCAACCTTATGTCAGATTCTGTGGAATAATGACTCTGATAGGATATAACCAACGTTCCTTTCTGGTTTTCTGCAGGTTGAGGCACAGCAATTCTAAAGACATGCATCGGAGGCACGCGACCCTTCGGGAGAAGGGGCGGCGCCAGGCCATCCGGGGCCCTGCCTACATGTTCAACGAGAAGGGCACCAGCCTCACTGCAGAGGAGGAACATTTTCTCGATTCTGCAGAATATGGCAACATTCCTGTTGTGCGAAAAATGCTGGAGGAATCCAAAACCTTGAACTTCAATTGCGTTGATTACATGGGACAAAATGCCCTCCAGTTAGCGGTGGGGAATGAGCACCTGGAAGTGACAGAGCTGCTCCTCAAGAAGGAGAATCTCGCTCGAGTCGGGGATGCACTTTTGTTAGCCATCAGTAAAGGATACGTGCGCATTGTAGAAGCAATATTGAACCACCCAGCCTTCGCACAAGGACAGCGTCTCACACTCAGCCCTCTCGAGCAGGAACTGAGGGATGATGATTTTTATGCTTATGATGAAGATGGAACTCGGTTCTCCCATGACATTACCCCCATTATACTTGCTGCCCACTGCCAGGAGTATGAAATTGTTCACATTTTACTTCTAAAAGGTGCACGGATTGAAAGGCCACATGACTATTTTTGCAAGTGCAATGAATGTATGGAAAAGCAGAGGAAAGACTCCTTTAGTCACTCTCGCTCAAGAATGAATGCCTACAAAGGATTAGCCAGTGCTGCTTATTTGTCTCTGTCCAGTGAAGACCCTGTCCTTACTGCTCTAGAGCTTAGCAATGAATTGGCCAGGCTAGCCAACATTGAAACTGAATTTAAGGTAACTCACCACTGTGCCTTTTTCCTTGGGCTGAGAGTGTTCAGGCTGTTGTGTAGTTTACACGTTTGATCAAATTCGGGTGGGGGAGTTAGACTGGCAGAGACTGCCAGATGTCTTAGCTCTGCCTAGATTCAGATCACTGTCATTCTCCAGTTAATAAATGCTTGGAATTGAACACTGCATATTACAGCAGAAGCTTAAGTTTCTGTGTTGCACACTGTGATTGCTTAGAACCTCTAGTTTGCAGCAGGAATAAAAATTAGATTATTCAAAAAATGGAGACTCATTTTTTGTAAGAAAGGTAAGTCTTTTAATTGAGCAATTTATTTTAGAGGCAGTGTTCTAGAGGCTGTTTTAAGAATCCAGTACATCTAGTTCTGCTGCTATGATAAAAGGTATAAATCAAAACATTTTGGGTCTCTGTAAAATAATCGAAACTGCATTGCATCTTAATGGTTTGGTGCTGCATCTATACATGATGAATTTCATGAAAAAGAAATAGAGAAACAATCACTACATTTTTATGAAGTTTATAGTCATGCCAAGCATAAGAGTAGAGCTAGTTGAACTCTCTTGCAAGTTGAGATTTCCATTATCATAATGAGTTTATAAATGTCCAATGCCATTTGCAATATGACGTGAAGAGCATTGTCTTTACTTCTAATATAAATTAGTTATTTAACCCTTCATTTTCAGTGGCTCAGCCATCAACATTAGACTTTTTTTGACTTATGGATATTGTGCAGCTACAATCACGATTGATGACACTGGAGTAATAAAGTCCATGTTGTGTACAGTCCCAGTGTTAAGTACACTGGGTAGAATGCTCTCCAGGAATCCATTCTTTCTAATTTAAAAAGCTACTCACATATTAAAGCATCTGTTTCAGGATTTGTATCTCTATACTACAAAGGACTAGGGAGGAGATCATCCCCCTGCTCTGGGCACTGGTGAGGCTGCCTTGAATCCCAGGTTCAGTTTTGAGCCCCTCGCTCCAAGAAAGACATTGAGGTTCTAGAGCAGGTCCAGAGAAAGGCAACAGTGCTGGGGAAGGCTCTGGAACAGAAGTCTGATGANGAAAGGGAGGCTCAGGGGGCACCTTCTCACTCTCTACAGCTCCCTGAGAGGTGTTCATATCCAGGTGGGGGTTGCTGTTTTCTCCCAGCTAGCAAACAACAGGAGAAACAGCCTTAAGTTGTGCCAGGGGAGGTTTATTAGGAAATTAGGAAATATCTCTTTGCAGAGATGGGGGAGTCAAGCCCTGGAAGAGGTTCCCCAGAGAATCACCATCCCTGAAGGGATTTAAGAGATGTGTAGATGTGTCACTTGGGGACATGCTTTAGTGATGGCCTTGGCAGTGCTGGGTTTAAAGCTGGATTTCTGACCTAAATGGTTCTTTGAATCTATGCTCTCCAATTTAAAAGCAAGAAGAGACATATTCTCAGGTTTTGCAACCCTTTAGTAACTCTAGCAGGAAAAAACTTCCAAACCTCCGAGATCCTTTGGGCAATAAAATCAGAGTAAAAGTTTGCAAACTTTTTCCCCATGTGCATCAGAATTCAAGGGCACAATAATTTGAAGGGGGAGTTTTGTTTGGATTCAGTCTGACTGAAGCAACCTCCTTGGGCTCAGTGAATCCAACCGCTAGAGTGAGGGTTGCTCCAGTGTAAAAGCATTGGAGGCTCATGCCCACGCTTACTGGCATTAATATCTCGTTAATGCTCCAGCTTCTTTTCATAGAAAAACTGTATATTGAGAGGAGCATGAGCAGCTGCAGCGTTGCATGCCCATCAATCCTGATAAGTGTCTTGCTGTAGAAGAGTAAATATATTTCTACTAGAATCCTTCCTTTGTTCCTGGAGCTGCCAGCAGGGTCTATACTGGCACTGGCAGGCACACAAATCCTCCAGAAGGAAACCAACAATCTACTATCGAAGAGTTTCATGGTGGCTGCGCTGGCAAATGGATGGGAATAAACCAATACCAGGGAAAAACCCAGAACACAAGTTTGCCATATGACTGCATTTCCGTTTTTTCCAAGTACATTTTCTTGTTGGAAGGGTCTGTGCAGCACACATGCATATATGTTAGTGAAGTACCCACCCATTAGTTTGCTTCAAAGATTTTGCATTCCTTTAGTATATTAATTCTTCCAGAAAGAAGAAATTTCTTATGATTCTAATGTATTCTCACTGTAGCAAAAAAAACCCCCAGAGGTACGTATTTATGTAAAAATATTTATTCTTATTAGCATAATCAGTGTGATGTGAAATAGGGTATTAATGAAACCGTGTGTGGGGGGAGGGGTTAACAGAACATGACAATTTAAGAATTTATTTAGAGGAAAGAACACGATTGCTGCAAATTTATTTAAGAAGCCCACAAATGAAGAAAATTTATGAAATTAGACAAGCTCTAGAGATATTTTTTTGTGCCAAAAACAGTACTTTCCCAGAGTCTTAATATGTTTGATTCCTAAAGTTCTATAATTAAAATTGCCATTCAACAGGTTTGTAAAATTATCACTTGGAATTATTTAAGAATTATGTGCAATTGAAGAAATACAGTTTTCGGGAGGTACAAAGAGTCCTTGAAACAGAAAGACACAAAATTTTAATAATGTAGGTGGACAAAGAGTAATTTAGTAGCCTCTGAAGAAACTGCTAGCATGAACTAATTAAAATATAAATGCAGTGCCTCTCGCCTGCTGCTTGCTGCCCCAAATCTCTTATGCAATAACACCTTTCAGCCTGTCAAAATGAGGAGCCAATACATGTGCTATTTTTTTTAGAGAACATGAAATTTTTTAAGCAAGTTTTCTCTTTGTGCAGAGAAATGTGAAACAAAACAGCCACACAGACCACTTTAAAGATGAAAACTTTTGTTACCTGTGGTTAACCAATTTATCCATTCTTTTGGTTTTTTTTATTGTGGCAGAAGCTGAATAGACTTTTTATCACCCTTAATTGCTAAGATTCAGTAATATACTACAAGTCTGATGAAATAGCTTTGCAAACTGTTGCTAAAAAATGTTCTCCTCTTAATTGTAGAAAAAAATTGCTATGAAATATGTAGGCCATTAGTCTAGAAAAATAAGGCCCCTTCCCCAAAGTACAATGAAAAATATGGAACCAGTTGTTTCTATGAAAATACATGCAGAAATGGGGTGGGTTGGATGGATTTCGGAAAACAGTCATCAGATTCTCTGTGTATGTTTTCAAGTCTTTATGAATTATATTCTCCTGTAGTGGAGACAGAACAAGTTGAGAAAAGAAACAAACCTTAATTAAGTGTTTTGTAATTTTTGTATACCCCACTTGAAAGCTCAAAATTAAGGGCCATTTCATTTCTTTCTCTCTCCTTCTAGTTTTAATTTTTTGTTTTAAAAAACTGAACCAACATCCACTGGAGCAAAACAGTACAGACTAGGGACCTCATTTATTTCAGTGGATGGGTTCCTTCTTCTGTATTGCCCTTGGAAACAGAGAAAGAGAGGATCCTGTGTGGATTGGAGGGATCCAAGCAACCATGCTCCTGTAGAGTGTAGGAAAAAATGAGCAGGAAACTGAGGGATACATCAACTAGAAAACCAAAAGTACAATTAAAAGAGAAATATAGGACAAAGTTAATGTGCTCTGTAGTTTTCCACAAAGGGTGGAAAACAGACATTAGGCTAATGATTAATATGGGAAACTGTTTTGAGGGAGAAAGCATTTATTGTCAACCTGTCCTGGATTAGGGCAAATTTGGGAAGGAACCTCCGATTGGGGTCTCTCTAGAGAGCAGACCCAAGTGGTCCCTTCCCCAGCTGCTTGGGGAACAAGACCCCCTCAGAGAGAAGTGGGAAAAAATGCTTAACAGGCAAAACAGCTCCCAGCACAAAAAAATGAACAATACTAAAGAAAAAAACCTCTGGTTATCAAAGAGATAACCAATGTAGAGTCCCCTTTGTGGGCCGCAGTTCAGCTCTCTTGGCCTTTATCAGCCCCTCTGGGCTGGAAAATGCTGCAGCTGGGCTGGGCCCCACTGGGCCACAGGGGTGAGCTCCTGGTGCTCCTCTGGGATTTCAGTGGACAGCAGCTTTGAACAGTTCCAAGAAAAAGGAAAAAAAAAATAACCACAGTCAGGAGAAGTTCTGTGCCTCAGCCAGCCAAAAACTGACAGAGAGCAAAGGAGAGCTCTGGGCCCTGTCTGCACTGCTGACAGCACAGGCCGTGTGTGAGGGAAGGTTGAACCCTCTGATCTTCATGGTTTGAAAACAGCAGCCTCAGACATTCCACCTCTTTTCCTTCCCCCCCATTCACTCTCAGATCCAGTTTTAAAGGTGCAAAACTTATTTCTGGACTAAACAGATGAATGGGGACACAATTCAGCATCAACCCAGGACACAACCTAGCACAGCTAGGATCCCTCTAGCACAAGAAGTATTCTCCCCTCTCACTCTCCTTTTTTTACTCAAAACCCCTCTCTCTGTACATTCTAATTTCTTTAAAGGCTTTCTGATCATGGACCTCAGTCATAAAGCAAATAATCCTTCTGCCATCTATCAGAGGATTCTGTTTGTTTTGCTCGTAACTCTGATGTCACATAGTGTATGAATGACATGGTCAGGATTTGTCTGTCTGAACCAGTCATCATCCCTGAGCCAGGCTGATGAGAATTGCTCTCCTCTTTGGTCCAGAGAAATCGATCTCCCTCATGGCAGCTTGGTGTGAAAGCATATGCAAATATCTGCACAGTTACCAGCTGTTCACAACCAGGTGACTCATTTCTAAGACTGTTATATTAAAAGTGGAGCCAACAGAATAATTTTTACATGTCCATCAAAAGCTTTACGAGATTGAATTTCTAGTAAATAGCCTGCAGGAAATGCCTTTGCTCCTGTATTTAATAGCAGCATCAACTTAATATGGCTATCCACATTGTGGAAACTGAGTGAAACCCAGAATAATATCTCTGTTTACTTTTCCTAAAGCGGTGACTGTGTACTCCTCTTTCTGTTGAGATCCTACTCCACAGCCAGGACTGTTTTACAGCCTTGCATGTTCTCAATTTAGTCCACATGCTTGTGTATGTCAGGAAGCATCCTTGTGATGAAGTAAATCAGGCAAATCATTCCATTTAGCAATCCAGACAAATCAAATTAGAGAGTCGCAAAGGAGGCTTAGAAAAGATCTCACCAACCATAAGCAATAAATCAGATCTCAGCTCCTCTTGATTAAAATGTTACTGAAAGCAAGATCAAAATCACCACCTGGAAGACATATGGTGTGTGGTCTTTGTTTACTGCTCCTACCAACATTGTCAGTGCATTTACTACAGCATAACATGTTTTGTTTCTCACTTGTATGTTTCTTACTGTCTCTTTTCCTTTAAAACTCTCTCTAAAAGCTGTTGGGATGCAAAAGCAAGTCCTGGCAGTGAGCCTGCTGTCATGTGCAGGTGAGCATCACCCCAGGCTCAGCTGGCTGAGGGGCTGTGAGTGGCTGGGGCATGGGTGATGGTGGGGCAGCAAATCCAGTGTGATCATGTCTGCAGGGATGAGCCTGCTGGAATGGCCCCTTGCTCCCTTGGGGCTGCAGTGATGCAAAGCAGCTGAGCCTCAAATCCCTCCATAGTCATGATGTTGAAAGAGTAACAAAACAGGCTTGTAGCTGTTAGGGATGATCTGGTATTCCTCTTGCCTCAGTAAGTCAGCTCCAACTTTTATTCTGTTTAACTATAAATGGTTAACTTCAGAGGACATGCTTAACTTCAACTTTCTAAGAGAAATTACTTTGTCCATTTTCTTGGTAATTCGGGCTCCAGGGAGTTGGAAAAAATCATTACTAGACTCTTGGTCTTTTGAAATGAGTGATAAAAAATATAGAAAAGGGCACAAAACATTGAAGAGTAAAATAACAGGAAGGGGAAATACTTTGGGAGAATGGAGGATAGCCATGAACTTGGAAAGAGAAAGCTACTTGAAAACCCTCAGACTGTAAACCAGCAAGGCTGCATTTATAGTCTGCTTCCTACCCAGGCTGAACAGACTCTTGGATTTGTTTGCTCTCAGGATTGGATGGGTGCTGGTGCCTGCAATCTCCCATTGAAACCAGAAACTGGCATGGGAACCTCCGTAATTAGCTTCAAGAACATTCTTTTAAATCCATCACTTAATATTTGTGCTCTGACCCATTCTTCCTTGAGTGATCTTTTAATCTTTTCTTAATCTCTGCCTTCAACATATCCTCTGGCAGACATCTTGCTTCCATAATGTTTGGGAATACTTTTTATGACCCATATTTATTATTTCAGCAAGATGTTCTTAAAGGCTTTAGTGTGCTGATATGAAACTTGTTCAAGTTTTCATTTAATTTTTCAGATATTCCGCTCTTTTTAAAATTTTTCTTCCAGACCGGATTTGCATATTTTAAAGAGATTTTTTTTTTTTTTTACTAAAGCAGCTTTCATTTTATTTCCTCATGTTTTACTTTACTGGGTTTTAAGAAGAGAAGGCAGAAGGGAACTTCAGAAATTCTATCTGGTAGGCAGAATGCATTCATTGTCATTTACTACTGTTTTTATTTTCTATTGTGCAGCTCTCAATCTTACCTACTACCTGTTTTGAAAATTAAGCATCACCAATACAAATACTTATGAGTATATGAACAGTCACTACTCCCAAGTATTGTTTTTTTGATATTAATTTTTCTAGAATTAATTGATCTTTAGTGAGACTATAATTTTTTTTAGGGATGGAGTCAGGGATGTGGTTTGGTGGTTTTTAAGCTTAAAAAGAACTGATCCTTTTTTATCCCTCTCACCTATATGCCAATTTTCTCCACTGCCATGAAAATGCTCACATTTAGAATCTATGATTTTTGTATTTTAATTTTCACTTATGCAAAGCAAATGCATAAACAGGTACAACCAATTACACAACTCATAATACAGAAAGAGACAAGTCCCAGTAAAGCAGGAAAACAAATTTCCTATTGTTAGAAGTTTAACTTCTTGCTGGAACAAATTAGATATTAAAATAAGAGAGGAAATTAAAAACAATAATAGAAATAGCCTGGAAGAAGGAGAATATATTTAATCCTTGTAGTGAAATTAGTGTTTGGCTTACTGAGTGGGACTTGCTCTGTGCAGAAGGACCTCATTCTCTATGCTGTTCTTTTTCAGAGACAAATTCACTAATAATAGATGCTATGCCAGCTTTGTCTTGAGAGCTAAATTAATTAATCACAGTTACATTTTTCCATGCATATCTAGCAGAGACTGTGGAAAAAGGATATATATAGGTTTTCTACCCTTAAAACCCACTAAATTTATGATTCTTGTGTTGCTTTCTTTAAATATTTATAAATTAAGAAATATCCTTTGTATTTTGAGAGCTGTTATGGTAAGTGCTCTTTTTAGGTTTTGTGATTAAATCATTTTGTGCCTGGCATAGTGCCCAAGAAAAATGGTTTTAAAAAGTTGCATGAGAAGAAAATCTTCGAGGTTTTTCAGAGGGGTGCAGAACCACTGCCAAAGCTGTGATGTCTGGAGCTGTCTTGAGAAATCCAGATTTGTATCTGTGTGTGTGAAGGTGTGTTAGCATCTGTCTATGTCTGCTCACGGTCGAACAGAGCAGTAGGTGCTGTGATTCATAGTGAAGGGTATAACTCAGTCATCTACAACCCACACCTGTACTTGAAAAAACTGAGACCATTTCTCATGGAAGTTGTAGCTCTGTTGGCAGCACAAGCCACTGAGCAGTCACATAAAATTGGATGATGTCCACTGCCCACAAGGTTATTTCACCGACCTTAGGAGTGACATTGGTGTTAAAATCTCCCAGCTAAAATAAAAAACCTTTAAAGTTATCAAAATACTTTATATGCAGAAAAATGTTTTCTTTGCTTTCCTGGGGAACCAGCCCATTCTCTCTTTTGAAAGAGTGAAAGGGGAAAATGACCTTTTCTGCACATCAAAGCACAGACAATGCACCAGTGTAAGAAAATGTAATATTTGAATTAATGCCTCAAGGGTCTTTTTCCCCTGAAAAATCTCCAAAAATTGAAGGCAACTTTCCACATTTGAGGATGGCAAGACAGATGCAACCCTGGAAATATCTGACTCTCTCAGAGAGAATAGTTAGGATACGTTTTTTTCGTGTGATGCTACTACAAGTGAGATTTTTGGCAATGCCAGTGTGCACACCATCAGTGCAATGTTTATTACCCTTTACAGCTCCCTGGGAAGTCATTTTTAGTCCTATTCAGTTAAGGATGAGCAACACTGCAACTGCAGCACTTACATCTTACTGCTTCCAGCTTGATTGAACATGCCCCTGGAGCAGGATTTCAGTTTAGGTGAGCAACAGACATGATCATAAAAATATAAAATAACATGGAATCCTCTTATAATCATTAATAGGAGGAAAACCTCTGAGAAGTAGAGAGCAATAGAAAAGTGCCACATAAGGAAGTAGCACCACTGCCAAGGAATTTAGAAGCATTTTTACATCTAAAACTTTTGAGCCAACCACTGTGATGCTTTAGCCAGGTAGAGAAGTAAGTGTGAAATAAGTGTAAAATCTGGAACCAGTTGAGATTGCTTTAAGGTAATTTTCCTCCTGGGATTTCAGTGTTTCCTTGCAAATAAGGAGCCCATCCTCCATCAGGAGAACATTTCTGAGGAATTGGAAAATCCCTATGAATGGACATATTTTTAAGGGACCTGAAAAGCAACATCTGGTAAGGGTGGTAAGCAGAGTGAGTCCCTTACAGATAAATAATCCTAGGATAAAAGTGTAACAAAAAAGAGGAATAAATCCAGCAATATAAATGTGTTTATTTCCCCCCTTCCAGAAATATCTGATATTAAAGTTTTGAATCTGAAGCTTCAGCCTTCCAGTAAATGTGTTGGACTGGGACTGTCTGTGTGCAGTGACTTTTACTTTTTCCTTCTGTAGCCTGCTGTGATGATTATATTAAGTCCAGATTTTCCACATAGTTCTTAAATTTCTGGATGTGATGAGGAATTTGGAAGTTAATTTTTGTTATGTGAGATGACTTCTGTAAATAATTCTGAGGTGCCAAGGCTTTTTGGAACTGTAATTTTCAGGAAATATATTTGTGTATGTGAAGTCTCACATACAGTAACATGGAGCATATTGAGTATATTTAAAAGTAGTTTAGAGCTGAGGGATTTCCTTTTCATCCTTCTTAAACCTAAACTTCTGCTGAAGAGTCATTTACCTTTTATATAGGCAGTTGCTGAATATTTTGTAGTTAGGGTGATGCACAACAAAGCTTGTAACATGTTATCAGGAATATAAAAAGCTTTTGGTAAATAGAAGGAAAATAAACACCTACCATTTTGAGATAATGTATTGCGTTTAGGGGAGACTTGTGTGAAGGCAAGGTTAAATACCATTATAATAATTAGTGTTACAATGATATAAAGGAAATGAAATAAGGTCAAATTAAATTACTATAATGCCCATGTTGTGGGGTCATATATACCACATATGGCTGAGAAAAGGACAGGAGGTCACTGCTGTGAAGATTTAAGTGGCATTTAACGGGCTAATGGGAGCTCTTGTAGCAAAAGTGATGCTAATACCAGTTCCTCAGCCAGTTTCTGCTTCTCAGAGACAAGGAATTAAGAAAATTCTTTGGGTTTAGAGATTATTTTGAGTGTAGGAATGAAGATGACCTGCCTGTCTTTTGTGTACAAGCACTACTCTGCAACAGCTTTTTGAGTAGAGATGATTAGACAGATACAATGACTGTCACAAACCCTACACAAAAGTAGAAATACTTTCAAATTTTAAATTTAAAAAGTTCAGCTTACCACAATATTATTATTGTCACATTTTGATCTTTGTAATAGCTTTAACATGGGAGAAAAACTCAGTAGCTGGCAAAATTATGACCCATTAGACCATCAAGTCATGTTCAGATTTGTTGAAGCCATGATTTCATCCTCACCCTTTGAAAGAATGATGTGCAGTGAAGCAGTGGCGTGACCAGCGGGCCTGATCCGAGGCTGACCCCTGCTCATTGATTCCTCTCTCTATACAAATGAGGAATAACAAATCCCATCTCAGATCCATCACAGCAAGTTGTGATGGGCTGGTGGATCAGCGGGTGGGATTTATCCCTACCCCAATCTCTCCCAATGATCTGGACTCTTCCACAGAATGAACCTTTGTTTTTCCAGTCTCTAAGCTATAAAGGTGAGACAAACTCCTCTGTGCCACCTGCTGCTGTTCCTTTGGCTGCCGTGTCCCAGTCCAGGCCCAGTCTGTGGTGCCTGGCTGGGGCCCTCGCTGCCAGCCCAGAGCAGAGCATCCCACATTTCCCTGCCAGCTCTGCAGCCAGCTGCTCAGAGAGCTCTAATAAGTAGGGAGGATGATTTGGCCACTTGCCTCTGTTTAGTTAACAGTGACAGAGTGTTTTCCTTCCTTGCCCACTGAGCGTGGAAGACAAAATGAGTCCTGACACTCAAACTGAGGTGTGCACTTGATAGCAGTGCAGCAAGGAGGGTTCCTGCTGCCCTGAGCTGGCTGTTGGAAAGAAAAAAACTTATTGGGCCTTTCCATGCCAGTCACTGGGTCCTCTGCAGGAAGAACAGAGCTTATCTGACTTTGAGCTTACCTTTATATACTCACCATTCATCTTTTCTCGACATACTTACTAATACAAAATGACACAGCAACACAATTCCCCTTCTTCCTCCCCTCAGCAAGGAGTGCTACCAAAGGGGTCCACCTTAGAGCCCCACAGATGAAGATAGTTTCCAGAAAGCCAAAATCCAATTCTTGTTGAGGAAAACAGATAGAAAAGGCTGCAATCACTACTGTAACATCAGTCCAATACAACATTGGTAAGCTTTGCATTTAATTAGTACCACCAAATGGCCAACCATTCAGCTGGTATCAGCACAGGAGTTCTGGGAATAGTTAGGAGCTGAGAAGTTTATTATGAGCAAGATGCCTGCTTTCCAAAGAGTGCTGCTCATTATTCACGTTGGGAAGGGATATCTACTGGAACTACAAATGAGCATAATTACCATGATTGCTCCAAAAAGAATAATGATGTTAAGTCAGCAGATGGGAGAATGGAGTCAGGTACGTTTATCCAAGGCACTGTAGGGAATCAATATCATATTAATGAACATAAACGAAGTAACACATTCTGAGGATCTCAAGTCTGACATCAAATAGGATGCAGATGGGAAGTGATTTAGTTTATCCCTCATTATGTTGTTAATTGTTGTTATTATAGATAATTATGATGAACTTATCCTCACTGAGTCCAGGCAGACTATTCAGAGAATTGTAGATAAACAGTAATGGTATACAAACAATTTCATATTGCTTCAAAATAGTGCTAGGTACTGTAACATCTATGTGTTTTTTGGCATTTACGTGATCAAAAATGGCAATTTTATGGAATACAATCTGTTGCAGGGAAATTGTTACCAGTGCAGGATGGAAACAGCTCATTGCCCACTGGGTATCATTTCACTCTCACTGTCCAAACTCCAGGACCTACACTCATTTCAGAACAAAGAGATAAAATTATGAACTTTTTATATTCATATTTCTGCTCAAGAAGGTTCCGCAGCACAACTTCTAAGTCTGCTCTTCTTAGAGAGAGGACAATTTTCATATGGTCAAGAGTGCTCTTGTGTCAGAACTCAACAGTTGGGGTCACATTTTTCCAAAGTGCTTGGTTGCTGTTTATGTGCTGTAGGAACCAGAATTTCACCCATTCTGATGCTTGTGACCAGTTTTATAAGAAGCTCTCTTTGCTGGACATTGAGAACTGAGTAGTAGTTGGCAGTTTGAGACCTGGAAAACATAAGGTTATTTTAATTATTATTATCACTTGCATTGTGGCTCGCAGTTAAGCCAACATTCCCTTGAAGGATGGATTTAGGAGGAGTCTTTTTCCTGATATGCATGTGCTGCTTGTAGCCAAAATTCCTACGAGAGGAGGGACTCAAAGCACCTTTAAACATATGTGTGTGTTCCTTAAGCAAGGTGTCAAATTTACCTTAGCCTAAGGGATAAATGAAGCTGTCCTGAGGAAAAAAAAAAAAAAGTAAAAAAAGAAAATCAGTTAAAATCCATTATTTTCTCCTGTTTTTTTCCCCATCTGATTTTCAGGAAACACAGAAATTTCAAGCAGCTGACCTGAAAAGAGCCGTGCAATTGATAATAATTCTTTTAGGGCAAGGAAGCTATATTTCATCTCAAATTGTATAGGAAATAGAAATCTTCCCCAGTGAATCTTGCAACAAAGAGATCAGGAATTTAATATACATGGGAAAATGCCAGAGAGAAAAAGTATGGATGGCATGAGGAATGAGAAGCTTGGCCCAGAGGTAACTTTGTGCTTTGTTAAGTCTTTCAGAGCTGCAGAATGACCTGAAAAGAGGTTGTGGTGAGCTGGGGGCTGGCCTTTTCTCCCAGGTAACCAGTGATTCTGAGTGGCATATCCTCACACAAGCAGTAAACAAATATTTGAATTCCATAGAGAGGGATTTTGAGCATTACACTGCATCATCATGAGCTTGATTTTACTGCTGACGTGAACAGATCCTAAACTCTTCTTCAACCAGAAAATTATCAGAGTATTATTCTGAAATGCATTTAGTTTGCATTTTAAGAGAAGCTGTTGACAGCACACAGGAGACAGACCCTCTCCTTGGCCGAATTTGTGTATTCCCCACATCTGGCATGTGCATTTCAATAATACCTCTGTCTAGCCTGTCCTGTTTATGTGACATCCAGGGACTTGACAGTTTATCTTCTGAAAACAGGTGTTTCAGCATAAACATTCAAATTAGCTAGGGAAAATCTGCAAGAAAAAAACCCACCTTTCACTTTGTTGAGGAATCAAAAGCTGTGGCTTATTTGTGATGTGGGTTTGAAAACAAGCTGAGGTGATAGGGAAGAGAAGTACAGCAAGAATCAAATGCCATCTTATGTTGAAAAGCTGCTATGCCAACATTGAGACTTTAATTATTTCTTTTTTTTTTTTTTTTTTTTTAATTGTAAACAAATATAATTTCTGTTCTAAGTTAATTAAATATTTTCAGAGACTTGGAATGGGGTGAATAGCACTGGTGTTCCTGCAGAGGGATGCTCAATAATGGTACCTGTCAGGATGAAGGTGACTTTGGGGGAACGGAGTAGAAGAGATGGAGGTGTTTTTCTGGCAACTCATTAGGTATGAAAAGAAAGATTGTATTCTGTTCTGGGTGAGAACTTTGGATAAGTCAAGTCATCCATTAATTTCAGTGTAGAGGGAGTTTATGTGTACAGGAAACTTATTTTAAGTTTCATATAGTAAAGAAAATCAATAGAAGAAATAAAAAAGTGGACTGATTCTGAAATCTCTTATGGTAGGGAATCTAAAACTTTAGTTGAAGAGTCAGGAATTGTGCTTAGTCTGAAGTCCTTCCTTTAAGGATTATGCTCAATTCTTGCCTTTGCTTCCCCAAATAATCCATCCATTAATTTTAGATTTAAACAAACAAGCAAACAAACACATTTTAAAGCAATTTTTCCAAGGGGTAAAGTATTTTTCCTTTTCTAATGTTTTTTATTGGTGGAAAAACAGCTTCCAAAATTCATTAGTTTTGGTGGCACAGAAGCTACATTTGTCAAAAATATGAACAATTTTCTGGAAGAAATTATTGGTAGAGTTGGTAGATTCATAAGAGCTGGAGCAGAAAAGATGTGGAATCCAAAAGAGTACAAACAAAACAGGAAAACAGGGAGGTACAAACCTGTCCTTTTTGTCATTTTTGAAAGTTCACACTTTAAATTTCTTGGAATGTTATTGATGAAGATGAAACATATACCTGAACCTGAAAATTATGATGCAAAAGCATGGTGACAAATTCTAAGGATCTAAGGATTTTCAAATCTAAGGATTTTCAACTCCACAACGGAATCATTACCACCATCTTGTCGAGCTTCTTTAAGGGTTTGATGTATCTACCAGTCAATAGGTATGAGGTGAAATCCGAAGTCAGAGATTTGGGCGATTCCTTACTGCTCTATCCCTTGGAGGAGGGATATGCTCTCTTAGAGATGAGCTTCTGCAGTGCATATGAAGAGATTAATTCCACTAGAAAGCCGAGGAGGATAAAGAGTGACCAAAAAATTGTCTTACTGTAAATCAGTCAGTGCAACTGCCATTGAAATCCTTGTAATGATGCAAGGGATCATGGTTTGTTGGAAGTCAGATAACTTTTGGTCCTCAATCAAGTGATCCTGTTGTTCTCTGGGCTTCTTTGGAGAAGAATAATGTCAACTCAGCAAGCACTCTGGTTTGTCCTTGGGCTCTTATATTGCACATCTCTTAGTGTCTCCTGACAGGATCTAGAATCCCCCTTTGCCTAAAGGGCCCTCTGCTCTGGCATGCTGCAACTGGCGCTGCTCAGAGACCAAACCATGGCCATGTTCATCCTGGCTCCATTTAGAAGGGTCCAAATTGCTTGGAAAGCAAGAGAGTCGCACTTCTGAAATGTCAAACTTTTACATATGAACAGATTGCTTATTGTATTATGCTCTCAGGAGATTAAGAAGTCAAGGTCTGGATCATTTTAAAAATGAACCAGGCATCTGTTCCTACCTCTAGAAACATTTAGCAACCTGCACCTGAGTAGGGAAATGTTTTAAACGAGCACTGGGTTTTAAATTCAGAGACATGCCTATGGGTATGGCACAATATACCCAGAGCTCAAATAATTCTCCGATGTGCTGCCACTCAAGAAGCAAGAGAACATAAACCAACTGGGTGTGCTTTCTGGGAAATTAACTGTACAGCCTTGGCATAGACTGTGCATGTAGGCATTTAGTCTGGAAACAATAAGAATGCACTCAACTGTATTCAAAAGTGTCAGCAGCTGGCAAAGCTCTTTGTGAGGGATGTTCAGTGCATTTCCGAGGATAACATGGTCAGGATCAGTGCAGGGCCCTTCCTCAGCATCTTTTCTCCCACAGACCTTGTGCTTCTTTTCCCAAATATGTGGCCTGTAAATACCCAGAAGGAAATCTGTCCCACTGCTTTTCTATACAGGCTTGTGCATGCTTCATGTGAGATCTAACTGGTAAATATTTATAAGCATTTTGAATATTTGACATTATGGATTATTTAAGCATTTCATTTCACATCTTGCATAAATATTTCTGGGTTTTGTGCCCCTCCTTTCTCTCAGCTTTGTTTTCTTTATACAATAATTTTTACTTGGGGGAGTTTTCTGTTCGTATTTACAGAATT
>VWZN01001192.1:1863893-1960739 GCA_013396955.1 Regulus satrapa | reverse complement strand
TTTTTTTTTTTCTGCTGTCTCTTCTTAAAATGCTAATCTGAGCAATGCAATATTTCTCTCCTTGATATACATGTATGTGTGATGTAGATTAAATACAAAGAGCCAAGAGCTCAAAGAAACATAAAAAGATGCAATGTGCCTTTAGCTTTTATTTGCACAGCAAATCTAATGATGCCCAGAAATGCCTGATAGGTTCCTGATCTTAGTTTTTCACATTTCACTTAACTTTTTACTCAAACTCCATCCCTCTGACCTGAAACAGCTCTTTTCTGAAAAAATCTGGTTGGTTTTGAACAGATGTGGAGACATGACAGAGTTCATTTAGAACATAATCAACAGATAATAATAGGGTACTCAGAGAAATTGCAGTGAATGACAAGTACCATCAGCCTTTTCAAAACAGCAAAACTAGACATTTTTAACTCCACATGCACAACAGTGTTAGAAGGAGCAGGAAATGACTAATTTGGAATAGTTTTATTACTTCTTGGTTTTTAAAAAATTATATTGTAACATTCTCAGGCATTATCCCGATCCTCTCTGCCTCTATTGGAAATAAAATTCTCTTCCATGTGTTATTTGAAACAGACTGGCTCTCTTGTCTATTTAGTTGCATCCTTCATCTTCCTCCCTGAGGCTTGACAGCACTCAGTCTGTCAGGATGAGGGCCCAGCACTTCTCATGTGTGATTTGCAATTTTCATTACTGTAAAAATCCATCTGGTTTATGAGCCTCATAATCCTCAGACTTCCATAATATGGCACCTAATTGGGGTGCCTGGGAAGGTTTGGGTTATTGTCATTGCCTGTGTCTGCTTCTGCTGCACTGCCAGGAGAACTGAGCTGGATTTTGTGTCTCCAGTCCTGAGTTTCTTGTGGTGGTACAAGTCTGACTCCCCTTGCTGCCCATTGCCTGTCCAGGCTTGTAGCCAGGACGGTTCTCCACAAAACTTACTCAGGCAGGAGGGCCCTGAAGTGCCTGGTTTAGAGGTCAGACATGGCTGGCAGGGCAGAGGTGCAGTGGGGACTGTCCTTTTGCACCCAGAGATACAGTGGCCATCTGCCCGTCTGTGCTCTGGCAGAGTCACAGGAAGCCTCAGGGCTATGATCTTCAAAAACCTGGGTGTAACAAGAACCTCAGAGAATCACAGTATCACAGAACACTCTGAGTTTGACAGATCATCAAAATCTAGCTCCTGGCCCTGCACAGACCAGCCGCAAGAATCCCAGCATGTTCCTGAGAGTGTTGAGCTCCTTGAGCTCTGTCAGGTTTGGTGCTGTGACCACTGCCCTGGGGAGTCTTTTCCAGCACCCAGCCACCCTCTGGGTGAAGAGCTTTTTTCTAATATCCAACCTAAGCCTCTCCTCACATAGTTTCAGGCCATTTTCTCAAGTCCTGTAACTTCTCACCAGTGTCTGGAAGTGTCTGGAAATGCATCTTTGTTCTCCTTCACCTCTTCCTCCTACCCCTGGCTAATCTCTGCCCTGGGGCGCAATCCTCTATCCACTGCCCCAGCACTCCCTCCTGCAAGGAAATCAGCATTGTGGATGTTTCAAAATGTTTGAAATACAGGCAAATGTGTGAAATACACAGTGCTGGCACAAGCACCTATAGAGCTTGGATGCTGCTTGTAAATAAATCTTCTTGGCTTCCTTGGGATTTTTGCTGTGCGTCAGAACTCACAATTCAGGATTTTAGATGCAGGTACAGAATTTCTGCTTGCGTCACCAGAACTGTGCTTTTCAAGTCAGGATCAGGAGAAGCTTGGCTGCCAGACCTCTGTTAATCTCAGTTTTTAAATAAAGAATAATATGTGTCTGAGAGAAATACCCTGACATGAGGTTATTGAGCGTGTTCTCACCATCAGGGTGATCAGGATTTTCTGTGATGACTGTGAGCATTAAGGAAGCCAGAACAAAGATGACACATGGTTTTGTGAAAGGGATCATCAGAAGACACAGCAGGTTCAGTGATCTTTAAGACTTGTCTTAACAGATGAGCAGTCTCCTGAGAGATGTAATCTGCTCTCCTGCCTGGCTGGAGGGCAGGGGTTTTTATGTTTGTTATTTGCTTATTTTATTTTATTTTATTTTATTTTATTTTATTTTATTTTATTTTATTTTATTTTATTTTATTTTATTTTATTTTATTCTTTCTACAGTATGTATCTTGGACAGGATGTATGGATGCTTGTGTCTATTTAAAAATCAGAGTAAAAATCTTTGAATGAGGAAATCATCTATAGTTGCTACAAATGTCTAGAACCAGTAAAAACATTAAGCTTGGAGATGTGCATAAAGTTGGGTCGTGATAGAGTTTTCCAGCTGGGAACCTGCCATTTGAAGATGCTTTGGAAACACTTTCCTAGTTGTTACTAAACTTCTTTTCTTAAAGAAAGGAGAAGAGGGAAAATAATCAAATCTAGTTGCTCAGATGATGAGGAAGTGGTGAGAGAATTTCCTAAAATGTGCTGGTTAACAGATAAGCTTGTGAACTTTGCATACAGTACACAGAGAATGGTATTAAATCTCAGCAGAGTTCTCACCCTTGTTATTTTTAAAGCCGCTGGGCTAATTAAGCATCTCCATTACCTTTGGCAGCAAGGCATTTCATTCCCACCCTACACATGTTTTCAGATCTATCTATATTTGTTGTCCTTCACTATTTCTGTCATTATTTTGAGGCTGATATTTTCATTTGGCCATCTATTCTCTCAGTGAAGAGGAAAGCTTTCAATTTATTGAAATTCATCTTGGTGTGGGGAAGATTAAAGCATGGAATTGATTTGAGAGGAGTGCTTTGAAGCCATAAAGTACAATCTGTCTTTCATTTACATTTCAGACCTTACCTCACCCTGTATTTGAAAACATTTACTCCGGAAATCCATCCTATCTCCACAAAATGCTCAGTTACTAGATTTAGACGTAAATGGACCATCATTTTCTGCCTGGGACATCACGACATCCTAAATCTTAGTCCTCTAGCTTGGTACATTTATGGAAGTCTTGGTGCCCCAGCTTCTGCAATGGGGCATTCACCCAGATAAAAATCTGCTTGTTGTGCTCTTATGTCTCCTGTCAATGAAGATTTGAAGTTCTTGCTCCTCTCCATTAAAAACACAATTAGAACACCTGGTCTGATTACAGCACTCAGGGACAAAAAGAGGAACTCAGATCTAAACTTTTTGATACATAACAGGATGTAAACATACAGTTTCACCTTGCAAGGGTGTCAGCAGTGAAATCCCTGCTATTCCCCAGCTGTCTCCAGTCCCTTCTCCTAAACACCAATCAGAAATGGCTTCTTGTGAGAATGCCCCACTTGCAGCCCTGAGGGGCTTTCTGCTTCCCTGTGATTATTCAATTATTCTGTGCTCTTCCCAGCTCTTCCACACATGAAAAGTGAAGCTGGGGCACACACACACATTTCTGGTAGAAGTAACCTCAAACCTATGACAAAGTCATTAAACCAACTGATTTTAAAAATTCATTATCATCTCAGTTCTGAGGGGGAAAAACTGACCAAATAAGTTAAGCCACCTCTAATTATTTATTTTAGACAGTGCTGTTCTAACTAATTAATGAATGTTTGAACAATGTTTTGAGATCTTTGTGTAACAAGGAAGGCTAATATGTTGCTATGTGTAAATGATAGAACTGATAATTTAGAAAATACAGAAGCACAAAGCCAGGTTACCCTTATCATTTCATCAAAGCCAGGTTTAACTATCTTCTTCTTCTTGCTGCTAGCTTAATTAGATAAGATACTGAATTTAATTAACTCGTCAAACCTAATTTGCAAAGATCTCTCAAGTCAGCTAGAGCTTGTCTTATGCTTATTGTTCCTATTTGTTGCATTGAGCCTTTAATATCATCATTTTGCTATGATATTAATTGTAGCCTTAATTGTGCTCTAATTTACAACATTTACTCAGATGGTGGCACTTTCCTAATTTTTTAAGTGTCAGCATGTGAAAATCAATCACAATTTAATTTAAGGCAGAGAAATTGCTCTTCTAGCCCTCTGTCAAGTCATGTACAGATTATCTTTTTTCCCCACAAGTGTAATTTGGGTTTGGAAAGTGAAACTATTTCACAGGAAATCATGTTGTGATTTCCTGAAGTCCCATTTCTTGGAGACGTGTTGTGACTATGATAATCTGGATGCACTTTCAGGAACATTTAACTAAATTCCAAGGTTTGAGGCTGAAGCTAGTATTACAACCATATAATTAATGGGAACACATCTGTGTGTGATGTTCCTGCTTGTTGCACCAGTCTGAAACTTCTTGAAAGTTATGAAAGAAAGAATTACTAGGAAAGAACCTAAACTGAAAATTTTGCTGTACATTTTAACCAGTTAGCAGGACCTTTCTGGCCATATTTTTACATTCCTAGAGATATACTATACAGAGAGCAGAGATCAATTGAATGCTTAAAATCAAAATTGCCCTAGAAATTATTTACTTGTTCTGTAAAACTTGTTCTATTTTCATGCAAAATATGCTGCTGATAGAGACATTGCTAATTAAGTCTGGAGGAGTTCCTGTACTTTTGTGAAAAGCTACCAACATGCTGTGTAAATCAAATTCTTTCTTACTCTTCCAGGCAGTAGTTTTGCAGAAGTAATCTTGCTCACAACTCCTTTCTCTTCCTTTTTCCATTTGCCTGTTTGCAGCCCAGCTTCCCAGTGGACAATTAAACACCTTTTTTTCTATTTCCCCTCAGAACGACTATCGGAAGTTATCTATGCAATGCAAGGACTTTGTCGTGGGGGTGCTGGACCTGTGCAGAGACACTGAAGAAGTGGAGGCTATTCTGAATGGAGATGTGAACATCCATCTGTGCCCCGAGCACCACCGTCCAAGTTTGAGCAGGATTAAACTCGCTATTAAATACGAGGTCAAAAAGGTAAGCTCTTCCATTAGGTCCCAGGGGAATATGCCCTCATATTTAACTGTGATTCCTTGTTGCCACCTGAAAAATAAACAAAAGAGAGATTTCAGTGGGACCAGGGCTGTCCCTAGAATTTTAGCAATTTGTGGCTTGAGTTGCATTTTCTCACATCCTTTAATACGGAGAAGTGAGAAATAAAGTGAGAAATAAATTCTTCTAGAAGTATTTGAAACAACTGTTCAGCCTTATAGAAGTGTGCTGTGTGAATGGAAAATGTTATTCTGGCAAATTCTAGGCCTGGGTGGTCACAATTAATTGCTCCTACAATATGCATTGATGGAAACTGGGCTCCTGCTACAGGACTCGAAGAGCATTCCAAATTTTCAAGCTAACATCTGCTCTTTCTTTCCCCGCCCAAACCCACCACCTGCTTCATTTTGCCTCTTGACTGTGCTGCTGAGCTGGCTGGAGAAGGCCTTTTCCTGTTATGAAAGCCATTAATTAAAGAGAATCTTCAAGCATATTTGAAATTAAATGCTTTCATGCAGGAGCACATAGTATGGAGCCAAATATTTTCTCCTGGGATGCTGTGTCTCTGCATTGTTCCATCACCAAAACCAAGCTGAGCACCTCAGCTCACTCTCAGATGATCAATGAGCTGCGTCAAGTTTAGTTATTCAAACTGTTGCTTTGGTAACAGGACGCCAAACTGGCTCTGATGCTCTTTCAGAAAATGAACTAATGTAAAAGACACAGATAGTACCTCATCATGGAACCGTGCCCAGTGATCTGTGGCCTGAGAATTATCAGTCACTGAATCACAGAACATTCTGTGCTGCAAGGGACCCTTGTCAGAACATCGAGCCTTTTCAATGTGTGAATTCTCCTGTGCTACTTTGCTCTTTTATCCTTCTAAAAAACTGTGACATCCTTTCGGTACCAAGACCACGAGCTGGAGCTGCTGTGCCACTCTGAGCACTTCCATCCTGGCTTACCTGATTCCAGAGGGACATTCCCCATTTCCTACCCTGTCTATTTGTGTAACTTTTCACAATGCATGCACATTGAACTAAAACATCTGTGGGAGGTCACTTACAGTTGATCTTTTCATGTATAAAGAACTTCCTAAGCCCAGGAAAACTGAGCATCCTTTCTGGATCATAGCAACTTGTTGAACACTGGTAATAACTGTGGAACTCATTACAGGATTTGAACAGGAGCATTCGGCAGTCTCGTGATGACTGTCAGGTCAGCACCTTTCAGCACATTCATTTCAGCAGCTAATGTGTGTCTGTGTGTAAGATGAGTATGTAACTGATAGCTCGAAAACAAGATAGTTCAGTCTGTGGGAGACAGAGACATGCTCAGATAAATGGCTTTGGCTTTGGCAGTGACATGATAATAGACTGATACTGGTCACAGTTGTTGAACAAAGACATTGTTTTATGGTATCACAGTAATTAATTTCTTAAGAGGAAATGCATTTCAGGAGCAAGCTTTTTATTCAGTTGAGAGATATTTAGGTTTATGTGTACAAATCCTGTGCTTTGAAATCTATTTTCATTTTAAGGAAATCCTGTAATAGAGAGAGGTCAGAAGGAGGGTGAAATATTACGCATATTTAATAAACTGATTCTTGGACGGATTCTGTAAATTTCAAGTCACCTTTTCAAAGCTAATGACTCATTCAGACCAGTCCTTGTCCAGGTCGGGGCTCCTCAGTAAAAGAGACACATGCACCTCCTGTAATGGCTCCAGCAGAGAACAAAGATAATTAGGGGACAGGAGCATCTTTCTTATGAAGAAAGGCTGAGGGAGCTGGATCTGTTCAGACCTGAGAAGAGAGACCTGAGGGGAAACCTCATCAAAGTCTGTCAGTGTCTGCAGGAGGGTGTCAAGAGGATGGATCAGGCTCTGCTCACTGCTCCAGGTAACAGGACAAGAGACATCAGACAGAAACTGGTACCCAGGAAGTTCCACCTGGACCTGAGGAAGATTTTTTCACTTTTCCTGTGACCAAGCACTGGAACAGATTGCCCAGAGAGTGTGGAGTCTCCCTCACTGGGGACATTCAAGAGCTGTCTGAACATAATCCTGCACCATGTGCTCTGGGATGACCCTGCTTGTGCAGTGGTTTTATACAAAACTACTTTAGGGACTTCAGAACGTTCTGACCAAGAGAAAAAAAAAAAAAAAGGCATTAGAGGTTATGAGTTAATTTTTTATTAAGTTCATATCCAGACTAAATATTTGCACTCACATGGGAAATTTTAAGAAATATTTGATGTTTAAAAAAATCTATTTCTACCATTAGCTTCTTAACTCACATTTCCATATTAATATTCAGTGCCTACAATAGGCTTTCTTTGCTGAAAAATCACAGAGAACCGTGAAACACACTGGGAATTATTATTTAATATCCATTATTTTACTTTTACAGTTGCTGATGCAGTCTGTATTTCATCACATTTGTATTTCTAGAGTCTGGGAAAGATGTCAAGGACTCCCACCCTCAGACAGAAGAGCAATTGCATCTGCAGAGTTTCATCAAACCTCTGCAAAATCTTTTTAAATCTTCCTTGTTCTTCCAAATTTTTTTGTTCCTTCACTGTCCTCATACGGTGCAGGTACTGCAGTCACAGCTGTCTAAGGAAAATCTTGTGTTCACATCAGAGCTGAAGCCTTCTTACCTCCTCTGCTCAGTCAACCTGCAACTGGTACCTACAGAAGGATTTTGTCCATGCCCTAAATGATTTGTCTCTGTATTTTTCCTTCTGTGTTTCCAATTAGAGTCCTCCGTTACCTCATTCATTTTCAACTTCAAAAAAACCAATTCTCTGGTCAAGTGGAAGGACACAGTTTTATTGATATTGGGGAGGAGGAGGGTTTGGGTATAGAAGAGCAGCCAAGCACTCTGGTGGTGCTCAGCCAGGCTCTTCAGGGGTTTACTTGGACACTGAAGCAGAGGCTGGGAACTCTCACAGGGAGAGCAAACTCAGCTGGAGTCCAGCAGCTGCTCATAGAAGTGGCAAAATAAAAGGCAGCATTAAGGTGGAACAGGTGGTTTTGGTGGATTGGAACCAAAAGTGGCTTGAGTTGCTAAGTTGATATTCTGGTCCCAAGGACCATGAACTCTGTGGGCCTCATCTGCTCCTCACACAGGTTTACAACACCTGAACCTTACTGTGCTCTTGACTGAAAATTTTGTAGTAATGCTTTTTTTCTTTTCTTGAAACATTCAAACAAATTTGTTTTCATACAGGTACTTGAAATGTCAGGGTAGCACACACTTTTTTTCTGTGTGAACTCATTTCTAATTAAGCCAAAATCTAATTTCTAGCTTTGAGAGGCAGAAGTACAGAGGTTTGAACTACCCTTGGACAGGCAACAGTGAGAAAATTTAAGTTTTGATGTCTCACAACGAAACCATTTTGCTGCTGTATATCAGCTGCACAGATGCCTTCATATTTTATGTTCTCATTTTAGTCTGTACCAATATGATCCTTTCTTGTCTCTCTTTAATGTTGGCAGGGGACTTGTATCAACATTTACCTTTAGGTGTAAAGCTGTGGCTTCTCTGTAGGTGTAAAGCTGTTGCTGCTCTGTAGGAGTGGACACTCATTTCCCTTCTTTCCCAATGGCAAAATTATCACTGCTCTATTCTTTTAATTGCAAATGTTGAGTGCCCATCTCTGTCTTCTCCAGAACACCTTTCTCTTTCACGAGTTTTAATTTAACTAACAGTAAGACACACAAATTGGGTTGGAAAAAAAAAAAAAAAGAATTAAACAGAACACCAGATGGCTGTGTAAATCCTATTTAAGAGAGAGCTGGAACAGGAACTTTTTTCATAACTATATTATTAATAATTAACATATGGAGGATGCTCTGAACAGAATACTCATGGCTGCATTAGATTATAACTTTTCACTGCGTTGGTCACGCGACTCAGATACTTGAGGGCATGAGAAGTCCCAGCTCTCATTAGCTGCTGCTACAGCCTGAATGGGAGCTGGAGAAGGTTAGTTCCTGAATGGGGGAGAGAACCAGCCCCACCTGTGCTGAAGAGACAGTTCTGCCCCCCAAAACATGCAGTAACAGACACTGCCCCAAACACAGCTCCACAAGAGCATCCTTAGGAAGGTTACCTGGGACAGCTTAGGTTTCGCCCAGGAAGCACAGGAAAATAAGGTGGAGAACAGAGGGCAGGAGAGCCTCAGAACTGACAAGAAGTTCTGGCACTAGGAGAGCAAGGAGTGTGTCTGTGCACATGCCACGGTGGGGGAGATCTGTGCGCTCTCTGCTGTTATCCTGCCCTGCTGCAGGGGAAAGGGGTCAGGGCACACCAGGGCCTGGCCCACAGCCTGCACACCAGCCTTCACACTGACAGAAAACTACATTTGGGTAACCCAAATGAAATAATTCACATCCACAGCTTTAGTTTAGGAATTTCTCATCGGACAAACTTTGATCTTTCAGTGTTCCAGTGCCTGTAACATGCACAGACAGGGTTATGATTTACCATCTGAGGAGAAGCCTCAAGGAGTACCCCTCAATCAAAATGGCTTTCAGAAAGTTGCATTTTTGTTTCTGCAATCCCTCATTAATTTTTTCCCCCACTTTTTAGTTCCAGGAATATTTAACTGAGGCCTTGCAAAGTCATTGATGGCTTGGACAGTAGTGGCGTGAAGAAAAGCATTTCTTTATTCTGTCAGGGGACAGCCAGAGAATATTGTAAATGTAATTTAATATCAGTGGAAACACTGTGGTCATTCTGGACTCTAAAGCTTATCCATGTAATTTTTCTTTTCATAATTTTAATTGTATGTTGCAGATGTTTTGACAGAGATTGGAAAGGGAAGGAGTTACTTCCCTTCCCCACAGAATATATTTCTATATCTGAGTATTTCATTAGCAAGGTTCCTTCCTCCCACTAAAATCTGTGACTCTGATTATTTCCTTTTTCCCAGATGTTTTAATTTCTTTTCTTTTCCTTGAAGAATCTCATTTTGTTATTTCCTGCACATACATCCATCCTCTTAAGGTTTCAATGAATCATTTCTCCATCCTGAATTTTGTCTGCAATATTCCCAGTTTACTGTAGTATGCAGACTTAATTATTTTCATTTTCAAAGCATCACAGGGTCTTAAATGTCTATCAAGATACAGACAAGTGAGCACAAGAACACATAAAAATCATTGCATGGATGTACATCACAGATGAAAGACCTTAAAATGAACTTAATTAATAATTAATAACAACATTCCCATGGAAAAAAAGCAATTAATATGGTTTGCTACAAACCTGTAGCAAATTTTGACTTCACCTAATTCCCCATAGCCATTAGACCTGTAAAGGTGCATTTGGGATGGAAAGTCAGATATGGATGAGTAGAGCCCTTCAGATAAATATAAATAAATCAGTATTTCAAGTTATTGAGGGTCTCTTCCCAAGTGGTGTTCAGATGTGGATCAGCATGGATACTGTCCCAGGGGGAGGCTCTCCTGTCTGAGCTTCTTGTCACACACCTATAGATGTCTGAATTAGGGCACATTTTTGGGACTCCACATCTGATGGAGAGAGGAGTCTCATGCTATGACAGAGTCTGTCTCCCCATCAGCCCTGCTGGGAATAAATCCATCTACACTACACCTGAGCTTGAGCACCGGCCCAGTTTCTTCACCATGGAGCCAAGGGAAGATAGTTCTTGGCTCTCCTGTAGGAGGAAGGGGCTATGGAGTTTTAAATCATTAATTCTGTGCTCTCTGTGGCCGTTTTTTTAGATACCAAAGGGACAATGTTGTTTGGTAGTTTTTTATTGTTGTGTGTTTTCAGATGAATAATTCAATGATAAGAATTTTCAAGTGGTTTTGATTTTGCACAGATATGAAAATCTGGAATGTTAAAGGCTGGGACCTGCAATTCAGTTTCTTGTTTTCAGATAAATAATTCAGTGATAAGATTTATTCATATATGTAAAAAGAGGAGGAATCAGACAGTAACAATACATCTCTTCAGAAAATATGCAGCCCACTAGAAGAAGAAACTGAAGTTTTCCAAGAGCCAACCACCTTCTTCCTTACCCTAGAGAAGAATGCTGAGCCAAAAAAAGTCCTATCTTTGTCTCAGGAAAGTCAAATTTTAAAGAAACTTAAGGCAAAGCAAAGTTTAAACTGAACAAATCAAAGATTTTGTGTAAACTCTACATTTTCTAGTTACACACATCCAACATGTCAGACTTGCCTTTTCATTTCATATGGTATAAAATTAACAGGAGAACAACAAAAGTACCCTTCCACTATTAATTTTGCATTTTCAGTCAGCACTGAAGAACATTAGTGTCAATGGGAAAATTGCATTTGCAGTGGTCTCGGCAGTTTCATTTACCCCCTTATTTTTGTATTCTATTACACTAATTTGCTTTTATTGGGTTTTAATCTGTGCCTGGTCAAAGCCTGTTTCCACCCAGGTTGTTCATCCTAACAGGATCCTGCCTCACCCTGTATGGAGCTGAGCCACATGGGGGCTTTGGGGCAATCACACCAGCACTGGGATGACCTTCCCTGCCCTGGTTCTGTCCCCTGCCACCTTTGCAAAGTGAGCTCCCAGCCCTGTCAATGCACTCACTGATTCAGCAGGGAGCAGATCTGCCCAAAAGACTCTTGTTTTCACAGAGCAGAATGAGTCACAGGAAGATGTGGCTATGAACTGCAGCTATGTGAAGGTTTTAAGTGTTCCAAATTATAATTTTATACTGGATAACTCAGGTCAACCAGCAAGTGAAACCAGATAATGGATTTCAATAAAACTGGGGAATGTGTGAGTATCCTGGGTTTTGATGTATTTGCCCTCTGCCAAATGGCTCTAATAAGAAAGATATTTTGGTTCAGAAGGAAACAAAGAGAAAAGTTTTGTGAAAGGTGCAATTTATTATTAAAACTGTACTAAATGCTTGTGGGTTTATGCCCTAAACCTAACTCAGAGACTGAAGTTGCACAATTGCTTGGGGTTTTTTCCTGATAATTCTGGCTCATCTGGCCTTCCTTACAAGTACAAAGCTTTTCCCTTTGCTCCAGGTTTAAAAATGCTGAAGTTAGACTCCAGATAGAAAGTCTGAATATTCACCAGGCCTGTCACAAAGCTCATCTGCAGGATGAGCAAGAACCTCATGAATATTTGTGTGATGCCATTAGACAGTCAAATGAGCCCCAGGGACAGAGGGAAAGCTGCAGCAATCCTCAGGACAGGGACATTTCCTTCTTCTCTGGGTGTCTGCAGCAATATCTCAGAGGACTTTGTCACGCAGTATTTCCTTTTATGCCATGGGTAGATCCCATTGAAATGAGACTTGATCAGTTGAATTTTCTTTCATCCATGAAAATCTTTCCTTTGCATCTGGACAAAGGATTTTGGACCCGTTTTTACTCTGTCTTGTAAGGTTAGTCTGGTGCAAAGTGTTTTTAAGACAGGGATTGTGGTCATGGGTAGAATTTAACTATAATTAGAGCAGGTCTTTTTTTGTGAAAAGATACCAATGTCACAGCATGGGTCTTTGAAATGGAACTTTAGTTGTTATTTTTAATTCCTTTGCAGTAAGGCATGTCTTTCTTTCTTAAACTTTCTGCAGTTTTATTTCCCTCTCTTGCAGCCACAACAGCAAGAAGTGAACCAAGTTCCAGCCACATTTACCCTCTGACAATCTCAGCTGTCAGAATTTAACAGCACATAGATTTGTTAAAGGCAAATTTTTTTCTCACTCCAGAGCATGAAATAAATACATAATATCATATAGAATACCCCACCTGCTTCTGCTAAGGTGTCAGAATAGTTTCTGCAAAACAAAGGGCTTTTTGTTCACTTGGAGGTTCACAGAGCAAAGTACAAAGGGAAGACAAGGAAAGGCTTCTGCCTGTGCTGGTCTTTCCCTGTACTTTGTCTTTTACAGCAAACTTCAGTAATTCCCACTGAGCTCTGTCATCCTCTGCTCTGCATGAAGTAACGGGTCTTTTACTGGATAAAAAAAAAAAGTTTTGACACATTTTCCACCTTTTTTCCTGCCTCCCCCCAAAATGTTTATTTCAGTTAAAGAAAAGTATTTTATTGAGTATAAATGCACACCCTTTATTTAGGTTCCAAGTCTTTAAAATGCCTAAAATATCAAAGGAATCTTCAAAAGAGAAAAGTGTTATAAAAACAAAGAAACTATATATTGTTTTAAAACATTCATTGATTTTTTTTCCCTGTTACTTTCATGTGGGCACAAGTTTATCTCTTAATTCACCTGATCCTCTTTGCTGAAATGGCAGTGTATTTTTCACCCTTCAGGGGAAGAGCAATAATATCCTGCTTTGACCTTTCCCTGAGTTTTTCCACCCCTGCCAATGTTTGCTGATACTCCCACAGTCTTCAGCAACCTGCTGAAAGAGGATGATTTCATTTCTCCTTTGGTGAAGGCTTTGCTGGGAGAAACACGGCAGTGCCGATGCAGCAAGCTCAGCTTTCCTTCCCTCCCTCCCTCCCTCTGGCTCTGCTCAAGCCCAGCAAAGCTGCCAAGGAAACCTCAATTCCCCTTCCAGAGCAGCGCTGCCTTTGGTCCTGTTGGGAACACGAGCATGGCCAGCTCAGCTCAGGCTGTGTTTGTCTGTGAGGTGTCAGGAAATCTTCCTGATAATTCCGATGTACTTTTAGCTTCCCAGAGCACTCAGTGTGTGGGGTTCAGATCCCACCTGGTTTCTCCAATGTGTGGATCCCTCCAATGTGTTGCTCCTCTGCTCCTGACAACACAGTATCACAGGATGGTTTGGGTTGCAAAGGGACCCTAAAGATCACCCAGGTCCAACCCTCCTGTCATGGACAGGGCTGGAAAAATGGGAAAATCCATGTATGCAACCCATTTCCTGCCCCTTTGTTTTTCACTTGTAATTCAGGGGCACAAGGTGACAACTAAAACCCTTTGGATGACTTATTTGAATCAGCATTTTCCCTCAGCTTTCTGGCATTTGAAGCATTACACACCCAGCCTAGGGTTCCTGTGAGCAGGTGCTGCGGCCTAAAATGTGCTAATAAATGTAGGTTTGCAGAAGCAAAGAGCTACATCAAAAGATAAATGCTTAATAATAAACCCAGAAAGGTTGTTCCAAGGGCATGAATGCAGCTACATGATGGAAAGAGAAATTGCTCATCCCTGCCCCTGCCAGTGTCTCTTGACATCCCAAATGTTCTCCTGAAAGTCTGTTTATGCAGCTCCTTTTTAGCTGGCACTCAGTGATTAAACACACTGAAGTTTGCTGTAAGGCTGACAGGGAAGGCACAAGCTGAGAGAGCACCTCAGGACTTTACAGTCACAGGTTCATGTTGTTAGTTCTGATATGCAGGGGTTTATCTGCTTTCACTGCTTCACTGAGGANTCCCCCCCCGCCCATTACAGGTCCTTTTACTATTCAGTACAATAGAAAATAAAAAATAAATGTCTCTCTATTACAGTATTTTCTATCAGAAGTAAATTTCTATATGTTTATAAAATATAAAGGTACTTTATAATCTCTGGAGTGAAACTCTGGATTTTATGAACAACCATGCTTAGGAAAAGCTCTCATTCTGTCACAAGAGCTCAAAAGTGTTTCCCCACAATGCATATAACATGTTAATCTACCAGAAAGTGTTGTCACACATCAAATTGGACAGAAAGGTGGAAAACTNAACACGAGCATGGCCAGCTCAGCTCAGGCTGTGTTTGTCTGTGAGGTGTCAGGAAATCTTCCTGATAATTCCAATGTACTTTTAGCTTCCCAGAGCACTCAGTGTGTGGGGTTCAGATCCCACCTGGTTTCTCCAATGTGTGGATCCCTCCAATGTGTTGCTCCTCTGCTCCTGACAACACAGTATCACAGGATGGTTTGGGTTGCAAAGGGACCCTAAAGATCACCCAGGTCCAACCCTCCTGTCATGGACAGGGCTGGAAAAATGGGAAAATCCATGTATGCAACCCATTTGCTGCCCCTTTGTTTTTCACTTGTAATTCAGGGGCACAAGGTGACAACTAAAACCCTTTGGATGACTTATTTGAATCAGCATTTTCCCTCAGCTTTCTGGCATTTGAAGCATTACACACCCAGCCCAGGGTTCCTGTGAGCAGGTGCTGCGGCCTAAAATGTGCTAATAAATGTAGGTTTGCAGAAGCAAAGAGCTACATCAAAAGATAAATGCTTAATAATAAACCCAGAAAGGTTCCAAGGGCATGAATGCAGCTACATGATGGAAAGAGAAATTGCTCATCCCTGCCCCTGCCAGTGTCTCTTGACATCCCAAATGTTCTCCTGAAAGTCTGTTTATGCAGCTCCTTTTTAGCTGGCACTCAGTGATTAAACACACTGAAGTTTGCTGTAAGGCTGACAGGGAAGGCACAAGCTGAGAGAGCACCTCAGGACTTTACAGTCACAGGTTCATGTTGTTAGTTCTGATATGCAGGGGTTTATCTGCTTTCACTGCTTCACTGAGGAGTTTTGCCTTCCTACCACAGCCCCTGGCTATTCAGTGTAGGGTACATTAGCAAAGTGAGATGATCCTGTCTGAGTGGTTAATTCTTTTGCCTCAGTGGTCGATTTCTGTACATTTAAAGGAAATATAATTATTTCAGTAATAAAAGAGATACTGGTTTCTTTCTGCACAATTAATTCCAGTCATCTAAGGCTGACCTCTGTCTCTTAGCTGTCTTGCCATATTTCTTTATTTCTGCTGACACCATTTCTCTGTCCAAGATAGAGNACACATCAAATTGGACAGAAAGGTGGAAAACTGATCACTCAGTGTGGTATCCACAGTGGTCTCTGAAACACCTTCTTTATTCCTATACGTAGAGCTCTTCCTTTGGTCCTTTCCATTCCCACTGAAGTCTTCAAAAACCTTTTTTCTGTATTCCAGATAAAAATTTATGTTTCTCATTTAATCCCCTGTAGCTCAGGACAAGGGTTTTTGGAGGTGTCAATACTTTCCTGAGTCTTTCACTGCCTCTCAAAAATGGTGCTTTGGTTGCTTCATTATTTGAGCTGACTGATGTGTGATTTTATTATGGGGTTTTTTAGCCTTTCTTAAAAAGCCATGTGACTGATAGGCTGGAGGGAAGAACAATTTCCTTCCTATACCAAGAAGCAAGCACAGAACCAGGAAAAACCACTGCCACCTACTGGGATCCCAGGGCCACGGGGCCAGCAAAGCTCCCACCGTGGTTTCTGAATGCAGCAGCACTGGAAAACATTTTGCTTGAGCTCACAGATCCTGATGCATTACCTTACTGACTCTGCCCAGGAGATAAAGCACTCAATGCTTTTAAGTGGCTGGTTTTGGAGCCAGGCAATCCCCTCCACTGCCAGTGCTTCCATTTCAATCAGAGATATCCTGCCCTTCTGCACAGCCCTGGTCACACTGCTTTTTCTTGTCTGCAGCACAGGAGCATCCACGGTTTATCCCTAAAAGCCTCCTTGCCTCATTTTCCAGCACTGAAGAAAGGAAAATAGCGTTTAATGGGAACATTGAAAAAGTACTGCAGCATTCACTCCTCAGAAATTCAATATCACACACCACCATTTGTCATTATGCTTTGAAGCATTCTGCCTTGAAGCTTTTGTCTCAAGCTCTGTTCTTCTCTGTGCCTGTCACTAACCAAAGCATTAGTGTAATCTTTAATTTTTTGCAGTGCCTATTCCCAGGGAAGAGAGAAAGTTAAATGGCTCTGTAATATCTCTGAGGAGATCTAAGATCAGTTTCTGAAATGTTGATAGAGGGCTGGCAGTGCCCAAGGGTCACTGTGTGTTTCATTAATGTCTGATAGAGAAAACAATGAAAATTGTATTGGTTGCTACACAAATAATAAGCAAGTAACAGATCAAAACTCATTCATGCTTTGATCTTCCTGATCCTTAACTCATTTTCCCCTCATTTTTGCAATAATCGGACTAAGATGANGGATAAAGCAGTCAGTAGCCATGCTGCTTGAATTCATAACACTTTTCTGGGTGGAGGCCTTCATGTGTCTCTGGTCCCTAGGCTTTTTTTGAGGTTTTAACACCTTTCTGCTCCCTAGGCTTATTTTCTTATCTGGACATAGTTCCAGTATTGTCCCTAACACGTAGCTTTTACGGTAGAGGGGCAGAGATTTGGGCTGCTAAGCCACTGATAATGATTTATAGAAAGGTACTGGAGTTTGTTCATGATGTGTATGGTTTATGATTTCTTCATCCTACCCCGAGTTCTAGTCCCAGCAACCTGTTTTGGTGGTTTATAAGTAGTTGCACCCAGTTTGTTAGAGGAGGAGTAGGGGATGAGGCCTTTCAGCCTTGCCTTTCCTTCTTCTCTGAATCTGATACATCACTTTTTTAGAAGGTTCAGTTTCCCCTGAATGTTAAAGAGACCACTTTCCTGGAATTTTATATGGTAGGCTTCCTCTGTATGGTCGGCAGCATGTCTAGAGTGAGGGTTGGTATGTCCAGAGGAGCTGATGAGACCCCAGACCCAGAAGTGGACCCAGTCATGGAAAATCCTGAGCATTTTCCTGATGTGTGGGAAAATCTGACAACCTGCACATTGGGAATGGGAGGATATGGGCCAAACAGATGACAGATGAACACCATCTAGGCTACATGGCACTCTGCCTGTCTTTATTGCCTTGCACAAAATTAATTGTTCCACTGAACTGGGTTTTATAGCAATTCATTCTCAATTTTCCTATATTTGTATTTTCATTGTAGCTGATTCCAGACTAAGTGAAAAAATGGAAGATTAAAATGTCTGATGAAGTCTCTGAAATGCCAACCAGAAGTCTTTGACTGTCACATTGCCAAGGACAACTGAATTTCTTTGTTTGAACCAATTCTCATAATGCAGTGAACAGTTGCAACAGGAGGAGGAAGTCTGGATATTGCTTGGGCCTTTCATCCCAGAAATCTGCACATTCACCAGTGTCATTTCCCTTTCCATGAGTCCTACAAGTGTTGTTGTATTCATGATATCTGAAAATAAAGTTTGCAAAAGGGACCAGTTCCCTACTGAACTTCCTTTCACTTAATTTTTCTGTCTGTTTGCCAGGAGGATAACAAGCCCAAGCAGCATTAGGACAAACATAAAGAGCAGGCACTAGGATATGTCTCCTTGTAATACTGCTGTCATCACCTCAACCTTAAACTTTAAATATTCAAGAGGACTAGGATTCATGATTTATAATTATCTTCTTTTGAAAGCTTTCTCTTTTTTTGTGAAAGCAGCTTAAAAGAAAGCATATTAAAATGTTAATATTTCCAGGAAAAAAATTCTAAAGACAAAGGAGTTTAAAAGTACCCATCAATTTTCATTGTTCTAATTGATTTATTCAGCGGAAAGGGTGAAGTCTGATTTTTTTTTTTTTTTTTGAGAAATGTAGACCCCAAAGATTAATTCATCTCAAAAGCATATTTTAAACATCTGCTAATGTGCTATTAGTAAAGGAAAAGTATTACTCCAGAGCAATCCTAATTACTGTGCAACTGTATTTCCTCCTGAACAGTAGCAGTTTTGTTATGCAAACATCTCAAAGAGTCCATTAAGTTCCCAAATTGATCATCCTTCACAGATAGTGAAGATGAAAGCACAGGTAGAATTTTCTCTGCTTTTCAGTCCCAAGAAAGCTACAGATGACAGCGGCTGAAATCCTCCAGCTGGGTGACGCTTAGAGGACTGACCCAGAGCAAGGGGCAGCTGCCTGGTGTGCTCCCAGTCCCTGTGGCTGCCAAGCCCTCAGCAGCCTCTGCTTTCCTCCTCTCCTTTTTTTCTTGATCCACTTCATTGTCCACTTTACCTCCAGAAAGTTCTGCTCTTTGCAACAGTAGAGCATTTCACATTTCCCTCCTAGGAACACTTATTCAGCCACTGAACTACTAAATTAAATCCTCAGTTCTACTAAGGCAATTAGCTGCACTAGCAACATACTTATTTTTCATTTTTTCTTTTTGTTATTTTGCGCTTTAATTATCCTTCTTTGTGATTGAAGATAGCCACATTCTAAATTCAATCACCTCAAAGAACAATAGGAACTAAAGAAGTTTAGTCTTTTATTATAAAACATGGTAGGATCTGGTGGCACTGTAATTTTGCCATTAAGAAATTGCCCTTTTCACTTTTATGCCACTCACCTTCTCTTTTACCTCTTTTTTTATTTTTTTCCTTCTGAACAGTAAACTGAAGAAAAGTCCCAGTTACAGGGTACAAAACAGGTACTTTCTGTACCAGAGCACCACTTTTCCTTCTGCATTTGAATTTGTCTTTTTGTCCTATCAGTAAAGAATGAGCTGTCATATTTTGAAAGGTACTCTGAGATAAAGCATTTAAAGTAGCAAAATACCAGCCAGATCTCATAATTTCCAGGAGAGCCCTGCAGAATGGCTCCCCTTTGGTCTTTACAAAGTGAATAGAACACTACAATATTAGTGCTGTGTTAAGCTGCTGTGTCAGTGGCCTCTGTCCTTAGCAAAGTCATCACAGTGTTTTTCAGCTTGACTTCCAAGCACCTCTGTGCCTTTGCTGAATCTCAGGGTATACTGCCTTAAAAAGAGTTAACTTGCTCAGAGGCATTTTGTCAGTGCTGACCACTGATGGATTTTGGGGTTTGGCTCAGACATCCTGCTTTTTGCTCATATAAAAATAGCGTTTTTTTTAAAGACAAGGATCATAAGTGATGCACATTCTGGGGGTCCTGTGTGCCTGGTTTGCAGTTTTCTGTTTGTTTGTTGGCCAACAAAGACACGACCATTCATATTCCACAGGCAAGTTCAGAAGGTTATTTCCTGAAATCTCGTCCTCTTCAGACAATGCCACTGATGTCTCTGTTTCTGGTTTTCTTACAGTTCGTTGCTCACCCCAACTGCCAGCAGCAGCTGCTCACCATGTGGTACGAAAACCTCTCAGGCTTACGGCAGCAATCCATAGCTGTGAAGTTCTTGGCTGTCTTTGGGGTCTCCATCGGGCTGCCCTTCCTCGCCATAGCCTACTGGATTGCTCCCTGCAGCAAGGTACAAACTCCTGATGGTGTGTGGGCTTTGCAGGCATTTTTACCCCGGGGCCTGGAATGATGCCCCAGATTTTTCCATAATGTTGTTGGGAAGTGATTCATGGTATCCTCTAATATTGCCAGAGAAAGCTTGAGGTGCTTCTTGACAAACACAAGTGGAACTGTCGTGGTTTGATATTCATCTTTATAGGGAAAAAAGCGGGGTGGTGGGCAAAGAGGGTGAGGGAGTTGGTGACAAGAAAAAAAATGGAAAAAGAAATATATATGAGATAACAACATAGGAGTGAAGAAAAAAGAGAAGAACCACCAAAGCTGAAAATAGCTAAAGGAAAATACTTGTTTTAGTTTACTCTGGTGTTTAAATTCGTGTTCTTTTACGCACATTTTGTGGAAGGTTCTCCCTTCTTCAGGGCCCCTTTGTTACCTTTCCTCCTTCTTTCTGAGCTTGTGGTTTTAATTAGTGGTGCATTATTGTGGTTTTAGTTACTGGAGCATTATTATGACACATAGGCCTGAAGCTCTGGCAAGTCCCTGGAAACTTCTTAGTGTTGCAGCAGACTTAATAATAAAATCTTTATGGTTTTGAGGGAAGAGATTATGAAACTTGGAATACTGCTGTATATCTAAATATAGATCAGATAGAGGAGGGGAGTTTATTGAGACCTAGAAGCCAAAGGACTAGAGCCAATCCTTAGCTTAGGTAAAATCTCTAGTTGTTTGTGGTATGAAATCTGTGAGGTTTCATCCTGAAAGAGTCTACTCAAGCAAGTGATCAATAGGTGGCTGAGTCGCACATGGCTTTGTCATTGCTCTTCCACAGAAAAAGGGGTGGCAGGGGAGAAGATAATTTCCACATTTAACAATAACCAGCAACATCAGCCCTTACAAGGTAGATGTCTTCTGCAGGAGGCTTGTCACAGTTACTTAAATTTGAGCAAAATAACCCCTGGTGCTGGTATTGTATTCAGTTTTGAAAGTATCTTCTTCCATTTCCTCTAAAAACCAGTGAGGAATCCTTTCTAAATTTATCAAACTCAAGTAGTTATGGATTCATCAATTAGTATTGAGGAAATACTATAATTTGAAACACATATTAATACAATCAGAAAAGCAGTCCTTCAGTACATCTGAGATAATAAAGCACATTTAAGCCTTGGTCTCCCCCAAATTAGCTCCAAGAGGAGTACTTTGTGTTAGAGTATATGAGGATGTAACTTCATCTCCTCAGGTCAGTATCAACACAAAGCCTCTCATTTTTCATGGGTACAGGACTCCAGAGAGGCTCACAGAGAAGTGCATGTGAAAGCCAGGCTGTGCTGCAGGTGATTTTGGCTGGCTCGTAGAGGGAATTATTGTGTGAAATTCCCACCTTGGTTCCCTCATGTCAGACCCCAGACTAGCAGGGATTTAGGAATCTGTTTAATTTCCTTCACATATCTTGTACGTGTTGGGAGTTGGCACACCAGCCAACAGCAATGTTTGTGGTGCAGTCTCAGAATAATGGAGGTACTCTTGAATATAGCATTAGCTGTGAAGAACAATTAAACTAGAAATAAGTGGAGAATTTAAAAGAAAAACATAAAAACTAAAGGGAAAGAAACTGAGGCACCCCCCCAAAAAAATTAAAAAAAAAAAGAAAAAAAAAAAAAAGGAAAAAAAAAACCAACTTAAAACAATTTTACAGCAGAAGTAAGAAATTATTGAGAAAGTTGCTTGGTTTTAATTTCTTGAGGTAGAAGTATTAAAATTTAAAGATGGAGGGGGGAGACACTTAACTTTTCACCAGCTTTGATTTCATTATCCTAAACCTTTCATGCCTTCTCATTTTTCAATGTTCCTCCCTTTTCACCCCACTAGACTGTGAAAAACCAATGTAACCTTCTAGTACAAAGTCCAATTGAAATTTCTTTGAGGCAGGTATTCTCTTTTAATGCGTGGATTTGCCTTGATCAGAACAATGTAGTCTTGATTTTTGATTGGGGCCTGTGATAGAAATAACCGAATAACAAACGCAATTTTTTTCCCTAACAATTGGTACCTCACCCAAAATCATCACTGTTAATTTCAAGGGCTGCAAGGTTGATCCAAGAGCCTGGTATCCTTTCACAGTGCTACTGAAAATTCTACAGTAGGAGCATCTTCACTCTCAGCAGCCCAGTTTTGTCCTGGTCAACTTTACAAGTGTTTCATTTGTTTTTTTACTGATGGAAGCAATCTTGATGTCACATGACTGGGCAAATAAATATTTTTTCTAGAGTAATAATTAGTTACGATATTTAGCTTAAATCAGGCCAATCTTCAGAGACTCACAGGTGCACAGGCGTGAGTCAGGGGATCATTTCTGGACCAAGGCAATGAGAAAAATAGAGGAAATCTATAATGTGGAATGCTGCAATAGAAACTGTCCTGAGCAACTACTGTGTGTCACATTCTTATGATGATCAAATTCTGCAGTTTCACATAGGGTAATAGAGGAATTCATATTCAAAATTCCTTCACTGACGTATCTCAGCTAGGAACCTACTTTAAAGCCTATTCTCCCCAACAGAAAATTATCTTTAATAATGCTCTGTGGGGTTGGAATGTGCCATACAAAATACTACCCAGAAAAACTTGGTACATATTATTGACTGGAGTTTGTACCTCAACCTTACATTTCTTTTTCATTCAGTTGTGCAGAGCTGACTTTATTAAAACAAATTTTAGTGTCAGCCAGTCATTAATTTACTTCTGGATGCACAGGCTGTTGACATGACCCATGAAGTTGAAGCCTATCCTATGCTGAAATATTCTTGCTGACTCATCCATGTCCTGGAGGCCATGACTCTGAAATAAACTGTTGCTTTATACGTTGGTCTCCAATTTTTTTTTTCTTTGATAATCAAAAGAGAAAAGAGATTGGATAGAAAAATTACACAGTCTGTTGCCTGAAAATGCAATGACAAGAGCAAGAGGGGCTGTTTGGATTGTCTGCAGAGCTTCAAGATGTGTTTTTTCTTCTCGGGTTGGTTGACGCACGTGTTCAAACATTGCAACACAGAGAGGTCACTCATACACAGCCCTGACTGTTGGGCTGTTCTCTCATTTTCCTGAAGCTACACTGGGGATTTGTGAACTGCAGCTCCCCCTGCAACAGACTCTGCAATGTTTAAGCACTGGAACTTTAATGGTTGCCTCTAGCTAAGCCATATCTGTAACTTTTTACCCCTAAAATACATGAGATCACTACAAGAGTATCCTTCATCCTTCTGCTCTGGGCATAGTACTGAGCATGGATTTTTTGTTTATGATATTTCTATTTTTGTTCCCATCTCTTTGAGCATTTGGAAAAAAAATTAATTATATCACATTATATATATTTTTTGTTGACATGAATGTGGGCTTCATTACTTTCCTATCATAGACATAGGATACTAAGTCATGAAATTATTTACTCTCTTAAGAATTAACCTTTGTATTCACAAACTGTCAATGTTTCTAAGTTAGCAGTAACAGCCAGACACTTCCCCGCAATCCTTGTTTGATGAAAACTGATATTTTTATTTTCTAAAAAATCAAGAAATTGATACACTTATGCTGTTACACACCCTGAGTTTAACTATAAAATGTTGCTTGAAAAATCCTATTGTCATAAAGCATTAGACTGGCTGGAGGAATTGGCAGTTCATTAATTTTTTGCAGAATATTTTAGTCAACACTTTCTGTAGCTCTTAGCTAAAAATCAGTTTTCTGAGAAGATACAAAAAGTATCAGCTCAGGAAAATAATGGTAAGGTTTCTGCAGTAATAAATGGGACAAATGGCTGATGTAATGCTAAATAAATGCAGATTTCTGTTAAATCATGAGAGAAGTAAGGGAAATTACCCATAGAATTCATTTGGTCTGTAATACATGGGATTATTTCTCTGATAACTGAGACTATGCTACTTTCATCTAAGGTCTTTTTAAAATATATTTCTATAGACAGCAGAAAAAGTCTAATTATGTTGAGAGGATTCATGATTCAATAGGTAGTTCTTTTTATCTTATAGTGAATTCAGGGTAGAAATGAGTCTCATACAGATTGCAAGTGCACTTTCTTAAGAACTTCTTGCTAAGGATCCATGGCTGTTATCCCATTTCACTCTTCCAATTTGAATTCTCTCAGGTCATAGGAGGAAAACATCTGAGATTATTACTGTGTGATTTCACACCTGCCCTATCAGCTCCATACTGAAATTATAAATTCTACTACAAAGCATAAATCTACTCAACTTCAACCATAAAAAACTGACAATGGTGACAGCACTAGAGGTGAACCAGAACTGCAAGTGTTGAGACTGGTTTTAACACAGTTCATCCACTCCTATGTCTGCCATATTATTCCTAGACAGGACTAAATAAACTTGGGTTTCAAGTCAGTGCAATATCTACCCAATTAAACATGTCCTTACTGACCTCAGAGAATGTTAATAAGGACCTCAGGAAAGAGCAGATATTTTCATTTTCTTTAATGGAATGTCTCTCCAGTATTTCAAAACATGTACATTTTCCAATAGGATTTCCTATTCTGTCAGCTTCAGAAAATATTTTATTGACATTTTAAATGCCCTTATAAGAAAAAGAAATAAACCGCAGACTCCTAGGACTTCCTTTGAATTTCTGCTAGACCTAGACACCTCTGCTTTTGAAATACTTCCTGTTCTGCCATAAGCAGAGACCAGGGCTCCATGGAATTAATCTGCTCCTGGAGATAAATACAAAAACAAGTAATTTCCTTTTTATGTTCTTTTTCCTAAGAAGATTTACTATCAATTCAGTAGATATTAAGACGAAATGGATGACACCTTGGCATTGAGGGGAATGAATCAATGAGTAATAAACTGAAAAAAAATCCAATTGGCTTTGAGGGGAGTTTGGAAAGGCCCCATCCAGGCCAGCTCTTCTGTTGTTCCCTGTTGTGTCCAATACTACAGGCTGGGGCCCTAATACTCCTGAAAATGCTTCTACTCTTTCTATCTTTCTGGAGTAATGTTTTCTTGGTTCACAGAAAATGTAATATTACAGGAGTAATATTTAAAATCATTAACAAAGAAAGTTTTTCAAGAAGAGCAGAACAATTATCTGTAGTGAAGAGACTGCTCTCTTGTTCTTGGCTTAGTGTCTTGAAATAAATCCTTGTGTTCTGGGAGCAATTCTCCAGCTTTTGTACTAATTATGAGAGAAGACTATCATAGCAAAGCTTATGAAAATCATTACTAAGAATATTTAAACAGAAGTCTATTTCTTAGACATGGATAATGAACCAAGAATTCACTATTAATATAAGATTCTAACATATAACAATGATTTAAGGATGAGAATTGTGTTCGTCATTAGAATTTATATTGACACAAGAGTGCATTCATATAACACAGACAAACATGTGTCTCATACAAATGTCCTGTCTCTTCATTTTCCAATCACCATATGGCCAGGACAATTAGATATTGCATGTGGGTTTAAAGGGGCATTGTAAGACACTGCCATGCATAGAAAATTACCCAGTGCATAAAGACTAGTAACAGCAAGCAACAAATTGAACAAATCTAAACCCTATTTAGCTAATGACACAGAATCAATTCCTGGATCCTTTTCACTGTGGGCAAAAGGTTTGAAATTTTTATAGTGAAAAAACTTCTAGGAGGTGGGTAAATAAAAACGTCATGACTGTGTGTGTTCCATTGCAGCTGGGACGTACCCTTCGAAGCCCTTTCATGAAGTTTGTGGCTCATGCAGTTTCTTTCACAATCTTCCTTGGACTGTTAGTAGTGAACGCCTCAGATCGGTTTGAAGGAGTCAAAAACCTCCCCAACGAGACCATCACGGATCATCCAAAACAAATATTCAGAGTCAAAACAACCCAGTTCTCGTGGACAGAATTGCTGATCATGAAGTGGGTATTGGGTAAGTAAAACCAAAATGTTTACACGTCCTCTGGGGAAACTCAACCTCATTAGGAATAGCATGATATACAGTGACAAGATGAAGAAAAAAGAAACTATATTATAAAACAACCAAACAAGCAAAAACCCAAGCTAAACAAACAAAAAACCCAAACCAAGAAAACTCCCCAAAACTGAAACAACCCACTATGAGTCTAGAAATTGATGTCAAGACTTTTGATTAAAAGAGGAGAAAAGAAGTCTTTTATCTTGGTCACCATTTTTGAAAACATTGAATAATGCCAAGCAAATTCTCATTTACCTGATTTTTTCACCTTCCTTTGTAAGTTGGCTATATATGTTGGCTATTTACCTCAGTTGGCTTAATCATTGCATATTAAAGAAAGTCCTATTATAATAGAAACTTGTGGCTTCATTCTGGGACAAAGTGAGCAGAAAGAAGTGAGGTGAGTCTGTCTGATTTATTACCCTGCCATGGGATCCTACTGTAATTCACTGAACCTCAGTGTCTTTGTCTGCAGAATGAGTGTAATGTAATTTGCTTTTTTTGTAATGCACTCCAAGATCTAGTGATGAAACCTGGTAGGCAAGTAAGAGCTGGATTTTATGAAATTCATAGTATGAAATTTTCACTGGTGAGAGGACAGTGCAGCACTCAAATATTATGAAAGAAATTAAGTTATTCAACAATTACAAAGTAAGGATTCATGTGGGGGAACCCTTTAAGTACAAAAGTGTGCCACATGCACAGGTTAAATTTTTAAGGAGTTTCAGACAAATTCAGATGTCTCACTTTTCCTACAGACATCATTTGCTCCTGGCAGGTCACTTAGAACCACTAATCTAAACAAGCTTGGGAAAATTTATCAGGAAATTGAGCTTATCAACTCTGTAGAATCTTTGTCTACCTCTTCTGTAGCTATTTTTGCTCATCACCTTGATTTTGATTCTTTTCTTGCAGCCAATAATTCCACTGTTCCATAAGTACTGATGGCATTAAATTCCCCTGAAAAATAGGATATGGCTGCTGTATCTGATGACTTCCTGGCCAATGTTTCTTTGTTCCCTGTCCCCGCGATAATCAGAATCCCATACAGGATATTAGGCTAGAAAATACTGAATAGATGCCAGACTGGATAGAGTAAGACTGTAAGATATATTTTTAAAATTATATTAAAGCAGTTGGACAAGATGATTAGATTTTAAACTAAGTATTCTTTTCTTATAGGCAGTAGGTATCTGTCTGCTTGTTGAGTTTCTGAGAGATGAAGAAGAAAACATTTCATTTAAAGCTAAGGTTTTTTACTTTTCTGGGAGAAGAAAGGTGATTCATTGTACAGATTTCTGAATATAATGAGATTTTCTAATGTCTGCCCTGACAATCTCCTCTTCCATTTTACCTGCCTGCCTCCATAAAGCTTCAAGCAATGTTTCAGCAATACTGAGGTGAAAGTTTGGTGCACATGGCCTGCAGACACCTGCACTTTTTGAGCCCCATGTGCGACTCTGAACTTTAAGGAGTGTAAAAGCACTAAGGGTAGCAGCTTTTGGTGCTAAAATCTTATAGCTATTATAAATACCTATAAGCAAGCAGAAATATATAAAAGTGGCCAACACAGACCTGCCTAGTGGTTTTCTCTGATGGAGTGACTGTGCAAGTGCACGATGGGCTGCAGATGCCATTTAACTGGACTTCTGTAAAGCCTTTGACATGGATCCCCACAACATCCTTCTCTCTAAATCAGAGAGAGATGGATTTGATGAGGGGACTGATAGATGGATAAGAAAGCCCTTGGAGGGTTGTGTGGTCAGTGGCTCAGAGTCCACTGATGGATATCAGGGACAAGTACTGGCAGGGCTCTGTACTGGCACCAGTGTTATTTAATACCAGAATTAATTACATAGACAGAGGGCTCAAGTGCACCCTTAGTGAGTTGGCAGATGGTAAATGCTGAGGCTGACACACCTGAAGGATGGGATGCATCATCAGACAAGTTTAAGGAATCATGGGGAGCTCATGAGGTTAAACAAGACTCACATGTCTTGTTCACATGCACCTGGTCCATGGTGCACAGCAATTCTGGCTCATGCATCCAGGGCTCATTACACACCTTGGCTGCCTCTTCCCTGTGGCCAGGTCTTCTCATCTCTTGCCTTCAAATGAGGAAGGCTGGATGAGCAGTAGGGACAGAAGCATGCACTGAAAGCAGTGGGTTTATTTCTAAATCCCCGCTGAAAAAGCAGACAGGGTAGCAGTAAAACTCTGGGTTGATGCAATCTGAGCATTTTTAATCTCTTAATCCAACAGCCTTTGGTAGACCCAGGAAGGCTCAAAGGCATCTCTGCAACATCAGCTGCTCCTGATTTATGTACCAGGCCAGAGGATATAAAAATCTGACAAACCATTCCTTTTTTGCTCAGGTGGTGAACAGCATTTGAGGCACACTCCCATTTTTCTTCCAGATGGGCTGTGCCTGTATCTTGACTCTCCCCTCCCCTTGCCAGAGCTGCCCATCAAGGTGACATTTCTGATTATCCCTGCTGTGGGAACAAGAGACATGCAGAAGCTGGAGCCTAGGAGCTGCCCATATCCCACATCTCTGAGCAGCAAATCAGGGAAATACTCCCTGCCAGAGCCATTAGGGGCTCAGAAACACCACAATGGAATGTAATCACAGCCCGGAAGAGCTGCTTTGTCTAATTGCTTCTCCTTATTTCTTACACCTCATCTTATGTCCTGTCCCCTGAACTTTATTTCTCTTCTCAGTACTTTTACTAAGGAGAAGCTTTGAATTACTCTCTCCCAGTGTATATACAATTACTCATCAGTACTAATCAAGTAATTACTGTAACTTTTCTACTTTTCCTGAATGGACATTTTTGAAAAATTATTGCCACAAAGTTGGGGAAAAGAATGGTGGAAATGATAGGCCAATAGCATGTTACATTCACAGAGGGATTCTAATTTTGTTCAGACTCCTCAGTTTTAGACACTTCTTCCTTCATTAATCTGTGACTTAGGTATATTAAGTGAGAAAGATTAGAAATAAATTTGGATGGGAGTAATTTCTGGTCATCCGTGAGCAAGAGCATTGTTGGGCAATGCTACCATGGCATGTGATATTTCCTTAAGTGCTTTAGCATTTTTATAAAACACACGTGTAATGCACAGGGCTAATGGCTCCTATCCATCATTTCTGGAATGCTTTTTCTTCCAAGGTAGAATGTTTCTTTAATATTTCATCCTCGCTCCAGGAAAATTCCTGAGAAACCAATTCTTCCACCTTCTCCCTTAGGCTATTTATTATTAAATCTCACTCACGGTGAGTGACAGTGTGGGATGAAGTTCCTGCTTTCATGCAGCCAAGCACCATGGAGGAGGTGAGCTGGGGGGCTCCTCTCCTGCCCTCCCTCTGCCTCAGCTCAGCATTCTGCAGATCTCAGGCTCTCTCCCAAGACAGATCCATACTTGGCACAACCTATACCAGGGTACATCTCCGGGGAAATTCCAGGGCTGTGGAGGTCACGAGCTCGTTGTGACCTTGGCTGATGGTGCTTTGGATAGCTCAGCGTTCCTTTTTCTCTTTAAATCCTTCCCCATGCACAAGGACTGACAGCAGCAGCTCTCCACTCCTCCACCCTCAGGCTAAATTCCCACTGACCTGTTTCCTTCCCTGTAACCCAGCTTCCCAGTGCACTTGGGACACCCTGCACTTCCAGGAGGCTCAGAAGTAGCCAAGCAAATGCATTTATATGCCACACCATGAGAGCTGCCAGCAGAGAGGATGAAAGGAGCTCACAGAAAGGAGAAGATTGCAGGAGGTCACATGGAAATTGGCAGGCACTGCTCCTTCTTGATTAAAAGTGAATTTTGCTGCTGCTATGGAAACACGACCGGGTAGAGCGCAGGAAATATTTATCATTGGGTTAAATATTCCAACATTTTAGCTATTCAGGAGCAAGATTTCAGCCCTGGAGCCCTGCTGGAATTGAAAGTTGGGCAAATTGGTGAATCTGACCTGAGCTCTTTGACTGAATTCACTTGCCCACCCCAGCTCTTCCCAGTAGGACATGGATGTCAAATATTTGAATTCACTGGATTTGGCATTTAGGTTTATTTGTAAGTCTCTTGACAGAAATCATAAATTTGGGGTAAACTCTGTTTTCAAAGTGCTAGATCAGACTTTAATATATTAAAATTAATTATTTAATACATAAAGCTTTATTAAATTGGAAGGACAGAACTTGTGTCTTATCATTTTTTAATCATACTAAACTTACTCTTGAACAGTTCTGTTTGCATTCTCAAAATGGACACACCCAGTATTTTAGGGAAGGAAGAAAAGAGCAGCAGAGCAAGCAGTGCCATCTTCAGCATCACAGTGTAGGAAGGTAATTTTGGGGACAAGAGAGGAAATCTACATTTTTTCCGACTGTATTAGCAGTAGAATTTTCTAGTGTCATCTGACTTTCTGAATGGTATTTTTTCTGTCATAATCAGAAATCAGCCTTTCCATTGACTTATGTAGTGACATTTTGAGATTTCTGTTTCAAAAGCACCAAAGAAGATACAAATGAAAAGGTTGTATTAATCTGTAAGAAAAGATGACATGAGGTATTCTCAATAAATTTCTTTAATTAAAGAGTCTTTTGCTTCGGCCTTAGAAGCCACTGCAAACAGGACACAGATCTGTCTGAATGCAAAAGCACCTTTTGTGTTTGCCAATTAAAGATGCTCTGATCCCTCCACAGGTATGATATGGTCGGAGTGCAAGGAGATCTGGGAAGAGGGTCCACGGGAATACGTGGTACATCTCTGGAACCTGCTGGACTTTGGGATGCTGTCCATCTTCGTGGCATCCTTCACTGCCAGGTTCATGGCTTTTCTTAAAGCATCTGAGGCACAACAGTACGTAGATCAGTATGTTCAGGATGATGACCTCAACAACGTCACCCTTCCCCCTGAAGTGGCTTACTTTACCTATGGTAAGATGCTTTTTGCTGTCTAATACTTCCTGTTCTTTTAAGTGAATGTGTAGCAGTACTGAAAGCGGCTTTCTTTTTGTGATATTTATATAGGTTTTTTTCTAAATAAACCAAATAGTTTCCCTAGATCTACCCATTCCAGCCATCTTCCTAAGCAGTCAGAAAGGATCCGAGCCTCATCCAGCCTCTGCTCTTGTGCTATGGCTACATGCAGCTCAATCACATCCTGAAAATGTAGCTTGAGCAACAGAGAATCAGGAGCTCAGAGTGAGCAGAACAGAATTTAAATTACAGATGAATTAATCTGCTTTGTTTTCCAAACAAGAGAGGAGGGAGATGTGTGAATAAACACAGAATCTGAGGCTGCAGTAACTCTGCATTTCTGTTACATCCAACACCTCTATAAAAATAAATAAAAATAGCAATAAAAATAGCTGCTGCTCATCAAAACCTACATTTCTATAGAGCCTGTATCATCTGTAAGTGCTGACATTGGGAAATGCAATGCGCAGCAGTGCCTTGGAAATGTTATTTTGGATGGCTGAAGTGGTTTTCCTCTGCTATACAGAAATGAATAGAGATTCCTTCACACGTGTGGGGACTGGAGACATTGCACACCTCTGCAAGCTCTAGATGCACCTTGGGCCAAATCCAGGGAGATTTTTGCTCACGGGGGGCTGCAGAAGCTGCAGAGCTGGGCACCAAGGAGCATCACCTGCTTCCTAGGGCCGTAAGGTCTCTGTTCTGGTGCTGTGCTTGGGCAGGAGAGAAGAGCTGAGGCAGCTCTTCCTCCACTGGTGACAAGCCCCACAGAGCCCCAGAGTCACATGCCTGACCCACAGCAGTTCCAGAGCCACAGGGGGGCTCAGCCTCTTGCATCCCTCTCTGCCCACGCAAGCAAGAGGCCATGGAGACGATGCCTTGGCTTTTCCATCTCAGCTCGCTGCACCCATTTAAAGTGAGTTCATGATACAAAGGTGCAAAGGGTCCAGAACAGAACATTCCTATGAGATCCTGTGAATTCCTCCATCTGCTGCTTTTCCTTTGGTTCAGACTACTGCAAATAATGCCTAAATTTACTGCTGTGGCCCTGAAGGTGTCCCATTTTTAACTGTGAGTCACAATATTTCCATCAAGAACCTCCACTGATGCAAGGACACTTATAAGCCATATTAATAGAAATGTTTACATTTTCAGCAGATTAGGTAAATTATGCACACCTGGAGCTCTCTAAAGTAAAAACATTAGAGTAACTAGACTTCAGAAACTGGTTCTAGAGATAATATGAAAATGGTACACAATGTTTATATCTGCTTTATCTGAACAAATCCTAACTTTCTTATCTAATGGTGGGGATAGAGATCTTGATCTCCCTAATGCTTCCTTTCCTAATACTGACACAGTGCCTTGTATCCAAATCTACAGCTGTACTCCACTGTGTTGTGGTTTTGGTTCTCCATCTCAAGAGCATCGAATGGAGAAGGCACAGCACAGTTGATATTCACCTAGGAAACAGAAAATATCAAACTTGTCTAAAGCCATGCTGTTTTTTTCACTGTGTGACTTCAGTAAAGCTCAGTGACTTGGTCATTTCCTGCCTTTACCATGAGGAAAATATAACTAATTCACTATACTTGTACAGCATGTTATGTCCCACTAAACAATTGCCTCAGAGCTGTTTTATTTCTCTTTAACTCTAACCCAAATGCAAGACTGAGTCTGGAAAAGGGTCATTTATCATAGTAGCTTCCATCTAACCCTCTTTGTTACTAACACCTAGTGTCCATGTATTGTTTTAGCCAGGAACAAGTGGCTCCCCTCGGATCCTCAGATCATTTCAGAAGGCCTGTATGCAATAGCTGTGGTACTCAGCTTCTCCCGCATTGCTTACATTCTTCCAGCCAACGAAAGCTTCGGCCCCCTGCAGATCTCCCTGGGGAGGACCGTCAAGGATATCTTCAAGTTCATGGTCATCTTCATCATGGTGTTCCTAGCCTTCATGATTGGGATGTTCAACCTTTACTCTTACTACCTTGGTGCAAAGTACAACCCCGCGTTTACAACGTGAGTACTCACAGGAGAGGCTGCTGGCCAGGGCTCGGTCCCTTCTGGCCACTGCTGCTGCAAGGTCTGCACAGGTAGTTTCTGCTGAGGCTGTGTGGGGAAATCACACCTAGGTTTTTACAGGGAATCTCGTGCCCCAGCAGCCACCTCTAGGCCGGAGTGTAGGGAGTGGAGCAGTTCAGAACTGGTTATTTCTGGAAATCAAAATAGCAGATCAGGGAAAAGTTGTGTGAGATGTTCAGTTCAGTGTCAGTAGAAGCAGTGAAGTTAAATCTAAGATTAGTTACTGTTCTTAAACCTGTAAGATGAAATTTATCTAAAATAAGGAAGGCTTTTGTTTCTTCAAGGGCCAACGTTGTGGATTCAATTCCTATAGGGGCCATTCATTTAAGAGTTGGACTCAATGACCTTTGTGGGTCCCTTCCAACTCAGAATATTCTGTGATTGTGTGATCTGTTTTAGGACATCATCTGAATGCAGCTGTGGTTATTGGGAGGCCTTCTGCAGAGCCAGCAGCTGCTCACGGTGCTCAAAACAGAGCAAAACCACACAGTGTGTCTGGGATGTGGGGTTGAAGTCCTGACTGGGAACTTTCCAGCAGAAGCCATGTGAAAGCCGCACAGGGCATCACATCCGGCTCCTCTCCACTGTGGGTGTGCCTGGGCCATGCTCACCTGCCAGCACTCACAGCCTGTCTGTGCTGGGTGCCCCTCCTTCACCTTGTCAGGGATGTTGGGAAGAGAAAGAGGTTGGCAAATGCCAAAGGAATGAGGTTCAGATTGAGGCTGCTTTTGAATTTACAGCCCTTTGGTGGCAGGACAAAATGCAGTCTCAATTCTCCAGGACCCCAGGAGCACAGGTTCCCATCCTGTGGGGGTCGGCTCATGTCCTGAAGGAGTTTTCAGAGCAGGGGACAGTCCCACTGAGTATGAGGGATGTGTTCCATGCATCCAGGGGAAAGCCTCCTCCCTTGCACTGCAATGTGGCACCAGCACAGCACTGGGACAGTCAGTTTTGAGTCTCACAAATCCACCTTGGCTTGCCTTAGGGACACAGGGAAGGTTTTCCTTCCCACACACCCATCTGTGGGAAGCTTGGCATGACGTTTTCCCCTTGCTGTGAGCTGACTTCCAGGAAACCACCCCAAAGCCACAGTGCCTGAGCCCACAGTGACTGCTGTGTGCACAACAGATATTTGATGCTGCATTGGATGTGTCAGCTCTGGAACATGTTGCACAGTGAGCCTGGGGCTAAGCTCATCACTCCTCTTGGAGAAATTACCTTTCCAGCATCTTATCTGCAAGTGGCTGTTGCCTTCCAGTTTTAGCACACCACCCTCATGCGTGACATGTAACCTGCAACACAATGTTTACTTTCCCTGGTTGAGCCAAATTTGCCCTCTAGACTTCTCCTAGAGCCTCAGGGTGCATTTTAATGGAAGGATATGTAAGACCAGATGCATTTACATCTATCTGTGCTCAGTAGTTAGGGAGAAGAAAACTGAGTGTGTGGGATGTGACTTGCTTCAGATTTGAAAAGAAGATTTGCCCTTGAAGCACAAGAGTTAATGAGAATCAAGTCAGTGCCAGCCCTGACTGCCTGGTGGCACAGCAGCCCTCACTTATGGCCTCCCCCAGGCACATCCCTGGAGAGCAGCACTGACAAATTCCAGTCGCTGGTGCAATTCAGCGCAGTAGCTCTCTTATTAGCACTCATTATCTAAGTGCATCTTCCAGCAGTTACTGTCTTTTGGTTGAAATAAGGATCAAACATTCACTAAAATGACGACTGCTCACTGGAGTAAAGATTGCTTTAAATGCCCAAGGGATATTTGGAGTGGGGGGGAGATCCTCCTTAACTTCAGCCTGCTGACTACTTAGCCTGGAGGGACTTTATGTTGTTATAAAGCAAATTTTCCATGAGGGCAAATTTTCCTTTCAAGAATTTGGACGAGACTTTAAAAATACTTACTTTCTTCTGATTATCTAAATACACAGGAGTGGCAAATGATGATCAGTGAAAATGAGTCTTTTCATCATGTGAGACAAAGAGAATAGATTTACATTCATTCTGAAAATCCTTCTTAGACATTCCATGCAACAAACTAGAAGCCCTGAGGTAGACGTCTCAAACAATTTTAATAAGCTAATTACAAGGTTATTTTGGCAGATGGGCAGACACCCATTGTAGCAATGGTTCCTGCTCTATTTTTGTGGCTGTTTTTTGGCCTTGCTGAAGGTGGTGGTCTCCTGCTGCCACTGACTTACTCATGGAAAGGATGAAGATTTCAGTGTTAGAGCTGGATATGGAACTCAGCTGTTCGTTCACTGAAAAATCACTGGGACTGAAAGGGGTAATGCTTACTTTGGTGTCCACATAACCCTTCTGTGACCTCAGCAACATCACAGAAGGCATCCCCTGGGAGCATATTTGTGAACTTTAATGAGCATGGGTGAAATTCTACAGTGAGTTTTGCAGTCAGAAATGTGACTATTTAACGGTGGGACCTGATTGTCAGAGGTCACTCGGACAGTTGTGACAGAAAAAAGACCCATTTGATTTGTGCACATAATTGACTGTAGCCAGTTCCAAACAGCATTGGCTGCTCCCTGGATTGCTTCAGTGGGAAACCTTAGACAAACAGCTGCTCGCTAAAATAACTCCAAATTACACATTTAAGAAAATCACACCTTCCCAGGGCAGTATGTAAGCAGAAAAAAAGAGTGTACACTGAGGGAATTGCTTGCTTAGTTCTAATGATAATAGTGAATGTTTGGTTTACCTCTCGCCCTCCCTTGCTACTGTGCTTTGAATTGTGTACTCAATTCCTCCTCTGCTGTCATCTACAGAGCAAGCACATAGCTCCCCAGTGGACTCTGATTGGAGTTATTATACAAAATTTCTGTCAGTTCGTTCATTTTGATGTTCTGGAAGCAAAGGAAATAAGGATGCAGTTGTCTTTACTCCACACATTTAAATACAGAGATTATTTAACAAACCATACTTTCAAAATGTTTTGGAAGTTCTTCAGTGCTGAAGAGAAGATCATTGCCACCCAGTTGCCACCACACCAGCTATGTTTATCTGTTTATCAGATGCTGTGTACAGCACACACTCTTGAAACAGCCTGTAATTAAGAGCATGCTATGCAAACAAAATCGAAATGGAGGCAAGGCTGATTGTGTTCATCTTGCTTTCTGCATCAGAAATCAGGCTGAGGGCTACAAGGCACAGTTTTCTGTCTCACTCTGCCCAAAGGGGAATGTGACTCACTGTTCAGTGCCAAAGCTACTTCGAGGCTTGAAGGCTTTTTTCTACTTGTTTTGTTTTGTCAAAATGTGATCATTTTGTAGATTACATTGACTGCATTGCTTTTTTGGCATAGTAAGTTCTCAAACTCACTTAAGGAGATAAATCTGAAAGGCTGCCTTAAGCTTTCTTAAAGAGGAGGGCACAAGACTGATATGAAATGAGAGCTTTGCCATGATCCTTTTTGATGCACACTGCTGTTTACGAAAGTGAGAAAAATCTGCAAATAGATAATTGGCTATGGTCTGTTAGGAAGCATCACCTTCCTGGATGCAAAATCTTTAAATTTTACTGAAATAAATATAATTAAAAAACAAAAAAATCTCTGTGGTGTCCCCAGTGAAGCAGTCAGTTCTACCACAGAAAAGAGGGTGATTGCTGCATACCCACCTCCACAAAGAGCATCTGCCAATCTGTCACTGCCAGACCCTCCTGCTGCCAGGAGCTGTCACTCTGGGCAGGACTCCTGACTTCCTAAATCCTTCATTTGTTTGCCTTTGAGAAGGATAAAACACCTGCTGACCTTGCAGGAAGGGGGTAAATTGCTTAGCTGGCAACAAGGAGACACACTGGCATCTTGGCGTCTTTGAGAACTTGGCTCCCAACATCCTTCTCTCGTGTTTTAGTGAGACGCTCTTGAAAAAAAAAAAAATTAAAAAAAAAAAAGCCCAACTGATGTTCGCTGCAACCTGTGCCAGATCCCGTGCAGTCTGGCAGTAATCTCAAAGGAGAAGGAAAGAGTCATCCAGTCTTTCTGAAGGGTAAGGATGGACTAGTGCAAGGTCTCTGTAAATCATTTCCTCTGGCAGAGGGTGAGCTGCATCTGCCTGGGGGCACTGCTAGACATGGCTTTGGTGCTACAGGTCAGATCACCCTCTCCACCAGCCTCCCAGTGCCTGGAAATAAGGTTTATGGACATGGCAGAGGAACCTGCACCCCGGCCCTTCCCTCTGGGGCTCAGGGTGGTCAAGGCTCCTTGCAGCTCTCAATTAACTGCTCAAGGAGAATCTGGCACCGCTGGAGTGTAGAGGCTAATGTTATAGCTATAGAAAAGGAGCAGAGCTGACACATTGTATTAAAATCTGCCGCCAGGCTGGAAAACCGAGCGAACCTTTCTAAATTAAAAAGCAAAATCAACAGCAGGGTGCATCTGGGCTCAAGGCTTGGGGTAATGGTTTTTATTAGTTTGGGAAACCACTTCGGTGGTGGGTTCCCATGCCAGAGAGCATCGGTGTAATAATATGCGTTCCTTGGCTGGAAAGCACAGCGTCTCTGGAAGAGGCAGCGGCCAGATTGCTGCTGTGCAGTGGAGGGAACCTGACACATTAGGGCTGCGGATGGGGCCAGGAGAAAACAGCAGAGCAACGGGAGAGGAAACGAGAGGCAGGTGGAAAAGCAGCAGGGTCAGAGATCATCCCCCAAGAGTATCTTTGCAGCCCTGCAGAGCAGCAGGGGTCAGGGAGTGTGGGATCGGTGACTCTGGGCATCCTTGAAGCTGTGCAACATTTATTTGAAATGTCACTCAAGGTTACTCCCCGCAAGGCAATATACAGAGTGAATATTATACTCTTTACTGCAGTGTTCCTACTACTTGAAAATTCATTATGGAGTTCCTCAAATTATAATGGGAATTAAAAAAAACCCCTGTTTGCTGCAGCAGAAAGGAACTGCCCAGGAATCTGCAGCAGCATTTAAAGGGTTGAAATTAATGTCTCTTGCTTTCATGAATGGTGTAATTGAAGCTGGAATTGATTTAAAGTTTATTTTTCCTGTTGAATATGCCATGGTTTGTGTCTATAAGCTGGTTTTGTAAACAGATTTAGCTGGATTAGTCTGCCACCCTAGTAAAAAACATTTCATCAAAATATTTTTTATATGGCATTGCTTTATTTGAAGGTGTTATCTCCTGGCAGGCGGGAGGAGAAAGGAGGTAATTAATTGTCAACAGCCTAAGGATTGCTTGGCGAAGGCAAAATGCTTTCTAAGTTAAATATTAGGCAAAATTAATTCAAAATGTGCCAGCATCCCTCCTCCTCCTTCTTCTCCTCCTTCTGTCCTTTTCAGCTGTGGCTGCTCCCCTCCCCTTTTACAGCCCCAACTCCTTGGATCAGACTCTCCTTTTGACCTAAAAGTCTGGCCACATTCTCTCCAGCCCGACTACTCATAGTCATTGGCTTATTCCCCTTTTTCCTGTCTTTCAACCTTTTAATTTTCCTCTTTTTTCTTTCTATTCAAGCAAGGATAATAATCAAATCAAAATGCCTCTGCAACATCTTCTCCCACACCTTAAATCCATTTTTTTCCTACAAATGGTTGGGTGTCTTGGCATGTTTGCAGTCTCAAAGCAGGATGGGAATAAAATCAGATGATGGTCTGACTATATTTGCACTCTGTGTTCTTTATATTAATGCCACAATGCAGAAGTTTTCAATCCCTTCTCCTGGGTAAAAGATATGCTTCTCTTCTGCCCTGGAAACTGCACAGAAGGAGGTCAGACTTGGTTCTGTATTCTCAGGATGAAAGAAGAATGAGTGAGTGGAAGCAAAAGCCCCACATAAAAAGTTTCAAACGGCAAGTTGCCCATGGATTTGTCATCCCTATTAGGGACACAAAATCCAAGTGTAATGCACCTGATAAGAACAGATGGAGCAAATCAGGGCACACTGTAACTTTGTAGTATTAATCAGAAGTCATGTTTCTTTATCAAATCAGGAAATGTGATTTGGCACATCCCTGGGTAATGGATAATGGCTTACAGTAACTGTGCCAAGACATATTTATATTTGTGCATGGTTGCTTTTATTATTAGCATGTAGCCTGGCTAACCCAGTGTCAGCTCTATAAAGTGACTGTTTGTTTTATTTTTAGGGTAGAAGAAAGTTTTAAAACCTTATTCTGGTCAATATTTGGCTTATCTGAAGTGATATCTGTGGTGCTGAAGTACGACCATAAATTCATTGAGAATATTGGATATGTACTCTATGGAGTATATAACGTGACTATGGTGGTTGTGCTGCTTAATATGCTAATAGCCATGATCAACAACTCCTATCAGGAAATTGAGGTAAGATAAATCAGATTACAAATTCAATATACTTAATTAATACTGATCATGAAAGTGCTGGAAACCAAGGAGGGTAACTTACTCTACATCCAAGGTGAGAAGAGCATCCAAGGTGAAAACATCATACACGGTATAAGAGTTAAGGCTGAGTCTGTCCCCAAGTTATGATTGAATTAATAATCAGCAATGAATCATTTCTATAACTATTTCAGCTTCCCTGGTTTTAATGACCCTCTGTGAGTAAACCAAATTTCCTTTACATGTATTTAATGAAAGTGTTTAGTGATAAATTTTATTCCCTTTGCTGGTTATGATAATTGAATCCATGTGTGTTGCCCTAGCTGCATTGTTTGCTTATGACAGAGTAATATCTCTTCTGACTTTTTGCCCTGTTCTTTACTGCTTAAACACTCCAGCGCATGTAGAAGCTCATGAGCATTCATGAAAATGTTTAGAAATTTCATATTTTCCAATTACCAGGCATAAAACTTGATACCCTTTTTTTGAGGAGTCTCTAGGGTCTGCAAAACATGACTTTGTGGACATCTACAAAAAACATCTTTTAAAGCATATTAACATATAAAGAGAGCCCTCTAGGAATATGAGTTGGTTTCTGCAGAAAGGCATTTGCAGGGTTTCCCCAGCCCTGCTCAGAAGTGTGGCTATTAGCAGAGTGGATTTGTTAAATGCTTTGGACATAAACAACTCACTGCTAATCTAAGTAAAGGTAGAAAAAAATACATCACTTGGATAATATTAATGTTGAGTCACCTTTTACTTCTGATTTGTTAAATGTCAAACTTCTGCAGTTGGGTTTGTGTTAATTACTTGTCCTAATCTCCCCTCAGAACCTGACATTGAAAAAGGCCAGGGCTGAAAATATTTTCTCACTGTAATATCTGATTCATCCATGAACTGTAGTACAAATATAACTCTATCCTGTGCGTGCTGTAACTGAGTCTAAATGTCAGAGAGACCTTACATAGGCTTTCTGCCCCAGAATATTTCAGGATTGCAGAAAACAGACTCATTTCTCCAAAGGTTTCTAATCACTTAGAATCAAGCAATTCCCTGAGTCCTATTCACCTGAAACAAGCTTTACTTCAGAAGAGGTCTCAGCCTCTTACTGCATTTTCTAGCTTATTTTAGTAGACAGAGATGCTCTTGAAGAAAAAGAAATCTCTGAAAATATCTGAATATTTGAATCTCTGAATATCTGAATACAGCCTGTATTAACTTTCCAGTTTAAAATTTGTGATGGCCATTTTCTTGGCACAAGGCTTTGTCACCCGTCTTGATTGCATGGAAATTTTCAAAATTTTGTCAAAGATTATTTGTAAGTATCAGCAAGCAAAATAAGTGTGGGCTGTTTAGCCTGGATCCTCCTAATTGAGGCAAAGCTGGTTCTTCTCACACTAATTCATTTCAGTACTCACTAGCAGTGAGATTAAAGAGAGTCATAGAATCAGAGTCATGTAGGTTGGAAAAAACCCGTAAGATCATCGACTCCAACCATTAACGCAGCACTGCCAAGGCCACCACCAAACCATGTCCCCAAGTGCCACATCTACACATCTTTCAATAACCTCAGGGATGGTGGCTGACTGCAGAGAAAGTCCCTATTGCCAAAGTGTTTGTCTGACCAGAGCAATGTCAATAACGTCCTATGATGAATGTTACTTAGGAACTAAATTCCATTCTGGTCAGTGGGCAGATGGTTTGGTATTAGCTGGAGTGAGAAGATCATATTTTCCTGCCTTCCATTTAACATCTCTCTTATGTTTATGCCTCAAGTACTGGTGCTTCCTGACAAATTTGGACTTATGGAAATAAATCCTTTTGCTGGCTGCAAATCAGAGCTTCTCCCATCAGTAGTACTTTTAACTGCTTAACAGAAAGGCATTAGAACTCTTCACTAGTGGTTTATTCTGTAATTCACCTTAAGGATTCTGTGAGGTACAGCCCCAAACCGTGAGAAAGAGCAAATGGCAGAAGTTCTTGCTGCTGCCCTGGTGAAGGCCCATTGCTGTAACTGTGGCAGAATTAATCTCCACGGTGTCATGCTGCCTCAGAACCTGACCAGGTTCCAGAGGTACAGGGTAATCAGAGGTTATGGCTTCCAGCAGAGCACAGATGCACACGAGTACAGGGAGCTGGCAGATCCACACCTCTGTTGCTGCTTCTGCCCTCCATGTAAACCACAATGAGCACAGTGGCACAGCAGCTGTAGCTCATCCCTTCCTCTGCCTGATAAAAGCTCCTGATACATGGCCCTGATCATCCTGCTGTATAAATGCCAATGAACGATTTCCTCCGTAAAATATTTGCTAACCTTGCCCTTACTTGCCCTTCCTGTTACTTGGAAGTTATCCTGTCTCACTTGGACAATTCATAAAGGAGATTCACAGACACTGAATGATGGGGTTTTTCTCCACCTTAATCAGTGGCAGGAGGTGAATAGTAGGAGAATTTAGCTGTATGGGGATACATGGCAGTGAATGCAGACAGAATCCAAGAGGAAATCAGCTGCTGGTAGAAGAAAGCAGTGTCTGAGCCTCCCTGAGGGAATTCCTGGCCAATGCAGTGGTAACAGATAACACAGAGAATTGCAGTTCATCACAGACAGTCTTTGCTCTTGTGATCATAAAAGTTTCTTCTGCTTTCCATGTCTCTGTACCCCAGAAACAATCTGTTTTTTGCTGTGCTGATAAATGAATGTATCAGAATAGAGACATGGAAATCAGCTCTGACACATTCATTTATCAGCACAGCAAAAATCCAATTGTTTCTGGGGACCCCCTTTAATATACAAGAAACTAGTCTAATTATTTGGAAGACATATATGCTCTGTTTATGCGTCACTTTGTTTAAATTTTTCTTGTTTTGAGACTACCACAGAGAAGCCTACAAATACACGTTTTGTGCAGGGGCCCTATTCTGGCAGGCAGACTCTGGTTGGAGTTAACTCCTACCTGTATGTTTGTCCTGCTCATAGCTAAATGCCTTCCTATTTACTAATGAGGGTGTTGATTTGTTTTTCTTCTTCCCTTCCCAAGGAGGATGCAGATGTGGAGTGGAAGTTTGCACGTGCCAAGCTCTGGCTATCCTACTTTGATGAAGGAAGGACTTTACCTGCTCCTTTTAATCTAGTGCCAAGCCCTAAATCATTTTATTATCTCATACTGAGAATAAAAATGTGCCTCATAAAACTCTGCAAATCTAAGGCCAAAAACTGTGAAAATGACCTTGAGATGGGGATGCTGAATTCCAAAAAACGGGTATGTTTTATCTCCACTTTTCAACTTCTCTCTGGGAATGATTCATGCCAGGGAGGTTCTGGAGGGGATTGCCTGGTACAGAGGGGACTGCAGGGACAGCAGACCCTCTCATGATTGCACAGTGCTCATATCCCATTGCAAGCAGAGGGTCCTACCAAAGGTATGGCCTCATTGCACCAGGCACCCAGGAAAGGGCAATCTTTATAAAAGCAGGCACCTTTTTTAGCTTTTGTAAAAGCAGGCACTCCAAGGCCAAACAAGCAGGGTCAAAGAGAAGGGCAGAAGCAGAGGCACAAACAGGCTCACAACTTGTCTGGCTCGGGCCCACTGTTCCAGGCTCTCCCAGGAGAGCTGTGTGGCACTGGCCAGGGTGGGGACAACAGGGTGACACTCTCCTACCGAGATGTGTGCAGCCCACCCCCAGCTGAAACCTTGAAATAGAGACTGAGGAGAAGGGACCAGAAGTTGGAGGAGGCTTTGCAGAATTCATCTTTGGAACATGTAGGCTGCCTGGATCTCTTGGAGAAGCAAACAACTCCTCCAGCCCACAGTGAGCTCTCCAGCTCCTGGTGAGCCCTCCAGCCCACGGTGAGCCCTCCAGCCCACAGTGAGCTCTCCAGCTCCTGGTGAGCCCTCCAGCTCCTGGTGAGTTCTCCAGCTCCTGGTGAGCCCTCCAGCTCCAGGCAAAGTCCATGGCCTCCAAAGAGGATCATCCTCCCAGGAGTTTGAGGGAACTGTTCAGCTCTGGTCTCTGCCAGCACCTAAATTGAAGGGAGGTCTATCCATGGGGGTTTACTCGGTATTATCAAATAATTTAACTACCAACATGGGGAGCATTGCTAAGCTAGGCAAGCATGTCTACAAATTCATTTAACACTGTTATTGATTACTGGAAGAACCCCTAGAACAGTGGAGTCTCAAAATGAAAAAAGTGTTCTTCCTTCAAGTACCTCAAATAATGATTTAAAAATGCTTTTAAAATGTTATTTGAATAAGACTGCACTAAGCTTGCTTTGTTTGAAATTGAATTTCTGCTTCAAAGCCTAAAACAAAGTAATACAATTTTCTCTAAGCCTCTCCTCCAAGCCAGATGAGCGAAAGTGTCTAGCTTGCCCTTTTTCATGGAACTCATGCAAAATTCATATTTTCCATGGCTTTAGCATAAACAATTAAGAGTACCAGTCATTTCTTGCCTGCCTATTGATTTTGTTCACATATCATCTCTAAGAGTCTCTGTAAGCTCATGACACACCTGATGAGTAAGAAAGACATTTTTTTAAAATTATGTTATTACTTCAGACTTCTAATCTAATCATTATTAACATCCTGATTTGAAAAAAAAAATTAATCAGGATCTCTGGTTCAACCAGGGAAGAAAAGTCCTCATCCAGGGTCTCCCCTCTACATACAATTGCATACAGGTGCAGGAGTCTATGATATTTATTCCTCTGAATAAGTGATTTTTTAAATTTTTTTTTTTGTTAGTATTGTATCAAAAACCTCAGAGGTGGATTACAGTCAAAGAAACCTCCAACAAATATTGTGTGTAGTGTCCAGAAAAGTCTCCTTGGAAGCTTCTAGAGCTGTGATGTCTGATTTTTAAAAAATGGTCTATTTAAAAAATACATTTTTTTTTCTTGAGCCAAAAGAAGTAGCAAAGGGTCCTGCTGGTTTAAAAGGACCAGTGAAAATTGATTGTGTTTCAGAATTTGGTTTTGTACCACAACCTTATTCCTTATAAATACAAGTAGTTATCTTTCTTATGTTGTGTTCTAAAGTGATAAGCATCAGCCTCATTACGATAAAAGTATTTTGTGCCTCCTATCACCTTGTTGTCTAATACTTGTGTGTGAATACCATTTCTGTCTAGATAATTTAGAATCTAGATTTTTCCATTAATTTGTGTATTTTTTGTTCTTTTCTGTCTTCCAAAACTTTACTTTTTTGGCCTGAATGTTCTGGCTTTTACTCTACTGTACATAGAGCCATTTCCTACTGTTTTTCTAAAGCTTAGTTTGGGGCTGTTTGGGTGTGAGAAGCTATCATTGATTTAATCATATCATGATGTTTTATAATTTCAGAAAGTTCGTTTTCACTCTAGCATTCAAAACACAGAGAGTTTTTCTGGGAAGAATGCTTATAACAAGCCCACAAGATACCAGGTAATCACAGCATGAAAGCAAGAGCCAGGGGAGAGGTGTGTCAGTGTCCAGCTCTTCCCTGCAAGGATCACGTTTGCCTCCTCCCAGTCCATGCTGTCCTGGGATGTGCCAGGCACCGGGCTGGGCTGGGGTGTTTTGGAAGCAAAGGCAGCCTGTACCCCGTGGAAATACGCATGGTGTTAGCATTTGTCACGCTAATTAATTCCACTCGAGGGTGTTTAACTTAATCCACGATTCATCACCCAACTCCTTCCATCTTGTATTGACAGCATTTCATTTCCCACGGCTCAGTCATCTCTCCAGCTGCTGCATTAACATCTGCATGTGCTTCCTCTGGCTCGTCCTGCCAGGCTAAACCTGCCATGTGCTATGGTTCAGAACCCCCCTGGGGCTGCAGAGGTGGCACAGGGTACCACAGCTGTCTGTCCAGCATGAGTCTTGTGCCAGCAGATGTGTTATTTCTTGTGCAAACGTGTCCTAGGGCAATACAGTAAGCAGGCTGTGCCCCGCAGGAGTTTTGCCTTCTTTTTTAACATAAAGTCAAAAGGAATCTGATGGCCAGCGATGTGTCTAAAGGGACAGACATTAGAGACAGATGAGGAATATAATAGTTAAATTCATGAAAATGTGCAATGACAATGCCAGAAGTGTTGGTCTTGTGTTGGTGCAGCCTCCAGCACAATGGGCTCCCAAGCTGTTCAACAGACCAGTAAGAAATTTCTACTGGTTTTTAAATTGGTTTATGCTTTTCTGCCCCAGGAGAAGGGGTATCTGAAAATCTAAGTTAGAAGTGGGATGCATTCCCTCTGACATCTTGAGTTGGCTGGCTTGATTTCATCTGAGGAAAAGGGATGAGAGATTATATCCTGCTCAAATGGCATTTCAGCACTTGTGACATGTTCCCATCCATTTAAACCCACAGGGATGTGTCAGCCTCTGCTGGACTGGCTCTTCCTGTAGCTATTATTTCTAATGAGACCATCTAATGTTTGTGGTAAATTAGACCCTTATTTCCAATATTGAAAAGCCAAAGATGACTATGAAAAATAGATGGGAAAATATAAGTACCTGTTATTTTGTTTTAATAATGCCAGATTTGTCTTCAAACTACCTTAGAATATTTAGGTTGCCGCAGGAAGAAATTGCCCAAATAATATAAAGAGAATGTAATAGTCCTGATTATTGAGACGTAAAGAAGAAGGAACAGTGATAATCTGACTGGCAAGATTTTTTTCTACCAATGGGAAAACCTTTGAAGCACTTGCTTCTTGCTGAACTGTTTTCTTTAGCAGTGTTTATTGAGTGATGTATCTGCAGTCTCTGCAGTCTGTGTGCTTAAGACTACATATGGACATATGGCTCTAGGAGGATAACAAAAATATACAGAATTTAAGCATGCAATATTATGAAAAGCATGAGGAACAAGTCAACACAGCTGCCATGATTTGGGAATAAACTAATCTAGGAAAAACAGTACCTTTATCAAAGAGAATATAGGAAACTGGCATAAAGAGAGGTTATGCATATTTTTTTTTTTTTTTTGCCAGGTAATAAGAACCTGTGTTCTGATTCCTTGTTTTAGTCTACATTTCCTCTGGCTTCTGCTCTGGAAAAAAATACTTATTTTTGGATCCAGGATTTCCCTACTTTCCCCAAACATTACTTCATTTATGTTTTCTCAGGTGACAACCCTACCTCCCTCTGGATTCTACTACCTTGGCCACCTCCAACACACCGTACGTGCACTGTGCCTCATCTCTGTTGCCTTAGTGACTCACCTGCTTAGCCAGATGCCTCTGACATAAAAGGACAGTCTTAGTCATCCCATATTCCATGGCTGCATGGCATATACAAATGACTGGATCCTTCTTTGATCTTCACAAGCCTTTTGCACTGCTATAATCCTTATTTGGCTAGTCAGAAAAAAAGAGCAGGTGTACTGTTTTCTTAATTCATATTTCACACCCTTTGTAGCATTTTTCAGATGTTCCAAGCAGAGATGTGATTGCTCTGTGCAGAAGGGAGTCCATGCTGGGAGAAGATGCTCCTTTAACACTGGACATCTGGTCCATCAAAGACACTGAGCTCTCCTGTGTTTGCAGAGGATGTATCTAAATCTCTGTCTCTTGAGAGAGCAGCTCTTGTTAGGTTTATATATTTTTATTCCTTTTTTCTTTTGTAGTTTTTTATTATGAGATTTTTTTTTTCCCCACTGGGGTGTTTTTTCTGCAGTGAAGACGAGGCTGTCACCTGTACCCCAGCGTGCAGCCCACAACTGCCAAAGTTATTTTCCTTCTAGATAAATGGAACTTAGACATTCTTGGAACAGTAGCACATTGCAAGCTCATATCCATAACTGTCATTTCCATATTTACTCTTCCTTACTAACGATCATCTTCCATTTTGTCAGTTTACATGGCTCTGTATTTTTCACCATATATATCTCTTAAAATCCACCACTTCTGTAAGAAACTTTTCTCACTTAAGCCAAGTTCCCCACCTTTGTTCAGACTCTCCTTTCTCTGTCCTTCTCTAAATTTATTTTCTCTTAAAAACCCCATGACAAGGCTAACAGAGTCTTTGTATGAACCTCAGGTCAGCTGCATTGTGAGTCTGCTAACATCATTAATTAACCACTTATTCCTTCCTGTAAAGTACTATTAGACAGCAACATGATGAAAGAAGGCTCTGGAACCCATTTCCTTAGCTTTCTATAGGATCATCTGTGTTTGCTTTCTGTCTGTGGGACATGCTCTACATTCACATGCATCCCACAAAGTACCCCAAAGTGCTTCATATGTGGAGTTGCAATTGAGTGGCTGTCAATCGACTACTGTGGTACAATGCTCACAATATAAAATGCAAAATAAATGGAGAATAGTCATAATGATAATAGTCATAGTCATAATAAATTATCCCTAGTGAAGACAGATGTTTGAATTGCTCATAATAAGTCTGGAATGTGGACAGTCTCCCACTAAAGGAGTGTTTCTGTTGTCCTTTCAGAAGATAATGAAGCGTCTGATTAAGCGCTATGTGCTGAAGGCTCAGGTTGACCGGGAGAATGACGAGGTCAATGAAGGCAAGTGGAATTTTGTAATTGATCCAGCTAACGAGCATGTGCTGTTATTGCTGCTGATCTGGCCAGTAGGAGGGTTGAGCTCAGTTAAGATCCTCTCTAGAGAGAGCTTGCTCGTGCTCACTCTGCGGTGAGCAGTGCTGACTCCGAGCCACCCTTGTGCCCTTGACATTCCAGGTCCTTATTTTTCCTTAGCAGAACACACATCCCACAGGGCCCTCACCCAGCCCTGCTCGCTGGCGTAGCTCTAACTCTTTCTTATTCCTTTACATCTCCCAGGGGATTGGCAACACCCAGCCTTACCCTGGTGTCTGTGTAAAACATTTTTTGACTGCGCTGCCAGGCCTGCCCCAAGGACACTCTTTAGAATGGGACACAGATTCATATTGCTGTCGTGGCATGTGGGATTTGTGTGCAGATGGAAAAGAACGTCTAACACATCTTAACTGCTACCCTCCTGCAAACTCCTGTGTAGGTAGAGATCAGTTTGTGGAGAGAGAACAAATTTGAGAAAGAAACATGAACTCTCCACACATATTTGCTGTTGGTACCACTACTGCAAGTACAGGATATTCCTTGTAGTTACAGATCTTAGGTGCATAATGCAGGGAGATCAAAAGCAGCTCCACACACATTCCTGACCAAACACATTGAAATTATTGCTCTCTCAGGTCCTGAAACCATAGGGATGACTTGCTTCGTCCAGTATGGTTAACAAAAACTTTTTCCTCTTTCAGGAGAACTTAAAGAAATCAAACAAGATATTTCCAGTCTCCGCTATGAACTCTTAGAGGAAAAGTCCCAAGCTACTGGTGAGCTGGCAAAACTAATACAGCAGCTGAGTGACAAGTTTGGGAAGACCTTAAATAAGGACATTTGATGGTGAATACAGAGAAAGGCAACTTGTTTTCTAAACATTGTTCATTCTCAACCAGCATCTTAGGAGGGAAAAAATCATGTGAAAGATGGGTACAGCACACTCAGCTTTTGCTGACAAGCAAGTGTTGGTAGGAGTACTTTGTGTTTCTCCTACACTTGGTGAGTGACCAGTCGAATCTTTTCTGATACAAAAGTGACTTAATGGTAAAAAATCTATGCCCCTTGACATCAGAAACAGATGTATAATAGAGAAGGTGCCACCAGTTAAAGACAAAACAAGCCAGATCTTCATTCATCTGACTCCAGAGAAGACAGTGTAACTGTGCTCATTAACACCAACAGAGTCTGTACTGACCAGAAATGAGTGAAGTCTGAAGAAAAAATGTGCCAAGTATATTCCCTGCAAAATTTTTAAAATTCCTGTTATTGGGTGTGTACTCTCCTTTCATGTTTACATTGGAAACCCTGAATATAACTTTGATCATCACTGTGGCTAATGAAAAACTAATGAGAAATCATCTGTTGAAGCGACCAAGGCAGTGAATAACAAGTAGACGCTGACAGCGTTGGAAAAATGAAATCAAGCTTGTGGGGTAAATTATCCTTTAACCTGATGAAAGGATTTCCAGCCAAACACTCCTGTCCACCTTTTCCAGCTGTATTAGCTAGTCTGCTGATGGATATGGTCTCTTTGTATGCACTTAGCCTCTCTTTTATCCTTAGTCGATCCCATCTCCAACAACAGTGTACTGAAATATTCGTAATGATGTGAAACTGACTTCCCAGGAGTACCCAGAGATAAAATACCTTGTGCTAATGTGTTCAGTTGAAAGAACAGCATTAATCCAGAGACAGCGATGCAACTGAGCTCAGCTTTCAGATTCCAGAGGTCAAACTGCAAGCCATAGGGAGAGATCAATCACGAAGAACATTGTCCAGTAGTTTCCAGCCTTGAAATCAATACAAAAATGCTTCAATTGAACATTCTGACCAAATAAAAAAAAATAAAAAAAAAAAAAAAAAGGAAACAAAGGAAAAATCATTGTAGAAATCGTAATGTTTTTGGCTCTTACAGAGGATGAGAAAAAGATTCAAACTGTTCTAAGGCTGAGGTAATACAAGGATCACACCTGTGATCCTTTTCAACAGGAAAGTTGTACGTCTGTGCAACACAACTGCAAACATGGATGGCTTGGGTTTTCATGGCTGGCTACATGATTTCAACCACTTAAAGCACACCTTACTACTTGGGAACCATGGAACTGGACTGTTTGTTTACATGAGACACCTATAAAATGAACATGACATCTAGGTTTCAGCTGAGACAAGCAGAGCCAGAAGGTGACCTGTGATCAGTTCTTAAGTGCCAGATGAGAATACATATAGCCTATTAGAATAATAGTTATATTTGTACAAAAATAAAAGAAAACAAAATAAAAAAGTGTACTGTACGTAGATCTGTTTAGAGAAAAAAATACTGTATTTTTACCTTTAATAAAATTATCTTGTATACTGTAATATTTTTACCTAAAAATGGAAAAAAAATTAAAATTATCTCATAATATTTTGTTGTACACTGACTGAAATATTTGCTTGATCTTTTGGCTACCTATTATGTGACCACTTTTTTTTTTTTTCTTTTCTGCAATATGTGAACAATGAAACCATTATATGAAGCAATTTTACCCTAGGAATTCTGAAGCCTGAAAGAGCCAAGATGCAACACTTAAACTAAATACATTTTAAATTAATAAAACTAGGGAATTAAAGGCCCCATGACCAACTACAGTCCACAGAAATGACCCCTCATTTATGCTTAATTTGAAATGACTGTGTCATTTATAAAATTAATATCTAAGCAGAGAAATTCAGCTCTGCTGGCTTCAGACAAACATAGTGGTGGTGCTGAGTGAGCAAACCCAAGAGAAATGAGTACGAAAAGCTTTGTAGGCTTTAGCTGGTGGGCCAAGTGAGGTGATCTGCCCTGGCCACCCCCCTGGGCCAGCAGTGCAAACCCCTTGGCAGCTGTGGGGAATCTGTCCCGTTGTGTGACGGCTCCTGCAAAGTGGTGTTGGGATGGAACAGTTAAATGCCAGCTTTTATCAGAGAGTACCCAACATCAGAGTGAGAAATCAGACACTGCAGGCAGCAGTATTTACTCAGCACTTTGGGCTGTCTCCCATGTATTGCCAATATATATTTGGTTTTCCCCATAAGAAGGAGGAGGATATTTCATGGCAATACTACTTGCCCCCTCCCCACCTTTCCAGCCACTGTGTAAAACTTTTTTTTTCCATTTGAAAAACCAGCCCTGTTGTCACGGCACTGTCTTAAAATTTAATCTGACTACAGCTCTACACCTGGCTCCTGATCAAAGTATTCATTCACCCTTCCCATTTAGTGTTTTAGGGACTTAAGTAAAATTGTTCTAGGTAGAACTTACAAGGACCATCATAATTTAAATTTCTCACAGTATTGAATACAAATCCTGCAAAAAGGTTCAGTTGAAATGCTATGATGCACTTATATTTTGTATATTAAATGCATCTCAACAAAATGCTTCATATATAGTACAGCAACCCCTACAGAAATATTCTTCTACTGCTAAATATTGCAATCAGTGCACGCTCTGGTCAGCACAACTGTGGATAACTTTGCTGAATTTCTGGGTCCAGGTGGAGGCACAGCCATGCCCATCCTGTCCTTCCAGCCTCTGCACAGGTGAAGCAGTGCAGTCCTGCCACGGGGAGCTAGCATGCTGCTCTCTCTCAGGAATCTGCCAAGAAAGAGCAGAATATTCTCTAGGACACTTAAAGTAGACTAAAAGATGTCTTTAAAATATTGTAAAAAAAACCAAACCAAAACAAAACAAAAAAACTTCTTCCTCCACTTTTGCATTTACATCCTTGAAAGTATTAAAGTACAGAGACTTTATATATAAATATTCATGACAAGAAAAATCGCACTACGTCAGAGCACTTTTCTCTTCTGGTCCCTGAAATACACCCAAGGAAGTTGCTCACTGTTATTAATGGGCTGTTGGCAGAAGCGGAGTTTGTTCTCCAAGGTCAGGTTATAAGAAGTTAAAATTAAGAAGCTTCACTGGAACAGAAGCCTGAGAGAACTTAGACAGTTTGAAGAGGAAAAATCAAGGTAGGTGAGTCCCAGATCTGAGCCATGTGAGCCCCCTGTCCCATTTCCCATCACCAGTGGGACCTCGCCTGTCACACCAACCAGCTCTGAGATGAGCTTGGTCCAGTCTGACCTTTGGCTTCATACTGTAGGTTTTAGTGTTCCTTGCACAAACTCACACTGCCAGAAGATAGAACTCTACCCAAATTATTTATAGATACAGAGTTATAACTTTTTATGGGAAATAAGAGAGGTCACATTAAAATGAAACTAATCTGAAGTCATCCGCACAAAGGTGAATATTCTCCACAAGATCGTTGCAGTTCTGCAAATACCACAGGCCAGTCAAACTGGAACTTAAATAGACACCCTGAGGAAGATCACAAAGGCACTCACCAGTCAATATTGATTTATTGACTGCCCAGGTCTCTAGACAGTTGTTTCATGCCTTGCAAAGGCCAAACCAGTCAGCTGCTGCTAACAGAGAGGGAAAAAACAGCAGGAAGCATTAACAGGACTTGATATTTCATGGGGCTGAACGGCCTGGTGTTAAGCCAGGGACCCCTGCTGCCCCGAGGTGCAAGTCCCAAGACAAAGGAGCTGCCCAAGGGCATCTGGCACCATGCCCCTGCTTTCAGCAGCAAGGGATGGCTGTGCAGCCACAGGGCAGATGTGATGCTCCATGCACTTCTTTTCTCTCCAGCTGGATTAATTCTGCCTGCAACTTTGTGGAGAATGACTAACAAATACTGTCCTCAGTTCCCGAAAAACACGGTTTAAAAGTAAATATTAAGAAGAACACGGATGGCGTAATGAATAATGGCATACAAGACCTCCTGCATCCTGACCAGAGCTCATATTAAATTGTCAGAGCTAGGCTTTATTTTTAATTAATCTGTATGAGGAAAACATTTCCAGCAGGCCAAAAGAAATCGCCCTAATTAAAAGATACAAGAAATGAATGATCACTCAGTAAGGACAAGCCAGGACACAGCCCATCACCACAAAGGCAGGAGAGGCGAGCAGCGTGGACAGGGTTCCAAACACATCTCCAGCTGAGAGCAGATCTCTGCTGCACCACGGTCTGGGCTGCAGGTGGGGAGGGAGGAGACGGGAGCAGTCCTGCATGGTGGGCACAGCTGCCTCACAGCACCTCTGCTGCCTGCCAGGCCTGACAAGCAGGGCATTGCATTCCTCAGCTGCCTTCCCGGGCTAACCAGCAGGCAGGGAAAGGAAAGCCTCCACTTTGGAGCCGAGGCTGGCACGCTGTGCTCAGATGGGGAGGGAAGGTGTTTCCTCTATCCAGGCACTATAAATACTTTCCTTGTGACCCGAGAAAGGTTCTGCCCTTGCTTTGGCCACAAATCTCTCACCAGTCCAGAGTTAGATGCTGCAGGCAGTGGGTCCCATTACTCCCATTTCACCTTGGCTGTGGCTGGGCTGTAAACCCTGCAGGCTCCACACCTGGTGCTGGACAGCAGCCTGCACAAACTACAGCCTTAAGGAGCATACATTTTTTACTGAGAAAGGATGAAGATTGCACATAGGAAATGAAATGGCCTTAGCTTCCAGTGAGGGAAGGCAGATGCAGAGAAATTCAGTGATTTCCCTTAGAGACCTGAAAGGAAGGGGACAAAAATCAGGCTGTGGTTCTGAATCTTATTAGAATAAAAATATACTAATTAGCTTTGCCCTCTCTTAATCCCTGTTCTGCATCTTTGTTGGGCATATACTCCTCAGTGAGTGATAAGATCTGCCGATGCCTGATGCCAGCAGCGCAAGAGCAACCGGGAAAAAAAAGGAATTATTGCCTCAGTGATCATATATAATTTTGGGGAGACATTCCCTTCAATCCCTGGGAGATTTTTGTGGTTCTATATCAGCAATATATCTTCACTATTGTCAAATTTAAATAAAGTAAAATAGAAAGGGAGATTATAACCAAAGGAACAAAATAACTAAACAGTTCTGGAATTTGTGATGCCTTTTATAACAGGTGAAGGGACACTCACTTCAGATCATTTGAGACAGACAAACCTGCAGTGTGACAAAGGGGATTTTGAAGAGCTTAAACAGTTAATGAACAGATAATGATCCTGTTAATCTACAACCATTGTTTATTATAATACAGACTAATATTTAATTCCCTTCCTAATGATTAATTATTGTGCTGCAAGGTTTTAATTAGGCTTACACAACAGGAGCATGGGGGATCTGGTGAGAAGATGAATTTCTGTGGGAAGTCACTGCCCTGAGTCCAAGCTCTTCTCCTTGGTGGGCACAGCCTTGGCAGCACAGCACGTCCATGTGGCAAGGGAGCAGGGGAGGAAGGTTGTGCCCTTGTACACCCAAGTGGGTGACAGGGACTCCGCAGCAAGCTGCTCTTGGAAACGAGCTGATGGAAACCTGTCCCTGTGCCCACCAGCTGAGGGCATCCTGCACTGTGCCCTGCTCTCTCCCCTTGGAGCAGGGCTCCCAGTCCCACTGTGCTGGCATCCCTTCTGATGGCAACGACTCTGGAGCAGGGATTGCAGTAACTGGCTCCTGGATTTTCATTTGAAGATGAAAGCTTCCATGAAATTAAAAAGCTGCTTTGATGCAAAAGTGCTCTCTGTACAATAATACGTTTTGGGCCAAATCTTCATCATGATTCTCAAACACAATTAGAAAGTTTGTTGGGCTTGGGTGTTTAGAAGCAAAACTGACTGGTTCTGTCAGAGATTCCTGCAGCCAGACCTTTAGCAGGATGTTCAGAAAACCACACTCCGATTCCCAACTCTGCATTTGCAGCCAGCCAAATGAGCCCATAGCTTAGGGACTTTAATTTTTGTCACAGATCTCAGGCAAGCCTTCAGGTGACAAGAGGCCAGCAGGCTTGTTGGAGGGGCAGCACACCTAGGAGCAGACTCCAGCAGCAGAACTCCAGCTCCCAGCTTTCAGGCAAAGCCTTAGTGAGATCAAAGTCGGACAGGGAATGAATACCGGCACCTCATGGGAAGCAGCATTCACTGCAGAGTGAAAAGACACAGCTAGAGGGAGACCTTGGTGTGCATTAAACACTCTGAAGTGTTTCCTGTGCCTGGGAACACCTGGCTGCTCCCTACTCCCATCACACCACATCTGTCATGACGCCCCAGGGCCAGAAGGAATCCTTGTGGGAAGCACAGCGGAGGGCTGGGATGGCAGAGCAGCCCAGCACAGGCACAGGAGCTGCCAAGAGCAATGGGCTCTTGGGGAAAAAACCCCTGCCACTTTCCTCCAGGGCAGGATGGAAGGCATAATCTTACAGACCTGAACCACAAACTTACAGCAGGTTTTGCTTTCAGAGCAGAACAGGGCGGGAGCAGGTGTCTGCAGGCAGAGGGGGAATGAGAGTGAGGGAGGAACTTTGACTCACGGCAGCAGAGCTGTAGCGTGGACACTGAGGTGTGCATCACCTGCCTGTGCCTCATTGCCCTCTGGGTGAATTACAGTCCATGCACTCTGAGTTTTCCTGCTAGGTTTCTTCAAATATTTAGAAAAATATAGGGGGAAGGGGTGAGGCCCATGTTCTGCATCCATCCTAAATTAGAAGTGATGAGGAGAGAAAGTGCAACTAAAATATAATTAAAGGAGAAAAAAAAAAAGAGTGTCAGCAGGCATGAGAGAAAATAATAGCCCTTTCTCAATGGGAGTTACAGCCACCAGCATGAGCTGCTGCCTGTGAACACCTTCACCCAAGCTGTGCTGGCTCAGAGCTAACCCCTGGGGCCAAACAAATCATGGATACACCTACGGGGACTGCCAAAAGCCACCCCTGACCCCGCTGGCTCTGGCTCATCCTGAGGTGGTAGGAATAATTGTGCCTGGTAATGCCAGCTGATGCCACAGCCTGCAGCCCTCAACGCCTAAACCCCCTAAACCTGGTGCTCTGAGAGGAGAGAACCTGTTCGCTCTTTGATTGATTGATTGATTGATTGGCTGTTTTCAGGAATTTTTTCCTGGCTTTTAACTGTAAAACTTCAATGCTCCTGTACTTGCAAAGAGCTCTGATGAGTTTCCCTGTGCTTTCTCCATGCTTTAGAATAAGCTCTGCATGCCTCGTAGGGATTTCAGTGGGCATGAGCATTCACGAGGGGAAAACACAACGCAGAGCACTCCCAGGCACGAACTGCTCTGCATGGGAGGGAAAGGGAGATGGAGCCGTGTCTCTTGCTGCTGGTTGCAGCGGGAGCCAGCAGGTTGTGCTCATGAACAAGAAATCCACAGCTCAGCTCTGCCTCTGGGATGCTCCGCAGTAAAAGCAAAGCTACAGGGGGAAAAAAAAAATAATTCCTCTTTCTGCAGGGTTTTTCTCCAGCTCATTATTGCAGCCTGCCTACGTGTTTTAACAGCCCATAAAGCCACAAGGATCTGGCACTTATTAAACTCTATTATTAAAAAAATAGAAGTGTTGAACTGATGCTTTCTTGTTAGAAAGTCAGTTTTTCTTCAGTGGACTTTGATGCACTCAGGGAAGTTTTCTGCTTTTTGCTGTCCTTCTCCCTATTTTTTTTTTTTAAAGTGTCTGCTGGTTCCCAGGAAACAACACCTTTCAGTATCTCTCATTTGTAGTGCACAAAATATAGATGTAGAGCTCCAGAAGAGAATTCCCTCTTCAGCTGAATGTTGTGTGTAGGACCCACTGTGGCCAGAACTGCTGCTTCCCTAATGTAGGGATTCTGCTATTTAAACTTATTTAACAATACAAAGGTTAGCTTCTCTTCCAATCTGTACCTACATAAGCCAACACCAAACTGCTTTAAATTAGAAAATAAAAACATGTTTCCACTGTCATCTCACAAGCAGGGTTTCCTTAATCCTTTCTTCCAATTTTAGTAGTCCTTTCTTCCAATTTTGTCCACATTTCTAATAAAATGTGGACAATTCTTACATCTGAGATACCAAGATGTTCATGATAGCAGAATGACTGACAGTATTTTCCAAAATCTGATGGAGAATCCCTCCAGCATTCCTCCTTCTTGGAGCTCGAATTGAGCCTTAAGCCTCTTTCTTGTTCTCCTTTCTAGGCACAAAGCCTGACCTTGATTAAAGACAGCACTTCAGTCATAACCTGAACTCCAGAAGTGCAGTAGTTTATTTTTTGCTGGTATTCTTGCCACAGTGACTCAGAAATCTTTGTGTTTCAACAGCTTAAACCAACGGCCGTGGTGCTCCCAGAAGCATAAGAGCCAGGAGCCAAGTGCAGCTCTCCAAAAACAGCCAACATAAACTTATTCCTGGTGTTCAGGTCTCCAGCAATACCTGAGATGCTCTGCCAGTAGTAAGGGACTCCTCTGGGGCTGGGGTGAAAGGCAGGAGTGATACAGAATTATGGGCGTGACACGTCCACCCCACGTGAGTTTAAATTGGGTATTCACAGTAGGAAAGCTGAGCTGGCCCACGTAAAGAAATTCAACTGTTTATTGAAAAATAAATAAATAAATAAAGCAGACATAAAAGCATGCTGTAACTGAATTAGCAAAGATCAGAAAAATCAAACTGAGTCCATCAGCAGCTCTGTGTGTCAGTCCCAGTGCTCCCTGTGTTCCCACAGCCCTGAGCTGCGGGGACCTGCAGCACCCCCACGCCAGGGACACCCCCTGAATGTGACGTGCTCAGCCTGAGCCACAGCCTGCTTCTTGTTCAGGCACAGGGCTGTGGCTCAGAAACATATTGTTATCTAAGTCAATCCTCTCAGCCAACCAACTCCAGCAACTCACTTGGAAAACACCACCCACGTTCTGTAAAAATTCAGATTTGAGATGCAGCCCACAGAGATTAATGAGGGTTTGAATTTATGCCTCAAGAGTTTCCAATGGTTTGACTTTTCTGCTATACCATTATGATCTTTCTATACATGAAGGCTGCTCCCATACTCCCAGAAAGGGCTTGATTTCACAGCTAATAAAAATTGCATTCAGGAAAATTAAATAAATAAAGCAGTTGCTATTAGTCAGGCTGTGTTTTAGCACAAAGTCTGGGGATGCAAATTTGTGTGCAGCGGCCAAACTGAGTTTCAGGTGGTATTTTTCTCAGCTGAAGCTCTGCCACGTGCAGGTGGGCCCCATGAAAGGGTCCCAGTGGGGCGGGGGCTCTGCACGGCCCCTCCACCTGTCCTGGCACTGGGGGGGCACTTTCCAGCAGCCCCCAGAACGCCAGGGGGGTGTTCCCTGTGGAGAGCTTTTCACTCGAGGTTGGAAGAATGGCAGAAGCCAACAGGATCCTTCCAGTGTTCCTCAGCCTAGTGAGGAATTCCAGCAGACCTAGTGACAATTCCTTTCCACTTAGGCACAAGTGCTGCTGGAAGCCATCCCGCGGAGTGCACCCATAAAAAGCAACCAAGCACAGCTCTGCTCATAGCAGGCTCTGCAGTACAGGCACTGAACAAGGTGTTAGCTCGGGCACAGCAGCTGGAAAACACCTCTGTGAATTTATAGCTCAGTCTATTGGGCCACAGCACACACAGGCAACCCCAACAGGGTTTTGCCTTTCTCTTGAGTGTTGCCTTTCAGATTTCATTTTTGTCAAGTTTGAATCGGACACTGTGGGGGACAGGAGGGGCAAGAATCCCAGCACTGGCTGAAAAGCCAAATCACCTTGTTCACACAGATCATCAGAAAATATCTCTGTCCTGTCCACCTCTTCCAGAAAGGACAGAGAGAACTTTTGCCTTTTCTTTGCACCAAATGTCTCCTCATACGTATTTCAGAACGATCCAGGACCCCATAAAGCTGTAGGAAAGAAAGACATTCTTCCCCTCTGCACATTACATGTGAGATGCTCTGAAACACTCCGAGGATTGTCCCACGGACCAAGCCCAGAATGAGAGAGGGGACCACCACTGTGTGTCACTTGTGATATCCCTGCTCCTGCATCTGCTTCAGCCTCCCTGTGCACAATCCAGCACAACTGTACACATTTCATGGGTAATGTACTCAAAATAAGCATTACTCAGACTGATGACTAGGTCTTCCCTTACAGCCATCTGGATGGTTTATTTTAGAAAGTGATTTGGAAAAGAGTGCTTTATTCATAATTATTCCGAGGGCTCCGTTAGAACACAGGGGCTGTAGGGATCCAGCTCCTGCCTGTGTCTTGCCTTTCTCTCACTGGCCTCCAGCTTCACATTCCCCTCAGTAGTTCCCACAGTTTTTGAAGGAGGAAGAGCACATTTATCATTAACCACAACGCCCTCTTATCATCAGACTTTGAACTGCAACACCATGCAGGTGCCAGAGGTGACTCACAGACCCAGAGCCACCACACTCACCTCTAGCACATGTCACCTTGCACTGGCTGCAGCCACGTGGCAGAGCTGCACTTTACATAAATGCAAATTAACGTTCCAATTGCTCACTCAGGCCTTTGCTGGCATTGCTGCCTTTCCGTGTGTGTCACTTGCTGCACTGGTGATGGGAGCCATGATGGGCAGTGGCAGGTCCAGGATGCCAGCACAGGTCCCAGAGGCTGACACCATCCTGCCATGCAAAAAGGGAGAGGCACTTTAAATTTAGGAGGGGTTCTTGTGTATTTCATCCAAGCCTCATGGTGCCTAAATTATTTATTGTGCATGTGCTGCATTATTTATTGAGTCCCTTTTGCCCATACATGCAAGGTGCATGTGTGGCTCTGCCACAGATTTCATACCCCATCCTAGCTCCAACAGCTCCTTCCCATTCTCCTCCAAAGGACAGATTACCATACTATTTTCCAGGTAAATATGTTTTCCCTTGGGTGCCGAGTTCTCCTTGGGTGAAAAGGTCCCAACCAACCTCTGGAGAGGCAGAATCTTGCTCAGCAGCTCTGGCAAAATGAGCTGAAATTGTCCCAAAAGATCACAGAATGAGTTTTTCTGTAAATGAGGTTCGGGTCACTGTGAATAAGGAGCCATCTTTCTACCCCAGGTGTTCACATGCCCTGGAGGGCACTGCTGACTCTCCTGCTGTGGCTTCCCCTTCAAGGAGGCCATCACAGCCACGGAGCATTTCCCATGTCTGGACCACTGAAGCTGCTGGGGGCTGGCATGAAGCTGTGCCAGGGGAGGTTTGGGTTGGGTATCCTCACCCAGAGGGTGGCTGGACCCTGGAACAGGCAGCACCAAGCCTGACAGAGCCCAGTGAGTGCCCTCCTGGAGCAGGGTGAGATCTTTGGGGTTGTGCTGTGCAGGGCCAGGAGCTGACTCAATGATCCTTGTGGATCCCTCCCAGTTCAGGATATTCTGTGATTCCATCACTGGCTTTGCTTTCCCACGTCAGGGCAAAGCTTCTGTCTGCTGTTTCACCAGAGCCAACTGCCTTTCCAGAGAACATTTCCATCTGTAATTACTGCACAAAGGGACAAAGTGCGGGTGCTTTGATCACGTATTCATGATATCTCCCCCTGCTTTGAAGATAACTCTGCAGAGTGACAGCAGCTGTTTTAATCTCCCAGGTGGTGCCAATAAATACAGGAACTGGAAGTTTAACACAAGGCTATCCATGTTCTCATATTCCTCCAATATCTAACAATAGAACAGGACTTTGAAATAGAGCAATGATCCCACAGCTGCAACTACGTATTAAACCAAGGCAGGACATGGACAGGATGGCTGTTAGCACCCTCCAAGCCAATGAATTGCCAACTACCCTCCCATCTGCAGAAAGGATTGTGGATTTCATTCACTTCTCCAATACCTGTCAGTGCAGAAAAAAAAAAAAAAAAAAAAAAAAAAAAAAAAAAAAAAAAAAAAAAGGATATTTTTAAAGGGTATCAAAAATCTGGACCAGGATGGAACTTCTTAAATTGTCAGATTTCACAGCAGGGTCTGCATGACACTTCTGCAGGTCTTTCATAATCCTGCCCTGTCAGAAGGTTATAGGGCTGCTTGTGATTTGATCTCTAAAGTAATTGCTAGTTGGGAGAAATAAGCAAGACCATTCATTATATTTCACAAAGAACAAAACAAAACACAAAAATAACAAGATAGAGGATAGATTTGGCTTGTTGAAACAGATGGATATTCCCTCAACTACATTTCAAGGGCAGGAAGATGCACCAGTCTCTCTCCCACTGTGGATTTTTAATAAAAGAAGCCGAAGCAAACAAGGAGGATTGATACCATGAGGCTGCAAAGGCAGCTGCAGTCTCAGGAGAGGCAATTTTGCCTACAGTTCATGCAGTGTGGTCTCCAGGGACGTATTCTTTGCTGGCATTAATTGGCATGGAAAATCAATACAGCCATGTGTATAAGCTGCAGTTGTTGCCTTGGTCTTTCTTTCCTTCCCCTGCCCTCTCAGAGATGTGCTGTCTACTGACAAATTGCTCCTTGGGATGAGGTGTGCTAGCTCCACAGCTCCCCGGGTAAACTCATTTCTCTCTCCCCCCCTCTGATGCAGAGGCTTATGAAGGCAGTTGTGGTTCCTGGATCTCTGCCTTTGGCTACACTTGTCACTAATGGCATTCCCCAAGTCTTGCAGATTTGGGATTTTGAGAATATGGTGGGAGAAAATTTGAATTTGTTGGGCCCCAGGAGTCTAAAGTGTTTTGTGTCAAATCTTCCCTGTGTGGCATTAGATTAGCCCAATTTACACATAATTTTATCCAGACTTTACATTTCAAATAGGAATTCTGTTGGGGTCCCTTGAATCCATTTTTTTTTTTTTTGTTAAAGATGAAGAAACACACTCAAGTGTTTTTGCTGCTCTTTCCCTTGAGACTCCATCCATTTTTGGTTCTACTCTCCTGCATATTCTTTCCTTATTTAAACATGAATAGTTTATTCTTTTTTTTTTTTTTTTTCCTACTCAACTTTTCACTGTTTATTATTGTATTGGTTTTGCATTTCTCTGGTGCTGATGTGACATCCCAGAGAGGACGGGACGGATGCCATGCAGCTCCAACAGAGCTGTCCTCTCTTGCTGAACCTCTGGGACTGAATACCATTCCTTGTTCTTTACTGGAGATCTGCTAAGAACTGAAATGATAAAAATCAATAAATAAATCCAAATTGAGACCATACTGTACATGGTTAAGGGTTTCTCCCAGTGGTTTTATCTCCAGACCTCCAGCATCAAAAGATTTGCTTGACAGCAGCCAAGCAGATAGGAACCTACAGTTCAGATAAATGATACAAACAGGGAAACAATAAAATAATTACATGGATTCCACTTACACAGGAATGAGAGCAGTAACAAGGGTGTATCCAGAATGGTGCAACTCCATAAGCAAGAGTTTATAAATGTCCTGAGGAAAGGACTTTCCGTTCAAAACCTTCTGTTTTCCCAGAATTGTCATCTGGTCTAGCAAAAGCCCTGCCTTCCCCTAAGGATTTGGTGTCAGCCATAGTTGACCTTTGATGCCAGGTTGAGTGTCAGCCCTCAGCTCTCCCTGTGTGAAAAGATGTCCCTGTTGGGGTCCCCACAGGCATGGGCCAGAGGAGGAACAGTAAAGCTCAGAGAATTGGGATTGTTTGCTGTGGAGAGGGAAGGCTCTGGGTGTCCTTTCTGTGGCCTTTGAATGTCTGAAGGGGCTACAAGAGATCTGGAGAGAGGCTTTTTACAAGGGCTTGTAATGCAGGGACAAGGGAGAAAGGTTCCAACTGAAGGAGAGCAGGTTTGGATTGGATATTACGAGGAAATTCTTCCCCGTGGGTGTGCTGAGGCCCTGGCACAGGTTGCCCAGAGAAGCTGTGGCTGCCCCATCCCTGGAAGTGTCCAAGACCAGGCTGGCCAGGGCTTGGAGCAACCTGGGATAGGGGAAGGTGTCCCTGCCGACGACAGAGGGCTGGAATGAAATATCTTTAGGGTTCCTTCCAACGCAAACCTCTCTGATTCCATGTCCAGGCCTGGCTCTTTGACACTGCAAAACAAGGACAAAATGAATTCAACTTTGTGATGCTTTCCAAAAAGGAATTGCTCATATCTCTGAGGATTTAAATTATTCTGTCAGACATTGCTGCTGGCATGAACTGTTGGCATGGAGACTGATGCGAAATTTAATACAACATAAATAAAATATTAATGACATCGGAGCAACCAGTAGTGATTTAAAGAGATACTGAGCTGCCAACCAAGCTATGGTTTGGAGTTCATCATATGAATAACAAGGAAAACAGTGATTAAAGCTACAAAGGGCAGTGAGGAACAGCCTCATTCTGCCAAAGACTTCTGACCATTAAAAGCACTCAGAAAAGTCCAATTTGGTGGAGGGATGAAATTAATAACTTCCTAAAAATGTTGGGTTTTTTTCTTTTTCCTCAACAGAAATTAATGGAAGGTCCCTGCACCAGAAGCTACAAAGCCAGGCCAGCAGGCTGTGGGTCATGGCTGAGAGTGCACCAGATATATCACAGCACTCACTAAGGGCAGAAGAAACTCTTGCTTCTGTCTTGGGCTGCCTTTGCAAGAGGACAAATACCCTGAGGAGAGGAGAAAGGATATTGCTAGAGTGGGGTGCCCAGAGCAAGGAAGCACTGCTGATTATATTAGCATGGGTACAGTCTGAGAGATAAAGGCTAAAATCCCTGTTTCAATAATAAAATTGGTCCAATAGGTTCAGCTGACTCAGAGACCAACCCAGATGTGCAAAGGTCAGGTTGGAGTGTTTACTGGAGGCAGTTTGGAAAATGTGTCCCATTCTCCTGAGCAATCGCCTTTCCCAGTACACTTGTTGGGTTTAGTGCTGCATTGCCAGTTTGAGAACTTTTTCTTCTGCAAAGCTATTTCACTGAAAAATTCCTGAGAATCCCTCATTCTGAATACTCACACTAAGTTGTATTTGTAGTCACACGCTTCCAAAACATGCAAAGATAATGAGCACTGAGTATTAACCTAGAGCATGATGGAAAACACTAAATTAAATCAGATACTTATATGAGCTTTTCACAGGCTTGGGTAATTGAAAAGCTGTGGGTAAACTGTCAGAGAGAGTCAGCAGAGAGGCAGGAATGATCAGAACAGGTCCTGAACTGGTGCAACCAACACAGAGCTCGGAGTGAGGCCAACTTTATTGAAATAGCTGCTCTTGGTGGACATGGAGGGAGAATTTCATCCCAAACCAGCATGTTTATTATTTATTAATGTCTAAATGAATGGGAAGTAAGTCCTCTTGGCTCACATCTTTTCTCTTTACAAAGCTCTGTTATCCACATCCCTCAGTCCAGATCCTGTTACTGGTTGTATGTAAACAGTATTAAAAAATAAAGGAAATTTCTGAAGCCTGATAATTTTTCATTTCCAGAAATCATAAAAAAATTTCTCTTGCATGCATTGGAAGAGAAAGGCTGAGTGGTTTGGGAGCAATCTCAGTATATCTGGGATATCTAAATATCTGAGAGAGAGCTGGAGATGAAAGACTCTCAGATACCATGTATTAGTCATGATTTAAAAGCCCTGTCTCCAGGAGATAAAATTGTCCCAAGTAACTACTATAAATGCTGACTTTCTAATGCAGAACTTACAGCACTTCTTATTGAATGCTCTGGATATCACAGAGCATCATCACAAAGAGCCACAGGAGGACATTATGTTGGGTGACAATGGAGACCAGAGCATAATCACTGGGGATTTGTGCTCTGTCATTAACTTACTATTCAAAATGAACCAGAGAAAACAAGAGACACACATCCTCCAGAGCCACAGGGCAACAAATTCAAGGGCCCTTTTCTGTTTGCAGGTGCAGATCAATCAACTGGGCATTTGTGCATGTGCAAAATTGTCACAGTGCCTCTTGCACAAATGGGTATAATTGTATGTGAAATATTTTAAGCATAACCTCGTTGTAGGAAGCTTACACAGGCACAGGGATTAGTGGGAATAGTCACTGAGACAATACACATGGCACAAAATCAGTTCACATCTCCATCAATTATTCAGTGAGTGAGAGCTGATGTTCGGGCTGGTCCGTGGCTGTATCAGTTTATTGCCCACTATCTAGAAAGCTGCATGAGGTGCTTATTGACTCATGGGGATGTGGGGAAATGCAGGAGAATGGTGTGGAAGTGCTCATTAAAGTGTTTAGCACATGCACCTATTGTGCTTGTTTTCCTTCTATTGTGTCTTGGGCAAGCCAGGAGGCTGGGCCCTCTCCCAGAGAGGATGTCTGAAGTCAACATCAAAAATATTTTCCTGGGAAGTGGATACTGATTTATAAACAGAAGAACTCCCAGGCAGAGGCCAAATATCCTCATTGCCTGGCTACCATCACCTCTGCACCTTCCATGGTCCCTCTGAATCCATCCTAGAGAGGACAAACCTCCACCTGCTGGGGAGGGGCATCTGCAAAGGCTGTGCCCTGCACCAGTGGTGCTGAATGCCTGTCCCTCTGTACCTTCTCCACAGAACTCCCCTCTACGGGCTCTGTATTCCAGACTGAAACTGTCTTTATTCAGCAATAAATACCCTGCAATTCTCAAGTCATTTTAGGAGAAAAAGACAAGGAAAAGGAGGATGCTTTATTCAGTCACTTCAGAAAAAAGGGTTTCTTTCTGTCGGTGCCCATGACCCCCATAGCCTGACAATCCTTCTAAAAAAAGGTCCTTGTCTCCTGGTGTGCTGCCTTCTCCTCTTTTGTACATTCTTACCATCTCCCTTCTCCCCACACCCCTTGCCTATCCACACTTTAGAGCAGTTCCTTATACTGTGAGCTCCTGACCACTCTTGGTGTTAATCTGTTAATTCCTGTCAGGTCAGCCCTTTTGTGGTGTTACCATGCTATGATATCACATTGCATTTTCATTACTATGACCTCAGATGTTACTTTAGTCCCTGTAAGTGCTAGCAAAATCGTTTGTGAAAGTACTTGCAATTAGGTAAATAATTATAAACGCATTTATAGTAACTCACCCAGAAGCCGAGCATTAGGCTGCTCAGGAAAAGCTCATTTCCAGGCAAATGGGTTTCAACATTAGTTCCTTCCCACTGCGGAAGGTGAGGGTGATTGGAGATGGATACCTGGGATGAATGATCCCAGCTGTGTTCCCAGCCTGAACCCCTGTCTTCCACCCTCGGGGAAGGTTGTGGACAGCCAGCAGAGAGGGCAGCACCCCCCACTGCTGACCTGGGGAGCTCATACAGCCCCAGGATGTATTTTCCTGGAGCAGGGTCTCACAGGAATGTGTTTTCCTGGCTACCATCTGCTGTACTGGGCAGAGTATCAACGGCATCCATCAGAGGGGCTGTTGATAAAAATCAGCAATAAGGCACAGGATTACCACTGGAAGAGAAAACCAGCAAATATTCAGTTTTAAAGAGCAACAAGGCCAGAGTACCTGAGAGGTACTCAATTTTTCTCATTTTTTTAACATCATGCAAAAGCAAGATGTTTCAGCAACCCTACCAGAAAGTATTCTCTAGATTGCCTGCTGAGCAAACCTCGGAGAGCCCTGACACCCATAGGAGTCAGCTGCCACCTAATTCCCAAATAGCAGAGATGCTGCTCTCTTCAGGGATTCACTGTTGTGCTGTTTTTAAAAGAAGACTGAAACACCTTAAAAACATCCCTGTTATAGCAGATTTCTCCAGAGGAGACTTGCCTAGAGGAATTTAAGAAGCTACATGCCTGCCCTTCCACCCCAACCCTAGGACTGTTTGCTATTACCTGGAGGAGCAAACGCTGCCTGCACACCTTCCACCCCCTCCATCCTAGCCCAGCTCACAGCGTTTGGTCCCTAATTGTACCAATGAAGGCTGTTAAAATAAACTGGTTGATTTTGTGCAGAAACATAAAGTAGCCTTTATGTAATTTTTGTCAACTTTGGCTGTGACAGACGTTATTACCAGCTGAGGAGTTGTGAGCATCAAGTGGAGATGTTTACTGCAGCTGCTTCAGCAAGATCACAGCCGGCCTCTGGTGCCATTTAAATGCTCCTCTTATTGAACATTCAAAAGCTGAAGGGCTCAGACACATTCTTTGCCCCTCATTTCATCACAGCTGACCCAATAACACACAAAGGGAGCTGATTTGCCTTTGGAATGCCAGATTTCGCAACCATGGCAATACATAAATGTGCTTCCCTTCCCCCTTCTCAGGGAAACCAGCTGAGGTACAAAAGCCCAAGAAGAACAGAAAAGTTTGCCTGCCCAGTGAATCCGGAGTGAGCAGGCAGTGTCACTGGGAGGGACTTGCCAAGAGCACCCAAAGTGCCCAACACAAATCCCACGGAAGGGACTGACAGTTTGCAAGAGTCACATGCTAATCTGCTTTGCTGAATTTTCTATAAGCTTGGCCCAGCTTGTAAGGCTTGCTACAGGCTACCAAACAATCCTGTCTGATTAGTTTTAGTCATTCCAGCACAATTTTCTGAGTCAGAATTTAGTGTTTCTATGGCAGAAAATGATAAATTCCACTTGGACAAAGCTTGTATGCAAGGAAGTTCAGAGCCTTAGAAGAACCTCGATGTAATTTTTACCCTGTGCATTCTCCAAATTTCATGGGTTTGTTTTCTTCAATAAGAAAATACTGATACTTCAACAGATTCTTTAGAACAGCAGAACAAAATATTCACACCTTTAGTGAAACATGCTCATGTAGCCTGTGGCTCACTTTGGATGCTCATCTCACTGGTGATTCCTGCCCTAATCCCTTCACATGCCATTTCCCTGGGTGATTGCAGCCTATTTTCCAAAGGAAATGAAAAAGTCTCCTTGAGACCTGCAACAAAATCCCTGCTGCTAAATAGGAAAAAAAAAAAAAAAAACCAAAAAAACAAAAAAACAACTTTCAGCACTGCTTTGTGGCTGCTGTGTGGCTGCTCTCCAGCCTTTCCTTTAGCTGGGCTGGTTGCACTGAGAACAAGAGCTGCTCTTTGCTGAAGCTGCTCCCGCTGTGCAGCGTCCCAGCCTCTCGGTGCAGTGTGTTTATTTTAAAACTGCAGATGCAGATGCTGCTCTGCATCCCGCGCCTTGGCCTCGGCCCTTGGCTGCAGCCGGTGCCTGGGACAGGGAGAGGCAAAGCCGACGGCTCCTCTCGTGCTGCTTTAGTCACCATGGCAGAGAGCGTTTCTCTCCTGTACCTACGGGGAAGAGCTGCAGGAGCACGCTGGCAGCTCGTGTTGTTCCAAACGAGAGTTGCCCCACAAGTGCTTTCCCGTGTTGCCTCAGCCCTTGGCTATCCGCAGTGTCCGTCTGTCCTGGCTGGCTGGGAGGAGCAGGACACACAGCACGGCCCTGGACACGGGGCTCAGCCACACGACTCGCCTCTGCTCCTCTTTGGGGCACATCCCCGGCTGCTCCTGCCCCTTTTACAGGAGGTTTTATTGGAGTTTTTTAGAGTATGCCTGGCTCTTGCACGGGGGAATGTAGGAATCGTGCTCTCCAATCTCTCCCCCGATGGTAACCTGCTCTCCTGTACCAGCCCCTTCCCTGCCACCGTATGGATCCCAAACTTCCCAAACCCATAGAGAAACTCCATTTAATAACGAGGTGTTTAAATGCACTAACACTCTCTGACATGCAGAAGCGCCTGTTGCTAATAGAAACAGATGCTCCATTTCTGTAGAGGCAGTTTACTCCGAAATTGACGCCTCATCCTGCACGGTGCTGATGCTCAAGGAGAGCAGAGAACCACAGAGGAGATGCTGAGCATTTTTCCATAAAACCTTCTTAAAAACAGGCAGTGTCTGGAGCTGTTTGGAAAGCAGATTTTGATTTCTCTATGGTGTGAAATAATTACAGGAGGAAGGAAAACATTCCCCCACCAACAGGACATCTGAGCAAATGCTCTGAAAGTAGTCACTAGTTTAGAGCATATAAGCAATGCCACACCTCTAATCTCACATTTGATATTCTGGTGACTCTTTCTCTGCTATTGTTGCCCATTGGCTTCACCAAAAACTAGAAACCCCACGGGAGTTAAATATCAGTGAGGAATTTGTCTAAGAATTCATTCAATTACATGAGCCACACAGCTCAGGCTGTGTCTATACTCACCTGGGAATCTCAAGGTGTCCCTGGGGGCTTCTCTGCAGCAGTGGAAAATGATGGAAACTTGCTCAGTTGTGACATGGATGCATGCAAAACATGGGACTCCCTGGGCTTGAAGGTCCCAAGGGGTTCAGGAATGAGAATGAGCAGGTGGAAGTTGGGAGGCATGAAATATCCTTCCATTCTGGGGTTGTGTGTCCTTGAAATCTGCACCTGGCTGCAGGATCTCCAATCTTCCGACCACCTGAGCATCCCAAGGCTTTCACTCTCTCAGGACATCTTGTGCCCAGCTCCAGGCAGGAGGCAGCTGGCCAGGCTGCAGCCTGTGCCCCCGAGTCATGATCCCGTGCCCATCCTGCTCACTAGAATATGCCCCTCTGGGTTATCCCACAGGTATCAGGCCAAGCCTGAATTTCCCATTTCCCTCCTTGCCTGTCTCTCCTGGCCTGCAGGCACAAAGGCTACAGGAGCCTGAGACACCTTCAGAAAAACACACAGGACATGGAGCCCTTGATGAGGAGATGTTTGTCTCACTGCTCACCAGTACTACAGCTGCTCCTTTCCCTCCCATCATGGTCTAGGCGACATCCAGGTAAGCTCTTAACAACTGTTCTCTACTCTCATTTGATTTTGAAGGCTGCTCTTCCTATTTACAAGCACTTGGATGGTAAAAAGCCCTCACAATTTTCTGATAATATCAGATCAATTTTTGAAAATTCTCTGCCTACAGACCTTGCACTTTCTACATATGGTCTACTCTTGATTATTGATCAGTATAAAATCCAAAATTACCATGTTAGCATTTAATCTGGTTTCAATGGTAGATTCTCCTCTGATTTCTACAGGCATATCATCAAGCAATAAGAAAAACTGTGTGTTTAGGGAGTTGCCTTTTTTTTGGTCTACAGAGATGGCGTGAAGCTCTATTATATTTTCCTCCTTCTGCCCTCATATCTGCCTTATGCCTCCCATAAAAGAGCAGCTATTTATTCTTTATTTCTTTATCATTAGCTGGGAATGAAACAGAGAGCAGAAACTATGGCTAAGTGCAGGTTTGTCTCTCCTGTAGCCACAAGGTCCATACAGGACCACAGCAGCCACCACATAAAGCTCATTTGCTTAGTGAAGAAAGTCTCTGAAGCATGAGGGCTTGGGGTTGGAGCACTCCCCTGACAGCCCCTGCACACACAGATGCATTATGAACATGTCATATGGAGGGGCCAGGGATTTCTACTCCACTCCCAGCAGAAAGATGTGCTCGGTGTCTGCTGGCAGATAACCCCAGCAGGACAGGAGCAGCACATGCTGGGCGCTGTGTGTGTGCTCAGGATGGAGACGATGTTGGGCAGGCTCAGGCCAACAAGCCCTTCCTGCATCTGGCTGCCTCCTGTGTGAACTGCCAAGAGAGGCAGGAGAAAAAAAATTTAAAATCTCCACCTACAGTCCTTCTGGGTGAGGGGAGGGCAGGCACAGGGGACCATGCCTGAGCACAACCCAGAGTGCTTCCCCAGGCTGCCCTTCAAGACCCCAGAGACAATGTCTGCAAACCCACTTCACATCTGTGCTGTCACCCCCACCAGTCACTCAGCCGTCTTTTGCCACCCTCCCTCCCTCCCAATCAATCACATTTTGTCTGTCTTCTTTGGTTTTGTTCTGCTTCTTTTTCTGTTCCCTCCCTGCCTATTCTTTCTCTAATTTCTGACATTGATTTCAACACCTTTTGTTCCTCCTCATCCTTGTCTTCCTTTCCCAGAGCCTCTACGTGCCTGTCTCAGGCACAGTCCAGGCTGTGCAAAGTAATCAGCTCTGAAAACCTTTCCAAACTGTATTTTCCTTCTCGGAAAGAATCTCAAAACCAAATAATAGATGCTTATTTTAATTAATGATAGACCACATAGTATTAAAATCACCTTCTGCTGATAGAATGCACTTAACTGACTCCTGATTTGCTCGGTCAATGGGGCTGCTGGATTCTTTCATTAATTCCAGCCGAGAAAAGTGTCCCACAGCAGACTTGGCTCTGCACAGAAACAGCACTGTAATTACAGAGCACGTCTGTAGTTAAGGGTAAGGCAGTCTGCTTCTGCAGCCTGTGATTTTCCAGGCTTCTAACCAGGCAATGTGGGACCTGCTGAACCAAAACTTCTGCACTTTGCTCCTTAGTGAGTGTCTCATTGCAGCAGTGCTCCTGAGAGGCAGGACTGCACTTTTAAGCCATATAAACTGATAATTAAGAACCTTTCTCACCTTTCACGTTAGTCTTCCCATTAGAAAACTGCAGTGAATCAGAGAGCTCAAGCCCTCCATCCTGTGAGTCCTGTGCAGTCACATCCCTGGGACTGAAAGAATTCCTTCCCTGATGTCTGAGGAGACAGAATGTCTCTGTCAGGGTCTGTCTCAGACCTCTTCCATGACCAAAAATCAATTATGACCCAGTGAATTTTCTTTGACACTCTAGGGCAGGGAAACTCATTTGTTTAACCTTTGCAAGCATCTTCTCTTACCACCAGTGCTTCATAGAACTTTAGAATCACAGAGGGCTTTGGGTAGGAAATAACCTGAAAGATCATCTTGTTCTAATACCCCTGCCAAGGGCAGGGACGCCTTCCCCTATCCCAGGATGCTCCAAGCCCCATCCAACCTGACCTTGGGCACTTCCAGGGATGGGGCAGCCACAGCTTCTCGGGGCACCCTGTGCCAGGGCCTCACATCTTCATGAGCAAGAATTTCTTCCCAGTACCTAATCTAAAGCTATTCCCTCTGTGAAGGGAAGCCACTCCCCTGTGACCTATTGCTACATGCGGTTTCCCTACAAAGGTTTTTTGATTGTTTGGAGGGGGATTTTTTTGAGATAAATATGTAAATAATATTTTACACTGATAATTGAGTAAATGGCTGTTAGTATCAGCACACTGCCTCCCCCTCTGCCTGGACAGACACACCACTGCAAGTTCCCAGGGGTGGGTAGGTATCTGCAGTGCCTCACTTTTGCCATCCCCATGTCACGTTCCCACTGGTGACCTTTGTCATGCCTCGTGCATCCCCACGTCCGCCAGGCAGTGGGTAGGCTTCTAGGGGAGGTGCTGAGCAATTGTTGCTGCCAGTTCCTCAGGAAATCTCCATCCAGCCCTCCGTGCTGGTCTCTGAGGGCACGGGGGAGCAGGATTCATGGACTGAATCCGAGAGGAGACACCGCCCTGAGCTGGGAAAAGCAGACAGGCCTGCTTCACTGCACCTGTGCTGCAGCTGCCAGGATCCCCGAGGGGAGATGCCCCCGCAGGTTTCCTTCCAGCCTGGCAGAGCCTGGCCCGGCAGGAGCTCTGTGAGCTGCCCTGGGGCAGCGGGGCTGTGCTGCTCCCATGGCTAGGACCAGCCCAGGAAAGAGCCGGGCTGTGCCCCCAAAACTGCCCCTGCCACCCCAGCTGTCCTCCTGGCTGAAACACCTCCAGTGACAACCCCCAAAACTGTTTTTCCAGACGGTGTTTGCCTTCACCCACTCATAAAACAGGTGATTCTGCTTTTGGCAGGACTGTTGCAAGCTCACATCATGCCGCAGCAAACTTGCTCACAGGCAGAAAAGTTTCTAAACTGTCTATTAAAGTGTTGAAGACAAACAAATATCCTTCCCCTTCCCCCAAGTTTGTTTATCTTACATATTTTTTACATCCCAATTTTATGTTATTATTTCTCCTATTTTAAGACAAAAAGCCTGGATCTGAGACATCAGCCAGCCTTCTGCTGGCTGACACATCCCTAGCAAGACACAAAAGAAGAACAAAGGTCTTTGGTAGAAAAACTATTTTAAAATATAAGCAGGTTTTTCACAATGAGCTGCTCTCAACATCAAGTGCCAAATTTCTGTCAAAATTTAAACTTTTGAACCAAACACCAGTCAGGTCCCAGCCACTGCTGGGGAAACCATCACTCCCAAGAGATGATCTCTCAAGAGCTCTACACAGAAAAGCCTGCAGCCACACGGCCCCAGGGAAGGAGGAGGATTTCCAAGGCTGTGCTTGCAGCTTGCCTTTCCCCCAGCCAGGCACCAGGTAACATTTGGGAGCCAGGGACTGTCAGGCTGAAACCTCTGCTGCTGACAAGCTGCTCTGGAAAGGTCAGTGCCTTTTTAATGAAGCCATTCCCAGCACCAGCACGGAGAGAACACAAATGACAGGCAGTGCTGGGAAGCAGCAGCCATTGCACTGCCCGTGCCACTGGACCTGCCAGAAACAGCCCCAGATTTTCATTTACCCTGCGCCCCAGTAAAGAGAATCAGAATAAAACAGGCAGTCAGGATGGGAAATCATCTGCTCATCTGTCCATCTTTCTTCTGTTCCACATCAAATCAGACCCATTTGTGAGGCTCTCTAGGAAAAGCTTCAGACAGATTCCAGTCTGAAGGCACTGGGCTTCCACCCTACCCTGGAAACTGGGACACACACCCCAGGCTGTGCCTTCCCCTCTCCTCACCAGTGTCTCTGATGTCTGATTTCCTTCTTGCCCATGGCTTGTCAGGAAGAAAACATCTCCTCGCTTCTTGTGAGCCAGGAGAATCCTCTTAGAAGCAAATGCTGTGATGACACATCCCTGAAGATGGCACACACTATCCCACAGGGATAGTGCCACATGTCACCTTGCAGCAGGGACAGCTGGGCTGGCCGTTCATGGCTCTGATGGACCTGTGCAGGTCTTAGCTGGATCAAGCACCACTCCATGAATTATCTTTCTAACATTTAGATAGATAGATAGATATAGATATAGGATAGATATTGATATAAACATATAATAAATATATAGATATAACATATATATATAGATAATAGATATATATTTGTATATATTAAAAATATAAAAATATATAAATATATATAAAAATATTCATACATTACACAAAAATTTAGACATTTTTTATAAAATAACTGGTAACATTGGATATGAGGATGGGTTACTGAATATATGGAAGAATCAAAGGCAACTTTTTTTTTTTTTTTTCCTCTCCTAATGGAGAAGGGTATTTAACAAAATTTAAATTTAAACATTATTTATGGGGTAACCTTGTCACCAAAACCTCTTGCAGTGGAAATAAATTAGGGCTCATCCATCAAGAGCAAATGCTGCTGTTCCAGTCTGTTCTGGTGCAGTTTCAAACCAGGCTTAGCAATTTCTCAGCCTTTTACCAAGCACCTGGAGCTGATCCAATCTCACCTGCCTTGGGCCTGCCTGGTTAATCACCCTTTCTGCACGAGCACTCCAGATTAAGTCAGCACCACATTAAGGTAATCTGGAGCTGCCTGATTCAGATAATCAAAGTCACATCCCCAGGGCTTGCCTCCAACAGCCAGGATGTGAATTATCAGTGCCACAAGCATCTGCCTTTAAGTCCTCCTTCTCCCCACCAAAATTAATCTCTCCCTGTTCAGCCTAACCCAGTTACCACAGCAAACTGGGCTCAGTGACCAGAAGGTCCTTTCAGAGTGGAGGGAAGGTGTGGTGATGGAAACTAGTGTCAAAAGCTGCAACTCTGCAGTATCAGCTCTGCTGCCCCTTCAGACATTCCAGGAGGGCCTTTGGACATCTTTGCCTTTGGAGGTAGGAGACTCAACTGCACTTCCTACCCCTCTCTTATTTTAACTAAGGAATCATGTTTTACTTTTCCCCGAGTCCTTCAAAGTTCCAGACTTCTGCAATATCAGCAGTGAATAACCCCTGCTGCAATGAAATGTTATTTTATCATTGTTAAGTGTCCTTTGTCATAGAAGAATGACACTTCTGATTTCTTAAAATGTTCCCCATGCGAGAGACCTTGGTTTCCCCCTAATTAGCAAATTCCTTTCTGATATTCAGAAATGAAGGACATAATACTCTCTGAAATTTCAGGATTAACTGGAGGTCACATCCAGCATGTCTGAATCTCCTGAACCATGGAAGAGGTGAGAAGATCGTGGACAGTGTTGGACCGTTTTTTGTCAGAGAAAGATGATTTTATAGACTTTTATAACAGAACACAAGACCCTGGAAATTATTTCTGCTTGAGAAAATGACAGGGAAAAGCAAAGCCAGCAAACCAAAGTGCCCCAGAGCTGATGGCTTGTCCCCAGAGCAGCGTGCTGGATGCCCTTCAGCTGACAGCAGTTTCATTAGCAGCATTTGCTTCAAGGTCCCCAAAACACAGCAGACTGACAGCCCTTCACTTGCTCTATTGGGCCTGTTAGCGAGAGGAGCAGGAATCAATTAGCAGACAGGCTAATTAAGTTGTATGTAATCGTGGACAAACACCCCAAAGCATCTCTCAGCCTGCTGTGGGTGCTGGACCAGCAGCCCATCACCCTGAGGCTGCAGGAGCTTTGAAGGCGAAGCCAGAGACAAACAAGGACAAATTTGGGTAAATTGTGTGAGATTCTGCTCCATTGTGCAGACAAATCCCTTAAATCCAGGCTATCCCATCGAGCAGGGATTTGCTGTGGGGCAGCTCTACCCACAGCCAGCTGCCAGGATTCCTTCCTTCCCCACCTCATCCTCACATTTTTTGAAAAGATCTTCTCGTCCTTTTTTAAGGTTCTTCCCTGGTGTGAAAAACCTATTTGGGCTTGGGGAGAGAGTTTTCTCGTTGAACCCTTACAGTAAAGCATCCTTAACAGGCAGCAAATTACCATCCAGAATAAAAAAATATGAAAACTCAGGAGGAAACAGAAGGTAGGAAATCCAGGAAAATAATCTCCCACTTGGTCAGACTGAAAAGAGCAGATTGCTTTGCAAGCTTATCCAGACCATGTGCAAGTATCCAAGATTTTTCCCTTTTAACTGTAAAGTAATCAATACCTACCCACTTGTGAACTTTAGTGAAAATAATGAACTGGCACATATTTATAGCAAAAGTCACGGCACATTAGGTATTCCAAAGGACTTATGTAAGCGTCACTTTCTTTAATACAGCTTTAGAGAAAATGCTTTAAGAAGCTTTATCAGCATAAAACATATTTTGAATGTAATGGAAATTAGTAATTGGCATGGCAAAGTCAAAGCTGTGTGAGTGGGATGATTTAACCCTGTTGGACAGTACGTTTCACTGACTATAATGGTTAATCTGCCAGTTGAGAGAGGAAAATTCTCTTCTATTGTTAAATGCAGTGAAACAAAGGAGGAAATTTCTGCAGCTGATGGGAACTTGTGGAAATAAATGGAATATGGTAAATTCTAAGGAATAAGGTGCATTCTTCCAAATAAATCCAATTAAATTGAGGAAACTGAGTCAGAACAATGTCGCTGTGACTAAACTAAGCACTGGGGCTTAGTCTGGCCTCAGCCTCTGCCTCCTATTTTGTATTTTCTTCTGACCAGGCCAGAGGGTGCTGGTGTGAATATCCCATTGAAGTCCTCTGCTCTGAAATATTTGCACCTTTTTCACATCCATTCAGTGGTCGACTCCAAAATACATTTTATAGGCTCGGATTTCCTTTCAGGAGCAGAGTCCAGGGCAGCTTAATCCTGTGTTGTTACACATTCCTGAATTTGTTCAATTAAATGTATGAATTAAACATACATTTACACATGGCCTGACAAGGCTTTGTGAAGTTTAATTTAAACCCAGAAATTTTTTGAGCTTTGTCTCTTACGCTGCCATTCTTGCAAAGAACACTCAACCCCACTTACCACAGCAGATGAATTTGGAAGAAAGCCCTTCTTTCTCTCGTGGGTCTCAGGATAAGCTTGTCATTTGGGGTAGTTAAGGACACCTCAGGCTTGGGATGCATCCTTCTGTAGCTACAAGCCATCTGCTGGCAATCATTCCTTCACAAATTCACTTCCCTGCTATCATCAAATATATCCCTATTGTCTGGAAATGAAGCTCCCTGAAAGAAAACTAACCAAATAAAACAAAAACACACAAACAAAAATCAAACAAGCAAACAACTTTTGCTTAAAACCAACAACATGCCCTCAAACTCCCTCTTACAAAAGACAAGTCAAGACTCTCATTTATCCTAAATTCAGCCAACCTGTGGGTACTGCTGGGCTGGGCTGGCCACAGCCTCCCTGGCCAATCTTTCTTGCTGACTCCTGCTGCTCCCTTGCACTCAGACTGCAGTGCTCTTAGAAAGCCTTCCTGGAGCTATTTAAAAAGACATCATTTTGGATTACAAGACTTCGCCTGAATTCTTCTATTTTATGGCACTTACCAGTTGCTGAATTTTTGGAGTCTTCATTAGAAGCAGCAACCATATCAAAGAAAGAGTGGTTACCAAGGATTGTCGGGTTCCAAATGAAAGCTCAAATCCCATAGGAGTCAGAACCATGAAGATTTGTAGCGTACTAAAATCAAAAATCTAATGAAATCTCCAGCATCCCTGTGTCAGTAAAATGAATCACTTCCCTTCAACAAAATGGAACTGCCATACCTCCAAGGTTTTCTTGTAGTGCACTCAGCCAACTGTGATTTCGACTTTACATATATATAATTTGCTTTTGTTATAAAACTCTGAACTCTGAGAAATATATTGTCCACATGCCACTGTCCTCCAGAACCTCCAGCACTGAACTGATAATGCAGTCTTTCATATCAATACTCCTTACACTCCACCATGAACTCCTTGGGGCAAGAAATGATTTTTTCCCCTCTTTTTGTGTTGTGCCTGACACAGCAGGGGCCAGATTCACATTAAGCAGCACATAATAAGATCTACAGCACAATGAGTGATAACAAGCAGAGTGGTAAACGATGTCATTTAGTGGATACTATCCCTGTGGTTCCCTGTTGGCAGGTTTTTTTATTGAGCAGGCTTTTCTTCACAGTTTCTTACTGATCTAAAAGTCTGTCTCTATCATTATGCCTGTCTGGGTCTCTATTTAATGCTTTCCTGCTGCAGCTTCTCTTCTCCTGTTCCTCCTTCTCAGCCTGCTTCAGGGAGCTGGAGATTCTGTTCCTGTGTACCCTTTTCTTTTTCTTTTCCTTTCTTTTCCTTTCTTTCCCAGTTTCACTCTCCCACTTGGTAAACAATGTGGACAGTCAAGTGCTTCTGAAGGCCACAGTGGGACTGCTACCCCAGAGGAGCAGATTTGCCCCTAAACCAGGGCTGGTCCTCACAATCACACACTTCAGAACACGCAGCAGGAGCTCATGCAGGGCTGCTTGGTGTATTTCTGGTGATCATCTTGCCCTCATCCCATCTGCCAGCTCTTTGCTTTGGTCTGGCTCACCCAGCTCCCAGTCTTTAGCACTCAGTGCAGAAGAGCAAATTGAATCCAATCTCTCAGCACAACCTCCAGCATCTGTTGTTCCATATTGCGATCCCAGCCCAGGCTGCTCAGTCCCAGCCTCATCTCTCTCGTTTTTTACCACAGCTCCCATTAGACCAAATGAAGAACATATTAATTAATTTGTACTTTGAAATTTGAATTTGGAAATTTCACACGCATTGTTAGAAATAATCAAAATATCTCTGCTCTGTGTGGAAACACCTTTTGACTACATCTTCTCATTATCTGCAGGGAAGCAAAGCCAGGAGCCCCAGCTCACCCTGGGAGCTCATCTCTGCAAGTGAGACATGCAGGTGAATATGGAAGGATGGGAAAGCAAAACAGGGAAAAATAGGCAAAATTCCACAGCTTATACCGTGTGTTCCTTTGAATAACACTTACATGAGCGTGGTTTCCATTACTAACACTTTTAAAAGCTAGTGAAACTTAAACAGAAGTAAATAATCAGAGCAGTGTGTTTACCTCCATCAGTCTTACTTGTTTTTTATAACAGAATTTCTCAACCGTTCATAAGTTTTAAAGAAAATGCTTTTAAAATCATAACCATGATGTTTGATTTATCGCGGGTACTGAGGCCAGGGTGTTTTCTGGCACAACAGGCCGTGCTGGAGGGCAGGGCAGGAGGAGGCAGCACTGGAGCCAGGCAGTTCCAAGCACTGTCTGAGGAAGAGGGGGAAGTCCCAACAGCCCCAAGCTGCCCTTTGATACCAGCCAGCTGTTTCCTGAGTTTTGTCCCTGTGTTTTCCCCTGAGGAATACCTTCGTGGTGGCCTCTCTCTGCATTGGCTGTTCGAGGATTTCAGCAGGCAATGGTGCAGAGCAGATCTCTAAACAAGACATGATCGTCCTTTCTGTACCAAAACCAACTCAGCGAAACGATGAGCCTGGGTAAACTAATGGAAAACCTATTATCCACCGGCCCAGTTCCACTTCTGCATTCTTTGGGAGGATGGTACCTCAGGCATTCACTTATTTGACATTCATTACTTTTTCTGGAGCCCAGCTGTGTGTGCTCTACCCCTCATTTCTTTCCTTCACTGCTCAAATCACTTTGATGCCTGCGTAGCTCTGAAGCAAAGCAGCCATTTCTTCCTGCTCCGCTCAGCCTGGTTCTTCTGCTGGAGATAATTCATGTGCCTACTGTTCTCATCCCTCCCTGGGAAGGGGGAGGGCTGGGCTCTGTTTAATAAAAAGTATCCTACACTGTTTACTGACCAAAGAGTTGTTCGACAGTTGCTCCATTCTTAGCTGTGCTCAAGTTATTTCCTAAGCAAACAATGCAAACTGCACACTTCATCTTACCCAACACAAAAATAAACAGAACACACAAAATATATGGTTCTGGTCTAAGTTCCCATATAAAGAACACTGATTTCTACTTGGCTTAAATATTTTCTGCATAATGTTTGCTCTGTAATTTATTCTTTTACTGGCTACAACAAATTAAATGTCAAAACCTGTTTATTCTATGAATTTTTAAGGCTAATAGTGAGTCTCCTATTTCAGCTTAATTAATGTTGTTGATGAGATACCTCTTGATGGATTGTATAAATAAAGCCAGATACAAAGATTAAAAAAACAAGAGCTAGGCTTTTTCCCCCCATTTTTCTTAGTTTACCAAAGAGGCAAGTGAATAAAGAGAACGGCTCTATTTTCCCTAAAACTTCTCAGATGTTTGCGTCTCTTGTAGAGGTGAGAAAAGACACTACCTGCAAGATCACTGCAGATCTGCTTAGCTGCTTTGGGCTCTTTCCTACCACATGTTCTTCCTAGCACATCCCACGGTGTTCTGTCTCAGATGCAGCCAAGAGGCCAAGAGGATGGGGTGAGCTGGAGCTGGGGTGCCCCAGGCCATGGGAGCAGCCCCCTCCAGCTCCCAGTGCGGCCCAGGCTCCCTGAGGCACAGAGCCCCTGTTCCTTCAGGCCAGGGCTGGCCCTTGGTGGGCTGTGCCCATCCTGGGCCAAGCCAGCACCCAGCCCTGGGGTCATTCCTGCACTGCACTGCCCACACTGCATGAAAATGGAGGAAAACCACTCTTCACCCTGACCTTTGAGATATGGAGCTATGTCAGACACAGCAGACACAGAGCTCATCTGCAGTGAAAATGCCCCAGGAAGGATCTGACCCATCATGGCCCTTTATCCTGGGCTCACTCTGGGCTCTCCAGGGCTGCCACATAGCTTGGAATAAGATCCTGTCTGAAGTTCTCACATGCACTTAGTATAAATAATTCCCACTAATTAAACAATTTGCTCACAAGCTGGAAGTGGGTTAAGCCTGGCAAAGACCTTTTGTATCTCTAAAGCCACCTTATGTTAATTCACAAACAAATTATACCAATTCATTCCACACGAGAAAGCAGAGGGAGTAAGAATCAATTTAGAAACACCCTGGCACTGCCGGGAGCTTTACTATAATTTTCACTGCAAAAGCAGATGTTGGGCTGTTCTCTTGCTTTCTTGAAGCTAAAAACCAAGGCAATGTGTAGCACATGTCTCCAAAGCCCCAGATCTGCCATCCACCTGCTGCCAGCAGCTCCTGCCAATTGCCGTGTGCTTGGAGCCCACCCAGGATGAATTTTTGTATTAAGACTTTTGTGACGGGGTCAGGGACAAGCTCCTGCCTTGCCTTCACTACTGACAGACTCAAAATTGTCAGCAGCAAGGAGTGGAGGGGTTGACAGGGCCCAGTGTGTGTGTGTGACATGCTGCAGCAGGGCTTCCCCTGGGGACGTGTCAATACTGGCTTTTTGGATCTGTCTCACCACGTCACTTCCCACCAAATATATCTAATGAGGAGTCAAACAAAGGAATTAAACATCAGGGAACTAATGGGCCTGATTCATGGGGGTGTTTCTCCAGATTTAGGCAATTCTGCCCAAAATTCTGCTTCAGAAATGCAGAAAAACTGAATGCAGAGACCAACAGCAGGAGCAAAGCAATTTTCCGTGAGTAGGGATGAACAAGCTGCCCCTGAGGGAAACAAAGGATGCAGGTGGCAAGAGAAGAAGGGAGATTGCCTCAGTTTATCAATTACTAAAGCAATGAACAGATTAACAAAATGGGGAAGGCCTGGGGGTAAAGAAGTCGTGTTCTGGCTGTTGCTGAGCCCTGCTGCTCCCTGCTGATCAAGTGGCAGCCACAGTGGGTCACACAGGGGGGCTGGGGTCCCAGCAGGGGCACAGGTGGGGATGGAGAGGGATGGCTGGACAGGAGAAGAGATGCTCTCAAGCAGGGATGAAAAGGGCAGCTCTTCAGATAACTGGGGTGCCTGGAGCAGTGACAGACCCTTGTGTTTATGCTTTCAGGCTGAGGATGAAAGGGCATTTCTGGACACTGAAGGGGCAGCAAGGATGGCACCAACACCTTCCCAAGGAAGACAGATACAACGCAAAACAACTTTTTCTCACATCAAAGAATTATTAGACTCCACCACCTTTTTGTACCAGTGGGTATTCCCAAAGCAAACAGAGAAACATTGGTCTGATTTCTCTCCATAGCCAGGGGAGTGCTTGTCCTGACTGGTCCATCCTGGCCCCAGGGATGACACAGCTGGACACAGAGGTGTTTCTTCTGTTTGCCCAAGGCTCCTTGGCAAATCCCACCTCTGCAAAACTTGGAGGGCTGGATCCTGACACTGCCAGGAGTGCCCAAGTGACCACTCTCCAAAGGAGATGTAGGTCAGAGGAGTGTTAAAGAACACACAATCATAGAATAGTTTGGGTTGGAAGGGATCTTACAGATCATCCTGATCCAAACCCCTGCCACAGACAGGGACACATTCCACCAGACCAGATCAGAAATAGTTACAAAGCTGGTGGGATCCACACAAAATGACCCCTTTGTTTAAATAAAATAAATTAAACAAAACTCTTTTAGCAAAGTTTATTTCTTATGCAGCAGCAATGCTAAGAGAAATCACTAACCAATGCTCTCTTGGAGCTTCTTCTCACTAAGAAATTCCAAAGTCAAGAGAAAAGACCTGTAACTGAGACAAAGAGGATTTACTTCAGTTCTTTATGTATCCATGAAGATTGCTGAGTCTTTTCTCAGTGAATTACAATAGATCACTCAGCTCAGGATCTCTTTACAGTCTTCTGGAATTAGTTCCAATAACAAGTGATGGAAATATTCCATTCAGGCAAAGGATTAGGAGAAGATACACACATTTTGTGTGAAAATTAGCAGCTCATAAGAACAAAGTTGTTATTTCTTCTCCACCCTGTCACCAAATCTGCAGCCAGTAGTGGGTTCAACCAGCTGAAATTAAGGGCTGTCTCACATTTTATGGGAGCTGAAGGAGTCACCCCCTCTGCCCATCATCTGTTGGGGGCCAGACCAGGTGCTGAGAAGACCTCAAGGCACGTCGAGGGGCTGGGATCCCAGGGGAGGTGGGTCCAGCCCTTGGGAAGGGGCAGCCTCCCCTGTCAGGGCACAGTTCTGTGCCTGTCCCAGCCCCACACACAGCTCATGGTGGAAGGAAGCAGTGAGATCCTGCAGGCAGGGCTCTCTTGTACTTTGCTACCGTGGGGGAAAGTTGAGCAGGTGCCCCCATTCCTGTGCAGTGCTCTCATCATGAATCTGCTGTCCCCTGATGGACTGAGCTGTGTGACAGCAGCTGCCAAACACTGCCTGAGGTCCACAGTTAGGAAGCAGCACATTCCCAGCTGGGTCACTGGGGCTCAGAGCTGGAAAATGCCTTCAAAACGCACTGAACAGAAAAAAAATAGATCAGTAGAAGAAATACATCATAAAATGACTCTTCAAAGATCACTGTCAACAGAGCCAGTATCACAAATACTTTTATGGCATGTTTGCTTGAGAAAGAGACTGTGAAAGGCATTTTTTCTGTGAATATTGGTATACTTTCTTCTGCAGGGTGATACAGCACAGACCTATCAATGCAGGCCCCAAGGTTGGAGCAAGCCAGATTATCTTGAATATCAAAATGTACAATCATGCATCGCCTGCAAACGCAAAGAAGATCGCTCGGCATTGACTAACTACAGCCTCACTATCATTGTAACTTAATTATTATTTTTACTGGAAAGCTTTTCCCAGTGTCAGACCCACAATCATCTCTAAGTAAGAGGTTTATAATTCTCTTCCTGTAAATCAAACTTGGAACAAATAAAATTTTGTGAAATTTTGCTGACCTCCTGCTGTTGCCTTTGCATTAGCCTGCCCCAGCCAAATCCCTGTGTGTCCTCTCGGACATACAGTTCAACTCCTTCCACCAAAATTACAAACTAAATCTGCAGCCCCCTTGTTTTCCACTATTCCATAAGAGAGTAGAAATAGCGTAGGATTTATCCAAAGAGTGACCCCAAAACATGAGAAACTTGCAACCTCTGAAGAGATCATCTCTCAGCTTGAAAAAGGGCTCAGTTAGTTGGCTAACAGAAATATTTACCCAGCTCAAGGGAAAACACTCAGCCACAGATTTTTATCTAAGCGTCTCTAGTGACAGCTTAGCATGGAATTTGTACTCAAAGGGGTAATTTAACTTCAACTTTGCTTTTCCTGCGAAGAACACTGAAAATTGCACTTTCTCTGGTCGATAGATGCTTTCATTGTTTCTGGTATAATGTTCCCTCAGCATATAGAAGATTACTCATATTTTGTTACTCATATTATTTACAGACATAGGTCTCAACACATACACAGGTATTGTGTGTACCAGTGAGATACTGGAAAGAAAAACTGCTGAGATTTCCACCTCTCCAAGAGAGAGAGGTTTGAACCAGTTCCCAGATGTCACATGACAGTTAAAATAGAGCTATACTCATGTTTTTATTCAAATAACTACTCTAAAATTACAAAAGATAAGTACTACCTTTCAGCATGAATAAACTTGAATACATGCTAAAAATAATCCCACGTTAACTCCTGAAGTCGCTGCCTTCTGGAAGGTGTAAATGGATAGAGTTTGCTATTAGATGTTTTACATAACCATATGTCAAAAAATTCAATAGAATGAAAATTACATATCTGAAAAGTGAATCTGCAGCATTTTGAGAGGTAGTGTCACTTTTTTTTTTTTAAACAGAAATTCAAATCTTTTATCTAAGATGAGGATTTTTGATGCAATTTTTTTTTTTTTTTTACTCCAGTGGCATAAAAATTTTAGGGGATGGACAAAGAGATCTAAAACAGTCTAGAGACTAAGGTACAATTCTCTCACCCTCACTTAGAACTGTTTGTACTTAAGAATATGAGTAGCCCTGATGAAATCAGTGAATTCCACTGCAGAGAAAGGGACAACTCAAAACGACAAGGGCAAGCAGTGTCTGGGCCACTTCTAATAAATATCCTCCAGTGGCAGACTCTAGTTTTAGCTATGAACCAGAATCCTCTTTTTGTTTTTGGTTGGGTTTTTTTTTGTTGTTGGTTTTTTTTGGGTTTTTTTTTTTTTTCATATCACAGCAGATTTTTACCTCAGCCAACTGGTAAGAACAGCACAGGACATCACCTTTTGGCTCTGCTGCCATGGAAGATCCAGAGGGTCCTGCAAGCTCAGAGAGGAGTTTTTTACTATATTCTAATTTCTTACAAATAAATTAGAATCTAGTAAAATAATTTATTACACTATTTCCTTAATTTCCACTGATTTCTTACAAAGTTCTCTCAACCCAGTGTATGGCAGGGCGTAGAGGGACAGCACAGCAATGCTTCAACAGCTCTCTGGGAGTTCCTAGAGGAAGGGCAGTGCTGGGCTCTGCATGTTTCTCGTAACTTGGGGGACAATTTTCATCCTCGATTCAGGGATTGGTTTCAGAAATTACAGCTGCTGAGCTTCACCAGGAGAAGGAACTGGAACAGTCTGGAACTGTGAATAATGAAAGACGTATTAACCCAAGTACACAGATTACAAGATACAGCACAAACAGCTCCTTTCTATATGCAAGGCTGAGTTCTGTAAATCCAACTAAAGCAATATGCTAAGCAGGCAAAATCCAATACAAAATGAATTTGTAAGTACTAAGCAAAGAGTTTGAGAACTACTGCAAATGGCAACTTCTGAGCATTTAAAATGTGGAAGATTATGCCTTACTGGAACAGGATTCTTCAGGACTCATCATTTGGGCTGCAGTGGCAAGCACAGGACACCTAAATGCCTTGGCCTTCACTCTGCCACTTCTGTACACATCTTAATTACAAAGACATATGTTTCAAAAATTGTGTTATATATTATTTTAAATCAGTTCTACTTCCCAAGAGCATAGTGGTATCCAAATTTCAAGCTGATAAATGTGCAGTGAGACTCCTTAATGTTACTCAAGGTTCCAGTGTCAGGGAGGAAATTACATACTGGACCAGTTCCCAGAGAGAGTTTGTAAATTCATTCAGGGTCCCTAAACACTGTGCATGTGAGCTGGTTTTCCAATATGCTATTAGGCTCAACAACATTGAATAATTTTGAGGAAAGAAATTCCCTGTAGAAATCCCAGGAGTGGATAGCCTTTCCAATACCTGCATCTTTCCCTGTAGTGTCCAACTCAATATCTATTACTGGTACTACAGACTGACTTAATTTTTTGTTCCTGAGATCTATTCAGCACGTAACTTCACAGTTCTCCCTGCTCTAAGTTGGTTCTGCTCTGATGACTTCACCCTCTGGAAGTATAAATGCCTGCCTCATTTGGACATCAAATACCACGCACTGGGGGTGGGAAGGTTTTGAAAGTCCACAGCTTACCCTTCTGTCTTCTGACATGCATCAGAAATTTTCCCTATTCCAACCGGAGCAGAGAAATCCCAGCACAGGCTTTTTTCACAGCCGGTCCCCGAAGTCATACATTTGTAAATCATTCTCAGCTGTAGATATTTATGATTCAAACATCTCTTCTTTTATCAATAAACATCCTCCAAAGCCAAGCCTTTTCTCTGTAACTAACTTGAATTCAACCAGCAAATTTTATGCATTTTTTTAAAGATCCAAACAATATGGATGTACAGTTAGGAATCTTGATCATTGCAATCAGTCATTTGCCATCATTTTCCTTCTCTCTGCTTTCAACTTTTAGCAGAACTGTGTGATAATATGTCTTACATAATACAGACTGGATAATTACCAAATCTCCCACATATTGTAGGTCATTCCCACAGCTGTTGATGCTTAAACTCTGCCTCCTGTTTCTCCATGAGCAGGCATCCTACTAAGTTTTGATGCACACAATAGATTGGGTAGAGAAAAAGGATTAATNGGGGGAAGAAAAAAAAAAAAGAAGTTTGGAACTACCTGAGCAAAACATTTTAATTAGGCTGATAAATAAATCAGTCAAAAAAAAGTATCAGAATCTTTCATGAGATGGCAAAATTTATCCAGCTGTGAATTTGAGGAGTGGATGCTGAGGGCAGCCTAGAATGGGGAGCAGAGGGAAATGATACAAACAGCTGGAGGAGAAGAGGGGTTATTTTATTTCCACGAGACACGATAAGCAGCATGGCCCTTGGCACAGGGATTGACAAGGAAATCCACATCGCAGGCCTGTCAGTGACTGACACTCCGGATCTCAAGGTCCAGAATTCCTGAGGCTCCTGCAGCCTCATGTTTGAGGGAAGGTAATGAGAGCATTTTGTGAGCAAAGTAGGTCATGGCTCAGCGGGAGAGGCACGTTGTCACATCAAACTATGAAGATGCACAGCTTCCAGGGGGGTTTCTTTTTTCCTTCAGTTGTTTTCTTTAGCCACGTATAATCTCATTTTAAGGCAAACAAGTTGGTGGTAACTGATGGGTCACCTCGTTCTCTCACAGGCTTTGTGAAAGGGGAAAGTGATTGCGCTGCCTCACCAAAAAAGATGGTGATTTGAGTAAGCAAGCTTAATTGTCTGAACAAGATTCTGCAAACGAGTGAAAAAAATTTGTATCAGAGAACAAAGGATGAGTCACCCAGAATTACTCAATAAGAAACAGCAAGTCAACTTTCATAGGATTTGGGTGATGTGGATATCTCCTGAAATTATGCTTCACTGCAGCTTCAGTCATGATGGAAACAAGACACACACAGCAGTGAAAATACCCTGTTGTTCCATAAGCAGAAAATTTCAGGTGACAAAACCCAAAGCAAAACTCAGTCACACTGTATTTGTGATAGCTCATGTAAACTCTGCAAAGTGAGCCCAGAAAACTCCCAGAGAAGTCTGAGAAGCAGTGATGTTTTACCCACTATCCCATCAGGAACAAGAGACTGATGACAGGAATGATTGAGGCTGGATTTTGACACTTGAGCATACATAGAGTAGGTGTAGAGAAGATTACAGTTATGCACACAGATGGAAGAAGTAGATCACTGGAGAACAGAAGTGTGACAGTATTAAGACAGATAAAGTAATTTATTTTATAGGAAACGATTATACAGTTGAGAATCGTGGGGTGCTTTCTTTTCCATCAGAGTGAAAAGGAAAGAATTTCTGATTTTATTCCACATGATCCACAAGATGTGTCATGTGCTTCTGATGGAGTCAGAGACATAAAATGGTTTAGAGAGTGGGTGAACATTTGGATTTCTAACTGATTGACAATGTGCAAGTCAGGGAATTGGCCCAGCATCAATGAGCATCTCATTAATTTTGGCATTAAATACTGTCAACACTGAGGGAAGAAATGTAACAGGTTCAGAATCAAGACGTTGCCCTATATTTGAAGAAACATCATTGAAATTAAAATAATTTTACTAATTCCCTATCCCAGGCTTTGCCCTGTGGAAGCTGGAACACTTCTTGTGTTTAGGAGTGGGGGTTTTTAAAACCAGTGTTTCTCAGTGTCAATTTAATCAAGGGACCAAACATAAAAAACCCCAAAACTCTGCTGGCAGTCACCCTCCACCCAAATCTGGTAAAATATAGTCTTCTGCTGGGAAATACAGGATTTTGTATTGCTTTCCAGCAGTGACCCCGTGCACAGATCAGAAAATATTCTGTATTCAGGTGTTAATGCTTCTGTCTTCTGTCCCAGGTAAGGTGTGCACAAAGCAGGGCTGATTCCTAGCAGCAGGGTGGTTTGTATTCCTTGTGTTCCGGCCTGCTAAGGCCAAATTCTCTCTTATAGACAACCCAGGATTTTTATAGAAATTAAAATATGGGATCTGAAATTCTGCTTGAACAGGATGCAAGAAATTGAGTCTTTAAGAAGAAGAAGAAGCAGTCTGAGGTAGCTCAAAATTATTTCAGAAATTAATTGACTTTGAAATAATTTGCAATGCTATCTAGGCAGCAGGTAGATTATTATTTATTTTATAAATAAAGGGTTCTAAGGGATTGAAATTAGAGAACAGAATATTTGTGTAAAATATATGGTTTTCCTGCTAGCTTTCCATAATGATGTTTGTAAAACACATACAGACACTACAAAGGCACCAGATCCTTTCAAAGCCTTTTGTGTATTCTTCCTCTGCACATTAGAGAAGGAGATATTAAGAGTTGAGCAAATCATCAAAAGAAATGTATGTGCCTAAATTCTCTTTGCTTGAGTAGACAACATGTTTTCTGAGGATCTGGGTCCAGAGACACCAGATGGTTGTTTTTCTCAGATATTTAGGCACCTACACATGCAAATGGGTGCCCAGCAGTATTTCAAGCATGTCCAAACACTTCATTCTCTAAATAACCATTAAAAATATTGATGCAACATTTTCATCCTACGATTTTTTTTCCTGAAATATCAAAGGAAAAAAAAATACTTCTGTGGAAATTCGTAACAGAAGAGATGAGCACCCCCAGGCTACAGAGTGGGGACCACACCAATGTGGGATATTTCTGCCAAATGCAACATTAGACAGTGGAAAGCAATGGCAGCAGCTCTAGGAATAACCTGGCACTTGAGGAGGTAAAAACTGCAGTTAAAGAGAGATTAAAAGCTACAGCCAAATTTAGTTGTGTTGGACCATGTAGTTAAACATGTCTGTCCCTCCCTACCTTCCAGGATTCCCCAAAACTGAATGGGAACACAAAAATACACTTGGGAGGGGTGATTGGAAGAAGTTCAGCTGAAATTTACCCTATAAAAATTCAGCTGAGAATCCTGACCCCCAAAAAAAGAAGAAGGAAGCAGCACAGAGAGGAGAAGATGAGAAATATCAACACTGAACAAAAATGCCAAATTGACTCCCCCTTCTCTAGGAATATGGATCTGGTGTAGCTGAATGTCAGCAGAGCTCTCTGATAACCAAACAGCCTGCACTGGGTTCTGCTGAAGAGGAATTGGGTGTTACTTCTGTTCTTAAGAATATATATTAAGAAGAATATATGATGTTTTGTCCTAGAGATACTTTTTTTAGATTCCTGACACTTCAGTAAATTATTTTATAGCAAAATACAAAGGAAGATAGTCTAGGGGAACAATTAGGGAGTTTAAAAATGCAACAAAAGTTACAGGGAAAAATCTCTTTGCTATAATAGATGGTTTTGTCTCAAAGGGAATTAGCAGAATTTTATGACTTTGATCTTCTAAAGAATGAGGTTCTTAACTTCATTAGTCATTTTGCTTCAGTTTCAGTATGGATGCCACAGGAGAGAAACCCCCAGCCTTTTAAAAGGGGCAATCCTCCTACATTTGTCACAGCTGCCCTACTGAAGTTCTGTTCAAGAGATCAGTTAAAGAGATTTTATGGCAGAAAATGCATTATAATTAATGAGCATTCATAATTAATGGCTGGCCTGATGTAGCCTTTGAGAAGGATCACAGCTTTTCTGCTTATGATCTTAATGCAACAATTTCACTTTATGATCACAACCTTTCTCTCTACTTAAAAACTTAGCAATGGGTTAAATGATAGCAGGAGTTAGATAATTCCACTATTAACCAAAGTTGAGAGCTCTTTAGTTTGCTGTTCTCAGAGACTGCACTAACTATTCTGAGTATAAAGCATGAATTTTAATAATACTGTACTGTACTCCTCACCTGCATAGGTTTAGAACTAATTGAAATACAACGGGAATGTATCTGCTTCTATCTAGGCAAGGAACAAGACTGAGTAACAATGTCTTCTTCCATCACCTCCAAAGAACCATCTCTTGCTAACACTGCTTTCCTCTGCAAGGTTAAAAATCAGGTAAAGTTATTACTTCACTAATGGGGGAAATTTCTATTTGCTTTATATTTCATGCAGTTTTATGAGCACTTTTATGGGAAAAAGAAAGAAAATATTGTTTTTCTAACTGATAGCAGAGATTGAGCTCTCCAAATTTATTTCCATGAAATTACAGCAATGAAACTAAAACAATTTTGTTTGTGTTTTTTTTTTTTTTTTTGCTCTGTGAAGGAGCAGATGTTCCAGAAGCAATAAGATTTTAGATTATTAAAACAACCCCTGTCACACCCCGATGGGTTTTATTTCCAGGTACATTCAATAAGCACAAGTCTCAGGCCAACTTTGCCGAGGGCATTTTCCAGCTCTCCTGGGGTGGCCAGTGAGGCCAGGGGCAGCCCATCCGTGCTCGTGGATGCTCGTGGATGCTCGTGGAGCATTTCTGCAAGGCTTCCCAAAGCACAGGCTGCTCCAGCACTGCCATCCCCTCTGCAGCGTGGGCAGGCACCTCGCCTTGATTACTGATAATTACAGAGCCAAAGGCTGTCACAGCTGGGGAAGAGGACACCCAGAGGACTCACAAGGACAAGCTGTGCCAAGCAGGGGGATGAGGAAGGGTGGATTTCCTCCTGCAGGCGTTGGCAGCCGGGTTTCCCACTCACAGAACTGGTTCTCCATCTCTCCTGGCAGCTGGGCTTTCTTCTCTTCTGGCTCTCCACAAAGCTCTGACCAACAACCTCTCGCAGAGACAAGGAGAGGGTGCTCCAAGGTCTGTGGAGAAAATCTACCAGAAAAGCCTCATCTGATTCAAGGCTGGGTCTGCTCAGGCAGGGACCATACATGGTCACTTCTATAATAAAATGTATCTGAAATAGAAAAGCCCTGATGAAATGGGTCTAATCCTTCTCTGGGGTTGAGACTCCACCACAGAACAAGGAATAAACAGACACAGACACCTGATGTACAGGTCTAAGAGCCTTTTTTCTCCCTTTTTGGGTGTATATATTCAGTGAACAGCACAAATCTTTCAGATCAGCTTTTCTGTAGGAATAGAAATGACAAATTTACCCTTCCCTTGTACATCTGCAGGTGTTTTTAGGGAGCAGAAAAATAGGGAAGATGTTGCTTTTCTTGGTAAAAGATTTCATCTAAAGAAATTGAAACGAAGTGGCGCTTTTTTTCTGCCATACTAAAGATAATTTACTTCAGTTTGGGACACAAACAAGATCTCAGATGGAAACCTTGTCTCTGCTGAGGACAGACCATCCCCTTGCTATGGGCAGGCTCTGTTTTCAGAGGTGTTCTGTGTGTTTTAGAGAAGGTTTCTATCGTAACACCAAAAAGACCCCAGAGTTAGAAACAAGCAATGCGATTTCTTGAGTCAGATTGCTCTGAATGACAAATCAGAAATCACAAAACCATTTTTCTTTATCAAGCAGCACACAACCAGTTAAACTCCCCAATCCCGGGCCTGCTGGGGAACACTGTGTTCAATTTTCCTTTCACTTTTTCCTAGTCATAGATGGAAATTTGTCTTAAAGCAGTAGCCAGCCACACTGAGGGACTGGTACTTCAGTGGGATGATGGTTTAACTTTCCAGTGCCAATAGCTTATTAAGATTTCAGCTTCATCACCCCCAGGGTTCAGCTCCATCTTCCACCTTGTATTAGATGTTCTTTAGTGTTTTTTTAAAAAATTTTGACCACATCAGAGCGCATTGCCACCTTTACTGATTAATCCCTTGGATCCCTGCAGGGTAAGGAAATATTACCAAATCTGTTTTTCAAACTGAGGAGGAGTTTGAAAACTAAGATATTGCAAAACAGGCATCTTGTTGCACAGAACAGAGCAGAGATACATAGGTTTGGCATGAGTGCAGGGTGGCAGGAATACCCATGGGCTGTAAAATAACTTCCATCTGGACATCTAAGGATCACCTGGATTTAATAACTCACCTTATTACTTGGTGTTGACTCCCCTCAGAATTTACAATTAATATCAACCCTAAGGAAAACAGAGCAAAAATCAATAACAGAGAAGAAAGAGGAATCCCATCTCCCCAGCCTGTCACCTGCTGCCTGACAGACCCTGCCCAGGGGTCAGAAAGAGAGGAGGAACAATTTTTGACACCAGACAGGTGAGTTGTACCAGCAAGAAGCCATAAATAAAGACAGATTCTGGTAATAATAAAATCCTGTGATGATCTGTGAAGCTTCACAACCAAGCCTTGGCTCGTCCCAAACACATGATACTGGCAAAATTAATGTAGGGTGAAGGAGGACAATGCCAGAGGATTTCTACCTGAGAATTCAACACTTTTCCAAAAGATGATGGGGACCCCCAGCCACTCCTGATCTGAATTCCCTACAATGAAGTCAACATTACAGCAGGAACAGGCAGGAGGAGGGTTATACACACAGGTGGGATGTGTTTTGTACGGCAGCCTGGAGAAAGACTCCTTTTAATCCTTTTGAGAAGAGACATGAATAGGAGAGAGATGAGAAGCACAATTTTCCACAGCCTCCCCACATGCCCTTCTGACCCCCAGAGGATCTATTCAGGATGGGACTGAGACTCTTTTATTCATATTGCAAGTGAGTGACTGCAACTGCTAACACCTGAAACAAACCATATTCAAAACTGAAACCTTGTAGTGAGTTTTAACCCTTTGTCTTTAATTTTCTTACTAAAATTCAACCCCCAATAATTGGGGTTAAACGCTGGGAATACAGAGCCAGTGAACAGCACGCAGCCTTGTTACTGCACATACCTATCCTTGGACATGATGCCCACCCACATCTCCTGGCTGTGCTTTGCCTTCTGAACGCACCAAGAAGGCGACTGCACGAAGAAAATTACGATTTTTGTCAGGACCCGGGGAATCCATGCATGACCACACCAAATTTCCCAGCAGGGGGAAGCTCTTCACCCTGCAGAGTGCCCCGGAGGCCATGTGCAGCTGCCCCTGTGCTGGACCAGTGAAGGCAGGGCAGGGAGGCTGGGATGCTCCCACCATTCACGTAAGAGCCAGATTCTTTTCCCTACATCCACTGGAGCACTGGCAAAGCTTACTTGGATGGTGGGATGGGTGGTGCTTATTGCCCATCTGTGCCTGGATGAACCACAGCGTCCCCACAGCCTAGAGAAGAATAAAGGATCTGGATCTGGATGCAGCATTGACCAAATGCACACAAGCTCCCTTTTAGAGAATCACAGAATGGTTTGGGTGGGAAGGAACCTTAAGATCATCCAGTTCCAGCCCCACTGCCTCAGACTTCTCTAGAAACTTCCTAAATGCTCCTCCTTTAGCTGGTGCAAACATGTCCTGAGAAACTAATGGTAGAAGTCAGTTTGAAATAACACACAAAAGCTCTTCTGAAACAAAACATTTTCAAGACTTCTCTGCACTGGGGCCAATCTCTTCAGGCATCCTGCCCCCTATTTAAGAACCAAAGGCAAGATCCCCCCATTGGATGTCTAGTGCTAAGTTTCATGGCCCTGCACTTGAAAACATGTTCCTAAATATCTGAACCTCAGGCACCTGGATATAAGTATTTGCCTTTGGAGCAAACAAAAAAGGAAATAATCCCTGTATATTATTTTTATTTTCTTTCCTTTATATGGTTTTAAGCTGCTTTTATGCGGCACTGGAAAGTTACAGCCCGTGATTTGTTGCATTCTGGTCTGCTAATAGAAACATCCCCCTGACTGCTGCTCACTCCGCAGAGCAGAAGGATCGTAACGCAGATTGTAAATGGTTGCATTACGGAGAAAGATAATGTTTCTTTCCACTTCCATTTCCCTCGGTTGGTATTTATCGTGGTAGGGGTTGCGTAAGCATATGAGAGAGAGATCATGCATTATTTACCAGGCTGGAACTGGGGAAAAGCTCCAGCCTTTCAGAGCGTGGATGAACGCCCAGCAAATCCCACCCGCTAAGATTTGTGCTGTGTTTGGTGGGAGCTCTGCTAAAGGATTGTTAAAGAAATAGGATTGTCCTGCCAGCCTGGAGAGCAGCAGTGGATGGGGATGAGGGTCACAGGCTCTGTTCTCCCTCCTTTCAGCTCTGGACAGTTGATGTCATTATTTATTTCACACCTTGGACCAGAACCACCACTGAGTCACCACAACCATCAACTAATTCCTTAAGGTCTGCTGGGGCTTCAACATGTCTGAACAAAATTTCTTGCCCTTGAAGGTAGCTGAGGGCAGACAAACCCAGAGATGGGGGTGACAAAGGAGGAGGCAGAAGCCTTTCCAGCCCCAGGACTGTCCCCATGATGCCACTGGGGCCAGCAGTACTGACCCAGTTTCTAAACGGGAAGTTGCAACACTCTGAGCTTTATTATCATTTAACTCTAGCCAGTGTCAGAGGCTCTGTGTTTGTCCTCACAGTGCTACTGCCAGTGCACAAAAAAAAAAACAACAAAATAAGCCACAAAATAAGCCACTAAATGCTGGCAGCCTTGGGAAAGAATTTTTTAAAATCCCAAAAACCAAGAAACAAACCCAGTGAAACTACTAAATAAGGAATAAGTTAATGAGGAAAAATTACAAGGTACTGAAGACTTTAAATGCTCATCCAAATTAAGGAGAACAAAGGGAAAGGATCAACTCTTATTTTTGCAATTAAGGTATTATTTATGGCAATTTAGCTGTTTTAAGATTACGCCTGGATACTGTGCCACAGAAAATACATCTGATTTACTCCCAAGGCTTCTCGGCAGTTTCTATATGAGCACCAGCCAGCCAAAAAGCAAGAGGAGTTCTGAACTCCCTTCACACACACAAAGAGCCTGTAAAACACCCCGAGGGTTTAACCCCACACTGGGCAGCCGCACTGTGACCATTTGAAACAATCCTCAGCCCACAGCACTGGAGCTGAACTACGGCACCTTCGGGGCAGCAATCTTCTGAGAATGAGAGAAAACCTTTTGTAGGAGCAAAAGGGAAAAAATAAAGATCCTGGTTCTGTGTCCACGTGCAACCTGCCTGTGAAGAGAGGTGGAAGGAGGATCTCAGAGGAGCACTGTGTGTGTGCAGGGAAGGGATGCAGCCCCACGAGGCCGTGTGGAGGCACTGGGCTGAGCCAACAGTTGCCCTGTCCCAGCAGTGAGGCAGCCATCCCATCCACGGGATGTGCCATCCACCTCCAGGACACATCCATTGGCTCAGGAATGCTCCCCACAGCCTCAAGGGAGGGAGGGAGGGAGGTCAAAGATGCCAAGAGACCCTGGCAGAGCAACTTCTGCACCACACGTCTGTGCAGGGAGGAAACACATCAATGACCATGACATCCCTATGCATCTTTTGTAGTATTTTCCCCCTATTACAGAGCTGGAAACATTTGCAGACAACCTGTGTGTCGAACATTAAGACTGGCACACTATTGTAGGATTCAGCCCGAGATGCCTGCTCGTTTTTCCTACATATTAATAAAAACAACAAAGGAAATAAATAAAAAAGGGATGTAAAGCTTTATTAAACTCAAAAGCAGTTCAGAGAGAAGAGAGCTGGAGATGGGATGGTGCTGGGAAGACATTCAGCTTTGCCAGGCTGCTGCTCACAGACTCCCCTCCTTGAAGGAGGCATGGAAGGGGATATTGCAACATGACAGTTCAAACTCTGTGGCTTTGTTGATTTTTCCAGCCCTCACGGCTGCCTGCCTTGGCGTCCTGTTCTTTGAACCCGCAGAGTAAATAGGTGAAACTCCTGTGGCTCTGTGGGCAGGAGATGTGTTCCCAGGAGGAGCTCTGGGGGCAGGCAGGAAAAGCCCCTGGTACCATCCTGGAGAGCAGCATGAGGCTGTCAGAGCTGAAAAAGGAGGCAAAGAGAGAGAAAGGAGCAAAAATCAAGAAAACCTTCAACAGAGGAAGACCTTGTGAATGAAAGAGTCCCCAGGACTTGTAAGTAAACACACAGGTAATGGCTTTCCTGAGGATGGATGCAGGAGGATATGAACAGGAATATGACAGAGATGTGTCAGCTTTCTACCACCCCAGCAGAGCTGCTGGAGGCACAAGGGGTTTAACTGGAGCACCTGGAGCTTGGCAGGAGATGAGGAACATGCTGACCAGGGCCTCAGAGGGTGTTGATTTGATTTTATTTTATTCAAATCTAACTGACCAGAAGATTTCTCTTCTCTTCATTCGCCCTCTCTCAGCAGAAACATTTATTATGCTAAGTGAAATGTTTAACCACTGGCACTGTTGGCTGCAACAGCTCATCATAAGCAGCTTTAGCATTTGCTGGGATCAGCACCCTGGGGCTGGAGATGTTTTTTCTCTGCCCACTTACTCTTCCTCACTCCTCTCGCCTCCAGCTCTGTCCCCTGCCCATTTTCAAGTTGCAATATGTTAAAATGAAAGTATTAACGGCGCTTATCTGATGCATGGGAGATTGTGAGAGCAAGCTGGCGAGCAGCCAGGAGCTAATAGCAGCATAAAGCAATTTGCTGAAAAAAAAAAAAGAATTAGCATGCTAATTGTCAGGCTGGAGAGGGTGCTGGAGATCACAGAGAAGTAAAAAGGGGGAAAAAAAAAAAGAAAAAAAAAAAAGGACATTGATTACTCGAGATCTAAACAATAAAGGAGTGAGGAAGAAAGAAAGAAAGGTTTTGAGGCGATTTTCTTCTTTTTCGTCCCGTTCTCTTCTACCCTCCCCCAGCTCAAATCCTCCAGCCAGAGCCTCAGGCACTCACGGGAATTTATCCGAAGATCTCTTCCTTTTTAGCATCGTGTCAGTGCCAGCTGCACCACGGGCTGCGGAGCTGCTCGGCACCAGCGCAGCTCTGCCCTTCCTTCCTTCCTTCCTTCCGTCCTTCCTTCCTTCCTTCCTTCC
>VWZN01001192.1:1837481-1863741 GCA_013396955.1 Regulus satrapa | reverse complement strand
AAAAAAAAAAAAAAAAAAAAAAAAAAAAAAAAAAAAAAAAAAAAAAAAAAAATTATTTGTTTTAATTTGTTTTTCCCCAAAGGAAAAGCTCAAGCAGAAAGCTCAGCCTCTTAACACTGGCTCCGCAGAGCGCCGTTGAGTGGGATTAAGAAAGTCAACGAATGCTCGCCAGCAGCAGGGTGCCAGCAGCACGGAGCCAGCCGAGGCGGAGAGCCGCCACGGCAAACCCAACAGCAGCAGCAGCAGCTCCGGGCAGCAGCCGCCGCTCCGTGCAGCCGCCGCTCAGCCCCGGATTTACGCGCGTCCCACTCGTGCGAACCGGCTGGAAACCCATCGTGCCTCCCCTTGTTGGACGGTGAGCGCTGCCAGCCCGAGCCCGGGCTGCTCCCTGCCTGCTGCCAGCGCTGAAGAGGCTCTTCCTCGCCCAGCCCATGCAGGTGCAGCGGCGGCGCTCCCGGCTCACCCCCAGGGCTCCGGCGCATCCCGGCTGGGCAGCAGGTGAGCCAGAGCGCTGCCCCGAGCGAGGAGGAGTGCTGGGGCAACGAGGACACGAGGTACCTGTATCCTTTCTGATTGCTCTTTGGGGATAAATGCTGTAAATACGAGCCAAGAAGATTTAAAAGAAAACCACTGAGCCGTGCGAGTGAATTAATTTGTTTGAGACAACATGCGGCTGGGTTGCAGCCTTTTACAAGCAGGGACATTATTTGTTTCCTATGCCAAAGACTGACTGCGTTTGGCCCCTCGCTTTACTTCTGCTGTGGAAGACATTTAGGCAAGAACATGTATAGTGAACTGCTCAATTCAACCAGCGCCACCGAAGCTCACCTAATGATCCAGACCAACACGCCCTACCTGAGCAGCACTCCGAGACCCGTGAGCTCCTCTGCTCTTTACATGTCGACAGCCAGGGTGTTAAAAGAAGGGGAAATAAATAAGCCAGACCTGGTGACTTACATCATTCTGTTTTTCTTTCTGTTCTTGACTGTGGCATTCATTGTGTTCTTCATAAACTGCCAGCTGAAAAATTCTTTTTTTGCTACTCTTCCTTACGACAGATCGCTCAGGGAGGCGAGGAACCCGTGGAGGACACAGGCTGTCTGACACTTCTCATTCCAGCAGGAGCAGGCACCAGAAACCCCGTGCAATAAAGAGTTAGTGCCATGGGCCAGTGCATGGATGTGACCCCCTTTAGAGTAATGGGCAGGAGGAGATTGCTGAAAATTATGCTGTATGCCAATCTGAGTAGCTGTAAATAAAAAGCTCTGTTATGAACTGAAGAGAATGCTTTAGCAAATTTATACAGTTTTTTGCAAAAAATTGCCCCGTGATTCCAGATTAAGCTCTGTGTGTATGCAAATGTCATCATCCACCCATTCAGTGTCCATACAAGGATAATTGTATTAAAAACAATCTCTGATTTGGGCATCTGCTGGAGCTTGTTCACCCATGTTTATGAAACCAACCACCAAATGTAAAAAAAAAAGTGTATTTACCTAACAGCTCCACACTGAGATGAGTTTACTTTCCAGACCCATTTCTCCCAACCTGCTGCTGGAACTGCGTGGTGGTGCAGTGGGAGGCCTGCCAGGCAGGAGGAGAAAATTAAAAATATTTATTTAGGCTTTTGATTGTCATTCTGTTAAGGGTGTTTTGGATGTTTGAATGCATCATCGATCAAGTCTTAAGTTACTACTTATGTGAAATACTTATTACCTAAGGAATTTATTTTCAACTTTCATAAGCTGCAAAGGAAATTATTTGCCACAGCATGAAACCAAAATAATCAGGATGGGGAGAAGTGGGGAAAGAAAACGAATATATTTAATATTATGAAAACTAATGAAAGGGGAGAGCAGAGTGCTCCAAGTTTGGTACACAAAGTGGGTAAGTTCTGAAAGCCACAGAAGACAGCTTTATAGGAATAGTTGCTTTACTGCACACTTGCTCTTCACCTAAACCTCTAAACCTAGGCCAATTAGAAGTAAGAATTATCAATATGGCAACAGCTTGATTCAACACTGGTCACTGGCAACCCCCACAATTTCAGAGTACTATCTTATTTTGTTTTACAAGCAGAACCAAAGAAGCCTCCCCTCACACAGGTAGCTGACAAGCTATTTGTAAATGCTGATTTCTTATAAACTTGCAGTTACAGCACCATTCCAGATCAAGCTGCCAGGAAGAGTGTCCATAATTCCCACAAACAGTGGGCAAAGGTGGGGTTTGTTTTTTGTTTGTATGTTTGGGGGTTTTGTTTTGGGTTTGTTTTAATTTTAAAATCAAATGGCTCAACATATATGAGAATTGCAGCTATCCAGAAACACCCAGTCCTAAATCCTATTTTAGCTGCAGTTTTGGATATTGGATCATTTGAAATGGGGTTCAAAGTGGTGTCAGATGCTGCTCCTAACTCTGCTCTTGATCTGCAGGGTACCAGAGGAGCCGTGTGTATATAGGTGTACATAACTTATTTCATCCAAAGGAGGAGATTCTACAATGCAATTACACACACATACAGGCTTGCACTCGAGAACACAAAGCGTGTATATATGGAAGTCTGTTTGCAAGCTTTTCTTTTTTTTAAGCCAAAAATTGCACAGTTGATAACATTTCCATGTCATTGTCTTTGTTACCATGTTTTATTTTGCTCAAATAAGCTAAACTACTACATAACAGATTTCAGTATTTTATTCTTTGATATGTGGCCAATATTTCCTCTGAACCAAATTTAGCCAGTGTAATTCCAAGTAGTTACTCTAATGCAGAAAGCAACAATAAATGCAAGTGTATTTCTCTCAGCTCTTTTTCAATAAATCAAGTTTTATCAAATCAGGCATTTCTTATTTATTTTAAGGTAATGACAGCTTGTTTTCAGCTACCAGTCATAATGAGTGTGGTCTAAGTATTTCTGCTGGCAAAAGTCAGACCCTGACAGAGCACACGTTGCTTTGGACTCTTTATTTAGGCATTCAAGAAAAGCTCCAGAGTAATCCTATTTTCCTCCACAGCCTGGTTGGAGTAATACTACAGGTGAACCTGTCATGCTGAGAGTGTTAATCGATTTTCTGGGAGTGCTTTTATCCATGCCCTGTGTTGCTCTCATCAATATCCAGGATCATTTCTACTGCAGAAGGAAGTAATTTTATTAATGATATTAAGAATCATGGAATCCCAGAAAGTGTGGGTTGGAAAGGCCCTTAAAGATCATTCAGTACCAACCCCCAGCCACAGGCAGGGTCATTTTCCAATGCCAGGCTGCTCCAAGCCCCTTCCAATCTGGCTGTGAGCACTTCCAGGGATGGGGCACCACTAGAATTGTAGCCAGTGTATAAAATGTTTTACCCAATCCCATTTTCTCAGTGTGCTTTTGAAAGAGCCTCTGGCAGCCCTGCAGCAGCCTCCCCCCTCCTGATGGCTTTTCCTCAAGGCAGACTGGAGGTCAATACACTGCAACACAAAAGAGGAGTAGAAACACCAGGAATCTGGAGCACGAGGTTGGGAGAAGCAGAGTGGTCTCCATTCAGGGAATTCTTAATTATTTGCTTTGCTTTCAAAAGATGAGCAGCTCCTGTCACACTGTGAGGAGCATCCATACACTTCACATCCATGGCTAGTGCTCTGCTGAATCAGGAGCTGCGTGTTAAAGGTGGCTCTAACTCTCCCTGTGGGCCAGGGAAACAACTCATCTCATCCACCAAAAGCAGTGAGACCCTTTGGAGCTGATGCCACCCTTTCCATGGATTATTATTGTTGTTATTATTGTGATATTTAATTCTGTTGGCATCACCCTCTTGGTCGTGGACAGTTTCGAATGCAGCTGCCCCAGCTGCTGGCACAGGCAGCGCCCACGGGGCACGAGCACAGCCCTGTACTGAGTAACCAAGGAGGAAGCACCAGCTCTGTGCTCCTGGGAGAGCATTCCAACACTGGGAGCTCTGCCTGAACACTGGGTTTGTTTTTGGGGAGCCAGCAGGACCCCTCTTGCTTCTCACATTTCCTGCTGTGGGTGGGCTTCCCCATGAGCATCTGTCCTCCTGCATTTCCCTTCCAAATCAAAAAAATCAGGAGCTGAGGGTTTTCTACACCCCACAGCACCTGGCCATGACAACTTCTGCCTGGAAAGAGCTCACCTGTAGGACTCACAAGTCAGCCAAACTGCACAGCAAGATGAAAGGCAAAGAAGAAATCCTAACAGCTAAATATTCCTCATCTGTCTGGGGTGGGAGCCTGGTAACTAATCCATTGCTGCATGGCAAGGCTGTGCTGAATGATCAAACTCTCCAAACCTGTATCAAAACACTGGAGCCACTGCAACATCCCCAACAGTCATCAGATTGCTGAAGTCTTACCCATAAACAATTTTTTGTACTACCAACTGAAATATTTCTAAGTACTACCAAAACGATACCATTTTGGCTGGCTGCATTCTACAGGGAGAAAGAACTCTTAAAATTAAGCTATGAAATAATTTAAGTCTCTGGTTCTGAGAGCACAGCAGCTTTTATGTTACCAAAAACTACAGAAAGTATTTTTTTAAATGAAAGGATCACCTTTTGTGAGGAGGAATAGGGATCTGGAGAGGCATCAGCAGCAAGTTACACATGATAAATTAACCCTTGTAAACAAATACTCGAGACACAGAGTTACAGATAAAGGAAATCAGAAGAATCTGTGGGGGTTTTCTTTTGTTTATTGAAATATGAGCAGCAGTATGCAAAAAAATATCTTTAAAAACATAACATAGCAAAACCTAGTAATTTCAAAATTAACAAAATAAAAAGATGTTTAGGGTTAAATGAAAAAAAAAACCTCATTGCTAGAACTGTGTTTCCTTACAATGTAAACAAAAGCATAAAGGTTATGCTTGCAACAAACACAGAAGCAGGTTTATGGAGCAGCACAAGAAAGCAACGTTATGTTGTCATCTGATGGTTTGGTCTATTGATTTGAATTCAGAATGGGAAAGCCTCCTCAACAGAAACTTCACAACTACAGAAGAAAGTTAGTCACATGTTTGTCATTTGAAGCAAAACATTTAGATAATGGTTTGGTTTTGGTTTTTGTTTGCTTTATTTCCAGAAGCCATCACCAGCAATGCTTTGAGCAAGTAAAACAGTATCCTGAAAAAGTTATTATTTCAGACTAGTGACACATTTTAATGTCCTCTAGAGTTATACTGCAAGAATCTAAATTAATCTTACACCCAAGAATTGACAGCTTTCACACTGTAATACTGTGGGTGGGAAAAAAACCCATTGCTTCAAGCAAAACTAAAAGAATTCCAAGATTTGAAACAATTCTATCCTGAATTGTAACAGCTGGGCTGTTTTATCATTCTTTTGCCTGTTGGGCTGTTCTGTCAGATTTGTCTCACCGGTTTTACTTTGGTCCTGCAGGTTCTATAAGCCAGTGTCAGCCCCCCATGGACAATTACTTCATGCCTAATGCAATTAATGACACACAATTAACACAGACAGCACTGCCTGACTGCCAGCAAGGCCCAGGTGTCTCAGGAACAACAGCCAAGCTGCTGTCTCATCTCAGTGACCATGAAAGCACTCCCAGGAAAGCCTCCAGGGTAAGCCTGCTCCAGGCTCTCTGCTGGCATTGCCAGAGCTGTCAGTCAGTGCTGGGGTGGGTGCAAAGCAGAAAGATGCCCAGAAAGAAGAAAATACACTACAAAAGCCAGTTTTAACTGAGGAGTAACATTTAGTCTGAGCTGGGCTACACTGGAAAGGCTCCATCTGCCACTACCACACCAGCAGCCGAGTCCGTGTCCCCATCCCTCTGTCTAGGCACAGGGGTGGGTGATTTGTGCACAAAGCACTGGACAGGAGCAGCACTCTCTGCTCTCACCACACTTTACACAGCATCAGCACCAAACAACTTCCCATCCAATCTACCCCCGTGCCCATATCTGAATTTTGTATCAGCAGCAGATGAACAAAACAGGATTAGGAACACCATGAAGCAGTAGCACACAAAATCTGCTAACCAGAAAGCTCCCCAAAAGCCCTACTAGGAAGCGGAATGCAGACAAATCTGACTGGGTTTGCTCCTGCAAGCCTGCCCTGTAAAACCAGCAGCCACAAGGATATCCCAGCACTGCAGCTATTACAGTTCCAGAACATGGACACAAGCAGAAAAATGCCAGAGCACTTCAGTACTTAATGACAGCATCAGAAGTGGGTTAACTGGATATTATTGCAGAAATTATGGTTCAGTGCATGGGTAGCCAATCTAACCACAAAACCAGCACTAAGCACCAGCTCTGGCTCACAACACCCACTGCAGCACCCATTCTTGAGTCATTCAGTTGGCCACATACAAGCATACAAGTGAACAGAGATGAAGCCAGGTGAAAAACATTTTGGATAAAGTAAAATCTTGTACCTACTGCAATCTTTCCTTAACTCAATGTGCCATATCGTTTCTTACACAAGCTAGTCAAGAAATATAATATTCTGTAGTGTTAAATATACATATTCAGCAACTTGAGAAACATCAAGCCCCAAGAAGAAAATAGAAGCTGGATCCTGTGGCCAACTGACTTGGCATCTTATTCAATCAATAGAACTGTGGGTTGCAGCTCCAAAGAATAAAAGGGAAGAAACCAAAGCTAAGTGGCAAATAATGTTACTCCCCTTCTCCTGAAGATGCACTCATCTGTTTTCAAACACACTTGAGAAACTGTTTAAAAAAAAACAAAACAAAACACAAAAAAACCAAAACAGTAATACAGAAATTCCTGTACAAGAGAACATTAGGGTTCTGCAGAAGTGTTACAGTTTATTCCTTTAAGGCAATCCGTAAAAAACATTTTAATGACACGTAAACAATTTTAATTCTTTAAGATCATTTGTTACTTAGGTACCATATGATGCATAATTTCCACATTTGAGGAGAAACTGTCATTCAACAGAAGACACAAGCACTTGTTTAAAAAATAATTTTCTAAGGACTGCAGCAATTAACTGCACATGTCTTTTAATAAGTATTTGCATATTAGTTTTCAGCCTCTCCCCCAAACACTGAACCCTTTTTTGAAGAGGTGTTCAGGAAAGAGAAAAAGCAAGGTGAGGTTAAAAAATATAATAGGATCTTTCTGCATGCAAAAGTTTGTATATAATTCACTTCTAATTTTCTTGTTTCTTTCAGCCTCTTTTTTTTAATATAAAGGAGGGAAATATGCATATATTATGTAATTGATTTTAGTGTTTAGTACAGTGTTTATACTCTCTAGCGAAGTTTGCCAAATGCAAACATCATGAAGTTCACCAAAGCCAAGTGCAGGGTCCTACACCTGGGTCCCAGCAATCCCCAGCACACCTACAGCATAGGCAGGGAAGTGACTGAGAGCAGCCCTGCAGAGGGAGACCTGGAGGTGATGGCTGATGAAAAGCTCACCATGAACTGGCCCTGGGCATTCAGTGCAAGCCCAGAGCCCTGGGCTCCCCCACGGAAGGGGAGCAGCAGGGCGAGGGAGGGCCCTGCCCCTCTGCTCCGCTCCTGAGACCCACGGGCAGCGCTGAGCACAGCCCCGGGCCCCAGCGCAGGGACATGGAGCAAGTCCAGAGGCCACAGGGCTGGAAGAGGACTGGAGCACCTCTGCTGTGAAGAGAGGCTGAAAACGTTGGGGCTGTTCAGCCTGGAAAAGGAAGGTTCAGCGGAGACCTCATGGGAACCTTCCAGTATCTGCAGGGGCTACGGGGAAGCTGGAGAGGGACTCTGTCTGGAACTGCAGTGACAGGACAAGGAGTCCAAATTGAAAACGGGCAGATTTAGCTTAGACACAGAGAAGAAATTCTTTACTGTGAGGCTGGTAAGGCACTGGCACAGGTTGCCCAGAGAAGGCAACCCTGGTAGTGTTCAAGGCCAGGTTGAAGAAGACCTGGAGCAATCTGGTCTAGTGGGAGGTGTCCCTGCCAGTGGAAGGGAGACTGGGAGATTTTTAAGGTCCCTTCCAAAACTTAACATTCTGTGATTCTCTAGATGTGAAAGAGAAATTCCATCATCACATTAACACAGTACTTCAATCCCATAAAGACGCCATCCACAGGTACAAATCTTCTGATTGAACCCCTGCCATCAGGGACAGGATCAAGAGCACTGTTTCATGCAGGCTACAAAGAGGTGATTACTTTTGGTCATTACCAACAGGTCTGAATTAAATTACATGATCTGGAAGTAAAAGCTTCTGCATTCAGTTACTCGTTTGCTAAGCCACTCACAGTCTTCAAAGAGACTCAAAATCATACTTGAAAGTGAATTAAATACAGTGTAATCACTAATACTGCATAATGTCTACTGAGAGACTAAAAAGGCCTAACACAGATCAATTCCAGACAGGTAAAATAAACAGCTAGAACACCAAAAAGAAAACAAAAAACTTATGCCTTCCAAAAAGTAGTAAGCACTGCCATTTACAAATAGTAGTGTTTATGTTAAAATAGAGAAAGGTACCTAAAAAGAAATAGCCTTGGCAACCAAATCCAAACGGCATGAGTGTAAATCAAAGCAAAACAAGAATCACTACTCCAGAAACGTGCAGGATGTTTACCTTGGATCAATTACTACTTTAAATGGTGGTTAAAAGAGATATTACAAAACCAAAGTGGGTAAAGGCTAAGAACTGCTATTCTGCATTAATATACAATGTGTTTATGACAGAATTTTCCAATAGAAAATACAAGTGTTTTTACACCACTCCAACATTTGTAAAAAGTATATTTCACATGTACACTTAAAAAACCATGTTGTTCAACCAGAGGCAAATTAGCCATAACAAAATCTAATTTTGCTTATGACAGATGTCAACCTTAAGATGTTAAAAGACTATGCTAAAAATACAACTTGCAAGCTGGAGCTGCACATGTTCAAACAATTCCATAAACATTAAAAAAATCCCAAATTATGATATGAATTTATTTTCTGAAGTCAGTCTTCATTAATTCTTGTCCCTACAGGACAAAAAGGTTTTCCAGTTAAGACATTTGTCTGTTTAAGTTTTAAGGGGAAGAAGGGGAAAAGTGTTCTGAATTTTTCAATAGACTATTTTTTCCCTTAGGGCTCAACTGTCACTTAAGCATCACAAGAACAATTTGAAATGTAAAACTGATTAGCTATACACAATGGAATTGGTCACAAAGGGATCTAAAAAAAAACCCAAAAACGTTAAATGGTAAGATCCATTCTCCATATAGCTCACAGTATCCACTGGAAGTTTCTCTAGAATTAGAATAAGTTCACTAAAAATAAGGCTGAAGATGGAATTTCAGCACTATGAAACAGATGAGATGGGATTAAGAGGAGAACCCATTTGTGTAAGTACTTTATCCAGCCACTGGAGGGGCCCATGAAGATGAATTTCTATCCAGCACGGGGTGCTCGTGACATCCTGCCGGTGATATTCAGCTCCCCAGCCCTAGAAAACGAACAACACGGTACTGATCAACTGGAGGACAGGCTTGTCTTTTAAAACAACTACTAACAAGAAGCAGGAAATCACCATCTCAAGATACTTATCTGAAGGTAATTCACAGCCTAGCAACACTGATCTAAAGGAACAAACCCAAGGCTGGGAGGAGCAGGAGGGAAGCTGCACCTGGAAGCCTGACTCAAGCCTCGCGTGCTACAGCTCCTGCGGAGCTCCCTGCTGACCTGAGGTTGACTCCTGGCCATGGCCACATCTCCCTCCTCTTTCAACCTCCTGCTCTCTCTCCTCCACAGTGTCAAACTGAGCGGTATTTGTCACAACTGACAAAACCAAGGAGACATCTTTTGGACAAGATGCAAACAAAAGGCCTGGAAAGCTCAAGTTTGGACTCCACACTAAACCTGAGACAGATAACATCTTGATTAAACAATGCTCAGCAAATGCTCCAGGGAGAACAACAGCACAGCTTGACTTCAGAAACTCAAATCATGTCTTTTTTCCATAACCAGGCATTATTTTAAACTAATAGTCTATTTGAAGAAGCTGAAATTTTTCTTCAGTAATTATTCTCCTTTCTACTCACATTCTTTAAGTGGACTTGTTACTTACTTTACTCCCTGAAATTTAGAGCATGAACTTAAATCTCCTTTAACAAAATTACAGCAACCATAATGAATAAATTCCTGTCCTGAATACTGAAGTAGCTGACATTCAATATAGCAATCTGTGCTTTTCCTTTCTTGAATTCATTTCCTTCTCCAAAGTTAATCACTTTAAATATACTTATCTCTGAAAAGAACCACATTGGGCCAGAACAGCTTTGCTACAGTGCTAATGGAATTACTGCTAAATACCCAAACCCACAATAAACTGAAATATTCTCAGAATAATTTACCTTTACAAAACTCATTCGAATGGTGCACATTTTGGTGAGCTCATATACTGCTTCAAACCCATGGTTGACAGACTGAGCTAAAAGCTGAGCGAACTCCTGATTGTTAAAAATCTTCAGACTGCATCCACTGGGAATCTTGCATACAGTTGTTGGATGAAAGCCGTGGTGGTAGTTGCAGTTCCTGCTCTGTACAAATATGCTGCTATCACTTAAACACTCAGCATAGACTTCTCCACCAACATAGTAGAGGTGAACTCCTTGAAAACAAAGATAAGAACATCTCAAATTACTTTATTGTCACTGATTTTGGGGTAGTTATCATAAATTCTATTTTACTGGAGGAAAATAAAGTAAATTTCTTCCTGAGGAGGTTTTTAGAAAAGCTTTTGTTTGCACTATAACACACTGTCTCATTTCAGCACAGCAGGCTCATGATACACCAGCCACTAGATGTCCTTCTCTGATCAGTTACAGAACAGAATGAAAAAATGACTGCCACATTTCAACTGTTATTTCAAGCTATTTTTCTAGAGAATTTATGTGGATATTGAAACTCCAGTTTTATACACCTGGCAGCTTCTGCCTAGGCCAAGTAGAACAGAAATAGGTTTGTCCTGGGAGAAGGGTCAGTGATGGACATGAATGAGAAAGTATATCAGTATATATATATATACAGTCTGCTCTGATTTTCAGTACATTTTATCAAGCTGAAGGACAGCTAAGTCCAACTCTAATTGCCCCACTTAATTACCATCAGGCTTTGCAAACCTTAACATCAACAAAGCCCCTAGATTTATCACATCTGTCTGAGTTCAGATGAGTTCAGCTATGCATGTTTTGAAGTCTATACATTATTACTGGCTAAAAATTAACCTACAGAAGTTGCCCATCCCTTCAGCAGCCAAACTCAGGTGCTCACTGCTGCTCCCCCTGCCTTCCTTCTCCTATCCCAGTCTCTCCTGGTTGGGATACAGCTCCATTTAAGCCTTCCCTGCAATACCCTGAGAATCCACAATGGACTGTCCCGTGGTGTGCCACAGGAGGCTGCAGCAAGTCAGCAGATGCAAGTTAATCTTCCAGACAGCAGCAACTGCTGTGAGCATTGCTAGACCCGCTTGGGACTAAGGTAGGATGGAGGTTACAGAGGAACCACAGGCTGCCATGACTACAAGCAGCTGTCGGAGAAGCTGGGGTGGGCAAGAATGCATTTTCACACCACAACCCTGTTCTTTTAAAAAGACAGTGACCACCACTTGCCAGCTACAGTAAAACACCTTAGCACAAAGGATTGGGTAGTTCTAAGGAAGCAATACCTCAAAACCCTTCAAACAAAAGCCATAAATAAAAAATTATTTTATCCCTAAACAACCTAAATTGTTGTTAGAACAGTTACCATAAAGTGAAGTTTACGTTCAATAATTACTATTGGAGATGGAGACATTTTAAACCTCATTACTACTCTGCAACATGATGATGGGTCCTGGTTACACTTCTGACCTTAGGCAGATGCACAAGATTTCTCTGTCAATACCATCAAAAGGGGTGAGCCAAACCAAAAGAGCCTGACCACACCCCACAAATCACTACTTCCCCTTTTTAATATTATTTTCTTTAAAATTTTTTTGGACAACTGCATTGCAGAGCCAAGTTTCCAACAGATACAAACAGAACTTCTGGTCTCCAAATTATCTGCAAAATTTTGCAGAAAAAAATTTTTTTTCATATTTTAGTAGTTTCTAATTAAAAGAATGTTATGGGACAGGGTGAATTTTCAACAATCAAAACTCAAGACCGACTTTACCAAATGGTCTTAGGTGGTAAGGTTTCTAAACATGTGCAAGGGTTCTCAGGTCTGAGTTAATCACAAAAAAAAAAAAAAATTCAGAAAAAGCATTCTACAATTTAAGATAATGCAGGCACATTCCTTTCAAAGATGAAAACTGTGCATCTCTGTGTACTATCAGCCAAAACAGTACAGGAAAACTAGAAGATCTTGCAAAACCTGCTGTCTCCAGGAATCCCTCCCACACACATCCACGCCCCATGGATTCACTCAGACAAATGAGCCCTTGCAGTTTTGCATTAGCACTTCAAAGTCCTGCTGCCAACTCACCAAGATATTTGAACATAGTGTAGACAGCAGGTAATACCTTACAACAACAAAACAAAACAAAAAAATCTCTGACATACTGTAGAGGTGTATGGAGAATTTGATTTCAGAAGTAGATATAATGCAGAATATCATTGCATATCATGCAGTGTTTCTTGGTACTGAAACACAGACCACTACACATCATTTACCCTAACAAGCAACCTAGTTTGGTATGAAAGGGGTAACATTTTGTCTTTTTATCTAGTGACAAAGAAAAATGCATTAAATTCCTGACTAATTAGAATCAAACCATGCCTAACTAAGTTGTTTTCTGATACCGTAGAGGTAGATAATGCATCCCATTTCAGATTACCTCTAGAATTCTCATCTGAGAATCACCACTGCTGCAGAACAGAGCAGCTGGAATAAACCCAAGGACCTGCTTTCTCCTTCCTGAGCAAGACAGCTCCGTTTTACCTTTGCCAATGTGCCGCCGAGTGTTCTCGATCGTTGAGTTGCGATTGACGTTGGAGAGCAGACCTAAGCAGAACCTGTTCTTGTTATTGGAGGGATCTGTAAACCCATCGACTAAGACACTTGTGGATGATGCATGGAAAGCCTCCCCAACACGGTTATTTAACTCGTAATACACAATGGAACACCAGTGTTTGGGTTCTTCATAGGCAACCGGCTGAACATCTGAAAAGCAAACGCAGGTAACAGTTTAGCTGGGTGTTAAAATACTAAAGCTACAACTGTCAAGCACACCTTCCAAACCAGCAACAGCTAAATAAAATCTTAGAAATGAAATGTGATGGGCAACACGCATCCTGATCATAATCTTAATGATTTTGACTTTCATGCATTTTAGCTTGCCTATTGATTTTATGATTATTTTCCAATTTTAAGCCTGATATTAAACAAAAATAATCTCACATAAACACACAAAAGACTGTGTGATAGCATGTAAAACATAGCTCTTCTGCCCACTTTTAAAAAAATCTGTTGTAACTGGTGTTTTGGGACTCAGTTTTCAGAGCCTTTGTGCAAATGTTATTCCAGCAACAGGCAAAGGTAGCAGAAAATAAATGGAAAAGAGTTCAGCTCACTGTAAACCACATTACACACCTGAGGCTTAAAAAGGAAAAGACAGAAATAAAAATAAGCGAGGCAAGTTTTATTTCTCAGTTATGTCTCTCACAACCCCAGTTTGCCTAGGAGGATTGCTCCCACCTTCCACCAAGCCTTACGGGCCCGTTTGAAGTTACTCATTCAGTTTGGCCATGAGCTGCAGTGAGTCAAACCATGTCATTTCACAGCAGACTATACAACTTACCTCTGGTAGATATATTTGGCATGATTTGAGGGATCATTGTATTGCTTGTGTCCATAGACTGTGAATTATCCTGCCCCATTTGTTCATCAGGGGGCATATATGCAGGAGGTGGAGTATCAGCTACAAAAATGAAAAAAAAAAAGAGAAAAAACTTCAACAATTCAGAGTATTTATTTATACATTCTACAGCTGTAAACACACAAAAATATTCCCCAACAAAATGTTAAAAAACTTGGCCTCATTTTCAAAGAAATCTCAACACAGCCAGCTGTCTTTACAGTAAACTCCTTCGATAGCTCAAATTTTACCTATGGGACCAATAACAAGATTGGGAACTTACAAACAAAAAAATGAACTTTTCTTCTGTTTGTTTTTGTTGGGGTTTTTTTTGTTGGTTTGGTTTTTTTTTTCTTTAAAACCTCTCCTACATTTGGGCAAGATGATTCTGATTCCCCCTGTCACACAGACATGAACTTTCCTGCCTACCCTCTTCTCAGTGTTCAAAAACAGAGCAGTAAAAGAAATAACTATTTTCTTAGTATAACAAAAGCCTAGAACAGTTTGGGGTTTTTTGCTGCTCCTGCAGGCTGAGCTCATTACAAAAGCATGGCTCTGTTTTCTTCCATCAGCACAGCAATCAGTGTGGCAACACCCCACTATGCCCCATAAATGCATCCACCCCGGTGATCCCAGCACTTGGCACAGATACCCACTGACAGGGACACTTCTGGGGAACTGAGCAAGCACACAGGACAAAGATTAGGCCACTGAGCTACTGGAAAAATAAAAGCTTCACTCTGTTAAATTTATGGCTTTATAAACCACACCAATAATCAGACAGCATCAGTAAGACTTCTTTCCTTTGTCCCTATCAATTGCTTTTTCTGTATTTTCCAACTCAGTCAAACAGAATCAGAATCAGTTTAATCCAATCTGTTCCCAACAAAAATGTTATTTTTTTCCAGTTAAACACCATATTTTAAGTGGTTTTATTCAGTGAAAGACATCAGTAAACCTCCTGTTCAGTATCCTGCATTTGCTTTCTTTTCATTGCTAAATATTCTTCTAAAGTATGGATTAGTTATTATATAGTGTGACACTGTGCAAAATAACTCACCAGTATTACACCCATGACAAAAAACAATCAGAAAAATAAAACTGTAACAATAACTCCGACCAGTGACAAAACCAGGAAGAAAATCCCATAAAATGCAAAAGAAAAATCCATTTATGGCAAATATCACAAATTCCTGAGGTCACAGCAACGCGTGACATCTGAATGATTTTTATGAAAGTGACGTTCGGGCCGTACTCACCTGGCAGCTGGAAGGGACTGGATGGCCCAGAGCTGGCTGGGGAGCTCGGGTAAGTGCTGCTGGCTGGAGAAGGGGGGTAGGGGCTGTTTGGTGAGATGGAGAACGGAGTGCTGTTGGGCTGCTGGAAGGAGTCCGGAAATGTCGCGTTGTGTGGCATGTGGGGCTCGTTGTGGCTGAGGTTCCTGAACTGAACTAGCAGACTGTGCTGGGGGTTGAATTCACTATGTCTAGGCACTAACACTGGAGGTAGAACTGCAAGAAACAAACAAAACCCAGATACATTTAGATTAAAACCTGAGATATAAGGTTAGAGATACAAATAACATGCTGTTCTGCTCATCCTGATAATTTCAGCTCTAGCTGGGATGGAAAGAGAAGCCAGGGATCAATTTGGCATGCCTTTAACCCCATCCTTTCTCCTTTATTTTTTTACATTGTGCTTGATGGAAGATTCAAACGTTACTCTTGCAAGAATCACAAAAACACACACATTTCACACAACTTGAAAATTACCTTTTTTAAAAAATAATAAACCAAACCAAGCTACATGTGGCACACACTGAAATACTGATACAGAAGTACAAAACTCACAGCTGCATATGTTAGCAAATCAGAAAATGGAAATATAGTCTCTATTACTAGAGTCAAACTGTATAGTTACATATTGTCCTTTCCACCGAAGAGAAACAAAATCTGTACTGCCATATATTTTAACCTCAGCACGGGTGGAGTCTGGAATTCCAGTGCTGCAGTGGTGCACTTGAGCACCACAGTCAATGCAGCAGAGCTACAACCACCTTGGGGAGCAAGGGAAGCAACTCCTCACCACAGTGTCCAGAGCAACATTGCTCATCTCCCCCACTGCAATCCCAATCCTCCTCACCTTTCCCATGGCAGCACACCTTAACTGCAGGCTCCTTATCTGACACGTCTCACTGAGCACATCTCTTGGTTCTATTTATCTCCGCTCTCTCCTAACTGCAAGTCATGTGGGGAACTCTACCACCCTAGAATTTTATTAATTTTGTTTTTCGTCTCCTCAGTTTAAGTCACACATTGATTAAACAGCAAGCCCCTGAAAGGCAGCCACCAACCTCCTTGCAACGACTGAGATACTGAAACAAGTTTCTCAAAGAAACTGAATCTGAAAGAACACATCAGTGCTTTCTATTTCACAACAAAGAAGAACTTTGCTACTAACTTTAAGGGCAGCAGCCTTAAGAGGTCTGTGGGACAACAGCTGGTACAGAATGGACCACACAAGTCCCCAAAACCCCACCAGAAATGTTCACTTTGAACACTCCTCTCCCAAACTGCCTCACACACCACTTTGAATGGGTTGTACAGCAGCAGAGGAAGAGGAGGATGGAGTGAATAGTTAAGTGGTCATTAAAGATTCCGTTCTCTTTTTAGGACAGTAACTTTCAAAACATACCTGGGCTCTCCACCCTCTTGTAGTGGTATGGATTGATGCAGACTTCCTTTTGTTTGGATCCAAAAGGAAACTCACAAATATCCAAGGGCTTCAGCTCGTGATGGCTTTGTAGATCCGGCCAGCGCCACACACGGCAGTAAATCACGTGGGGGAGGCCTTTTCTGTGAGAAACCTGGAGGCGTCCATCCAGGGAGCGCGGGATCGTAACGCACTTGCTGGGCTGCCCTGGACTGCTCAAGGCTTTCTCCAGTTCTTCCATAGCACCCTTTTTCTTTTTCAGCTTTTTGACCAAAGCATCAACAGCTTTTTCTGCCCATTTTTCCTCTTCATCTCCTTGTTTCCAGCCCAACAGACGCTTTACAGCTGGGCTAGTAAAGGAGAACAAACTGGCCATTGACGTCATTTGACACAAGTCTTCAAAAAGTTTGTTGGGTTTTTTTGTTTATTTGTGTTTTTCCAAGTAAATGTCAGCGTGTGCCCAAAGCAGTTATTGCAACTGATGAGCCGGATTATTTCCTGGAGGATGACAAATGAACATAGAGATGTCAGTGATGAAGTCTTCACATCAAAAATGATGACTGATTCCTCCAATTTTGTTCTAGTAAAAAGATAATTTAACAAAGAATTAGCAAATGAGTAAAGGCTGCAGTAAAACAAGAAGGTAGATATGAAAATACTTTCTGTTTCAGCCTTAGCATTGCACCTGGTTTTGTTTCAAAACAAAATCCCAGAACTACTGTGACTCCACCCCAAAAAAGTGATCAGTCCCCAAAGCTTGCACTGCTGATTAGTGGGAAAAAGGACTATCATGGGATGATAGGGCCAACACAGTTCCTGCTAATACTCCTTAAACTGATTATTTTCTCTCAGAATATAGGCTTGAGGAATATGCTTTAAAACCAATAATATATCCCAATCACAGTGCTGCATTAGGAGACTAAACTTACTATGAAGAAACAAGGAAGAGGCAGGGTGGAACCCCCAAGTCCAAGGCCAATACTATATGGAAATACTCAGCTTCTCAAACGGATCTTTATTTCCAAAAAGGAAAAGAATCCTGAATCACCTGCTTTCTCCTGAGCTCTAATTAGTTACCCTATGTTTTTGAGAGTATTAAAAGAAATTAGGAAGAAACTGTAGATGAAGAAAACAAAGGACAATCAAAAGAAAAACCCAATAAAAAGCACAAACTAAACCTCCTCCAGCCACCCAGAGAGGTGGTCAACTTTTTTTTAGCTGTAGCTAATTTTATGCTGCACTTCCTTGTATCTTTTAAGAAGAGTATTTGAAGAGCTGGGTATTTTTAGCCTTGGCAAAAAAAAAAAATTGTTTTCTTCTCCCCAGAAACAAGAAGGGGGGAAAAGACATGGTGGAGTAAGCACTAGAAATGTGACCTTTACTACAAAGTGCCTCTGAAAGGAGAGAACAACTGGCTCATGAATGGTGTTTTACCACTCACCAGCCCTAATGCAAATCCTCCCCCCAGCAATTTAAGGAGTACCGATGACAAGAGGAAATGATGTGCTGTGGCAACGAACTGATAAGAACTTGTAAAATCCCTTGTGAATACTAAATAAGCAAGTATAGACAATGAGCAGCTGGCAAAAAGCAAGAGCAGAGCTAAGAGAAAGGATGTCAATAACAAAAGATGCTTCCTCTCTTGCTACAGAGACTGCCAAACAACATTGTCTCTCCACTTTTGATAAAACACGGTGAATTAGAACACCTACCCTAGCCCAAAACACCGAATCTGCACATAAGAGAAAGGAGGGGGAACGAAATGTTAAATATCTCTGGGCTGGTTCTCTTAGATTGCTACCTTTAATCAAGAAGATCTTTTTTCCTCCCAACTTTGATAAACTAAAAGTCATCTGATAAGGCTTTTTAAGTGTCTGGGCACATTTACAGGCTCACTCAGGCACTTGGACAGACATTTTTATATAACAGAACCGTGTGCTAAGCACCATCAGCCAAAGCTACAGCAAACATCCCTAGGCAAGGCATTTATGTCACGCATGTAACCATCCTGTGTTTTATATTATGGAGTTATGGAGGCTGAGGAAAGCAGGGAACAAACTCAAGGACGTTTGGTGTTCCTTTACAGGAAAAAATCCATTTATTTCATGCAGTAGCTTAATCCCATTGGTACTTGATTATTCATCTTTGTTTCAGTAATATGGAAAAAAAATCGGAAAAGCAAAACAAACAGAAAGACTGTTTGAAGGTCTTTCTTCCTAGAGCTCTCATAAAAAAACAAAATGGGAAAAAAATATAGGGGAATAGAAGTCTCCCACTGCTTCAGTAACTCCCTAGAAGAAGGTATTGAGAAAAAACTATAGGAAAAAAAACTCAAATAATTACCTATCACCTGTTTTCTTCAGAAATATCACCATGTCTGCACTCTCAGACTAATTTAGTTCCCTCGAACTATTATACATGAGAACCTTTGCACCCTTCAAAGTAACAGGAAATACATAAAGGGAGATAAACTTGGCCAGGAACTCAGACTGGATTTTTTCTTTTACTGAGGATAAAAGTTTACTGTTTTAAAAAGTAAAAGCTGTTTATAGTTACAACGAACTTACTTTCAAGCCTTGCATACATTCAATAGCTGCAAGATCAGCAACGGCTCACACCCCTAGAAAAGGAAATGAATCCACCTAGAATCTCAGACCAGCAGACAATTAAAATGTTCTATTTTTGCTTTCAGCTATGCTTTCAAAGAACCTTAAGCATCACCAAGGCAGAAGATGCACTGGAAATTCCTCTAGTTAAGTTGAGCTCAAAGGAGATCTTAACAAACATCCCCTGATCTGTCCCCATTACAGGAGCCCCATCTGTATTAAGAAAGCAAATTTAAACATCTACGATTCTATGCTATGATCAATTTTATTTTGTTTTTTACTCTTGTGACTATAAAGCATCAACTAGAAAAGATATTTTATTGGTTTTATATCATTTCAACATCATTTACCCACAAGTATGCTCATGGAATAAACAAGCTCACTAAAAGGAAAGGAAGTTGGAACAGTTCTACTAAGATGATATTTTGCAGTAACTAGTATTTGTAGGGCAAGTGTCAAGGGAATTATGATAAATTACTGTACTAAAAACTATCATTTTAGAAATAATCTGCTTGCAGCAAGTAACACAATTAACTCTAAAAACTTTACATTTGTCTGAAGGCCCATGAACAAAAGCAGAGCCTGGTAAAACAAGTATTTCAGAAGCATCAGAAGAGATGGGATCAAAACTGCTTCAACTCCTTCAAAAAAAGTTTCCACATACATGATTGCAACTGTAACCAAAGAAAAATTAGACTGTTTAAGTTTAAAAGCTTCATATCATTCACTGTAACTCCATTCTGGCCACTTAAAGAGGCTTTCAAGACTCCGTTCACAAAAATCAAGGGCAAGAAAGAAACTAACAAAACAGTAATAGGCTTCCAGAAGTACAAAATGGCACTGATTTATCTCATTGCACACCTTCCAGAAGTTCATTTTGGAAGGCAAAACACTGAAGGTTTGCAGCTTTTGCCTTTTCCTAGAAAAACAAGGCAGAATTAACAAGCTTCATGGATCAAGAGCTATTTAAGGCCACAAAGCAGTAGATTCAGGTATTTATGTAGAAACCAAACACTTCCATGTAGAAAATGCAATTCATGTAGGATTTTTAGATTTCTGAATATGTGGCATAAACCACATTTAGAACATTTAGTTCCATTAGCCGTAATTTCAGCATCTAATTTGTGAAAGGTTTTGAAGCAATCCTGACATCTGCCAGGAACAGCTTCCCCAGATCATCTGTACTTACAATCAATTCCTTCTGAGGCTTAAAAGCACAAGTTATGAGCTGTGATTGCAGTACCACAGAGCATCACTGAGCTCTGAATACAGAAACAAATGCTTTAAAGAGTCACATTTTCATTCAGTGGTGCACAAATGACTCGTATTGCTGCACCTCTAGACACAGCTGGTAACAACCTCCATGAGAAAAAAGATTACTTAGATTTCCCTAAGAGGCAGAGGGTCTATTATGTATTACCTTCTTTTATTAAATAACTTTTCAGCTGAGCTACAAGAGACTATCAACTGAAAACCACACTGTTATGGTGAAAAAAACCCAGTTCCAAGCACTCTTTAAGGAGAGAGTGTAATGAATTACATGGAGTAGCATGAGGGGTTTTTAAAGGGCGAGTATAAAAGGAAGTAATTGCTGTATCAAAATTAGACTTTCGGGCACACGTTATTTATACCACTAAAGTTCTTGCTAATGACTACAGCAAATGGAAGGAAACTAGTTGGGTGAACAGGTCCATTGTTTGAACCCTCTCCTTTAATACTTCATGCAGCCAGCCAGATAGAAACAAAGCTGGCCAACAACAGAGCGTGCATGTCGTGTCTGTAGATGGAAGAACCCTACCACCTTCCATCTGCCATCACAAATACTGATTAACTTGACTTCCTTACAGCACTTCTTATGAGATTTTCTTAGCCTGCTACATTAAACTGGCAAGTTCAGCAGGTTCATTTCATGTCGTGTCAAGGAATCTCCTTCTGACTAAAAGGACCTGAGAGGAGTCACTGCAGAACAGAAAATGTAACATTACCCATGGTGCACCCATGGGATGCATTTTGCATGCAACGTGTTCTCCCATTGATTCCAAACTAATTTCCTACCTGCAAAATCTAGATCTGAAGTACCAAGCAAACCATCACCCCAAGCAGTAGGGCAATGAATGACGCTTTCACAAGCACAAGAATGGGTAAAACCATTTTCAAACGGGTAAAGCCAATGACCCTCATCCCTTCCTAGCGCCAGTACCAAGCCTGTGTTCAAACATACAAGGACTATTCTCTTCCCACTAATTTACTTGTTTGCAAATTCAGGAAGCCTCCTGTAGCATCATACCCAATCTGAAACGAGGAACTTCACTGCTGATGATTAGAAGCTGTTTTGAGACTCAACTTCATACAATAAACAAAGCACCTCTTATAACCAGCAGCACAACTGGGAGTTCATTAGAGCTGCTGCAGATCTGCAGTTAAAGCTGTTCTGCAGTCAGCTCTTGTGCTTAACTTTATTGCCCTTCAAACTCAGAAATGCTCAAGTATTTTGACTCCATACACACATTAACATACATATTCATACAGAAAGCTCAGAAACCCAACTGCAGTTTATTACAGTGTGTTATGCTATATACACAGATCAATACTTTCTTTAAAAATACAACCTCACACATCAATTTCACCTGGTTTTATTAAAATCCTTCTTTCCTTATAAATTTCCTGACAGGAACTGTGCAGAATTGTGCTTGGGTTTTATTATCATTTTCCCAAGCCTGCAGCTTACACTGCAGGCCAGTATAGAGTCTCAGGCAATGGCACAGATTAGTCTTTTCTTGAGAACAAACACGGGAGAAATGTTAGCTCCACAGTTTCTCCATACACGCCAAGCACAGAACAAACCCTACGGTGACACTGTGCTTAAAAAACTTGTTCAGTAAACTCAAAGGGCCTGCATCCTTCAAACCGCTGCCACAGCCTCTCCACGGAAGATTCTTCTTCAATTACACTGTGCAACATCTCAGCCACAAAGAAGAACACCAATGAAAAAAAACTTCTTTTCCCTCTTCTCCCCGGAAGTTTAGGGAAAAGATAAAAGAGATTTTTATAATTTACATCAAAAAGGAACTTGCGGTATTTTCATCAGAACTGGGATTGCAGTACAAATATACATCCAGCTGACCAAAATCTATGGTAAGTGCTTTTACCCTAGCACTAGATTTCTTGCTTCAAACATGCCTTGTAAGGCAATATAATCTAACTGATAATAGATGTAAACAAGAACAGAAAAGAACTGTCTGGTATCTTCAAAACTTTTACCAACCGTGACTGCCCTCCAAACAGAAAAATTTACTGACAGTTGCTGACAGGGCTTTCTCACACAATACTTTTGCTTTTAATTTCCACATCTGTGCACCATCTAACACAGCTTAAAAAAAAAAAAAAAGCTGAAGCATTTAGGTCTGTCAGCTGAGAAGTATTTAACCAGCAATCTCTTACAAGAAACCTAACAAACTCTGAGACCTAGCACAAGCAGCAAGCATACAATGTCCATGGAAGAGACAGCTCAGATAGCAAAGTGATGCTTCCACTTCTTATTAAAGCTTCCTCAAAAACTACAGTTAAAAAATAATACCAGTGATAATGATTTGCACCACAAAAGAGGTCCAGGCAAGGAGAACACTGAAAAGGCTCCACTGCATTTCCAAGGTACCCTCACTTCCATCTGATGGCAACAAAAGCTCAGAAAAATTATAATCCAAGCACAGTTTTGAATTTGTTCTTCATCATGGCAAAACTTGAGTTGAACTCTGACGCAGGGGAAGGGAGAGAGAGGGAGAAAACACCAAAACCTGCCATGCCTAAAAAGTACTATCTACTTCTGAAAGCATACACATTTACAACAAAAAAATCCAATGCTCCCATGGCTGTGGTCTCTGCAGCTACTCTAATTACTAAGCAATTAGCTTTTGTAGAAGTTCTCCAAATTGTAAATTCCATCTTAGAACCAAAACCTGTCTCCCTTAAGTGTTTTGTCAGGACTGTACATTTTCTCACACTTCCATTTCAGCTAACTGGCGCTTTCCAGCAGAAGCATTATGCTGGAAAATGCCACAGTCAACAGTAGAGAGTCCTGAAACTGCCTCCTGTTTTTAAGGTTATTTAAGATCTACTCTAAGCCAAGCAGATAACTGCAACTTAGAATCCATTTCTTAATTAAAATTCCAGAGAAAAGCACTGCTGCATTTCACTAAACATGAAAACAAAGGCCTATGCCTCCATTGGTAGGTTGGTGGACATGGACAAGCAAGCGGGTGATTAGGAATGACCTCAGTACTACACTTGGAGACAAAAATGGGAAAATAAAAGGGATCTTGTGCTTTTCACAAACCCTAAAGTACGCTAAAAATTAACAAGCAGGACAAAGCCTCCTAAAAATTTCGATGTTCATGTGCGAGACCTCCATTAAAAACAAAGATTCAACAAAAAGTATAACCTGGGAAATGGGACGCTCAAAAAGCTTTAAAAGAAAAATAAATATGTATATGTGTGTGTTGTGTACACACTTCAATTCCTACTGAATTGCATTAAGCCTGTGACAAGTTTACAAAAGCTACAGGATTGGAGGGAACACTGACAATAGTAATTCAGCAAGCTTTTTTTTTTCCCCCCTTGCACAGAATGAATGACCGGCAAAGTATTCTAAATTTGTCAGTTTGTGACATGCACTGACCCAGAATTCAGAGACACTACTTCATAGCTGGTGTATCAGTGGCAGGGGCTCTGACAAAGATGCTCTGTCAAGGATGACAGCGCTGGCAGGCTCAGCCCTGCCGGTAGGTCAGCAGGGATGCAGACTTGGCAGGCAGCGCCCTGCACCTCGCCAACCCACGCCGGTCAAGCGCGCTCCGCTGCCAGCCCAACTTTGCTACGTGGTCACAGGAACACGGCTAAAAAGGCTTCCAGAAAACAGGGCAGGAAACTTGCACTGTGACTAATGATAAAGGCAAAAGTGTTCAATTACTGCTCAACTTGCTCTTAATGAGCTGTTTATCGGTAGCCGTGAAGATAGCTCAAGTGCACTCAGCTCGCACCAGAACAAACCTTCTCGTTCTGAACACGAGCTCCTTACCTGTTATTAAAAAAAAGAATCAATAAATATATTTAAAGAAACATTAACAGATGAAAATAAAAGTCATTCCATCAAATCCAACAGAGACATTTAAAGAAACTCGTACTTTAATTTAAAAAAATAAACAAAACGAAACATGAATATAACCAACAAGGCCTTAACTGGAAAGAAAGGAAGACACAGGGACTTGCACGGAATTGCCACAGGAGCATTTCTGCAGGTATGTAATTCAGCCAAGAGCAATAAAAGAGTTCCTAGCATTTTCCTTAGACCTCTATAAAGAAAAGAGAGAGAACAGTTTTCTGCAATTAAAAAGTGTCCTCCAAAGCATTAAAGATCACAGCATAATTTACAAAGAACATTCGAATAAACCCAAACAGTTCCTTAAGTGAGAGCGAGCACTCCATCTTGGGAGACATTTTTTTTCCAGTTCAAATAATATCTGTCATCATAAAAACCCTGCATAGACCACCCCCTCCAGGTGCAAGATTAAAAATCTGACTTCCTAACAAGTACAGAACAGTACGGGGTCAACAATTAAAGTTCCTTCCAGTTCCATCAGAGATTAAAACTACAAACCTCAAAAAAAACAAAAAAAAAAACCCCACCCACCACAGCTGGTCACAGCAGCACACCATGTTGTGATCTTTTGTCATCAAGAGAAAGAAATGCAGAGGAAGCCTCTCTCCCTCCTTTTCCATTTCTCAGCCCCATCGTGACTGTCCATCAGGGCTTCCACTAGGAAAGTCCTCTTCAGAAAAAAGAGAAAATTGCAACCTGAAATGTATGGCCTCCACATTTGAAAGGAAAAGAAAGGTTTGAAAAAAGTAGGTATCCCAGTAAGCACATGGTCTGTTTGCAGGAATAAGTTGCATTAGACACTCAGAAGAAATTTCAAGGCCAAGTGAACAAAATTTTAATATCAGAGGTAAGAGTAAACCACTATCAAACGGTAGGGATTAAGACATTAAATCCAACACAGCCAGGGCGCTCTCAAAAGTTACAACACACTAATTATGAAACGTCTTCAATTAAGTTATTTGCTGCTTCTATTAACTTCCACTACCACTAGCTGCCAACTTCATAGAGCATTACAGGTTTTGATGAGCTCAGGCACATGACTGCAAGTGTTTGCACCTTTTTCTTTACTCCAGTCAAACCGTGACTCCTCAGGAGGATATTCTGGGCAGAACTTCTGTAGCTCACACATGCAATGAACTATGCTCACTTCAGTTTCCAGTATTTTAAAGCCACCCATGGAAGGCTAATTATCTGAAATTAACCAAGGAATGAAAACCAGCAAGAGATTTCATCTAAAACCATAATATACTGACAATCTAATTTCCCATGACAGACAAGACTTTGCTGATGCAAATTCTGACAGTTATTCCTTCGAGGTTTTTGTTAAATCAGCGAGCCCAAGTGATTCACTGCAGGGAATTTCTAAATCTCTACCCATCCTACCAAGAGACTCAACAACTATTACTGAACCTATTTAAGAACACATTCAACACTACTGCTGAATCGGTTCTTCCCCATCTCATTTTCCTGCAAAATATCACCCAATTTACCTTAAGGTCACATCAGAAACCCCACAACTGGAAGAGAGCACAGATCACTTGATTTCCCGTCTTGTGCTTTTGACCGCAAGAGCATATTTCCTCTATTAAATTTACAACCCGCAGAAGACAAGAATTGCCATTCTACATCACCGACGCCGGGCATGTGTTGCGAGGCAGCTGTCAGGGCTGGGAGCAGGCGAGCAGGGCCAAGGTGGACAAGTGTGAGAGCTGGTGTGCTGGGGAAAGCTGTGTGGTTTTGGTGAGAGCTGTTTGTGTCTGTGTGTGCTGGTCAGAGCTGTGTGTGCTGGTCAGAGCTGTGTGTGTCTGTGAGAGCTGGGTGGGTCTGTGTGTTGGTGAGAGCTGTGTGTGCCTGTGTGTGCTATGTGTGTTTGTGAGAGCTGTGTGTGTGCTGTGTGTGTTTGTAAGAGCTGCGTGTGCACTGTGTGTGCTGGTCAGAGATGCGTGTGCTGGTCAGAGCTGTGTGTGT
>VWZN01001192.1:1762681-1829375 GCA_013396955.1 Regulus satrapa | reverse complement strand
CATGTTCCAGCCTGTGCTTGTCCACAGCTATTTAGATTTGGAAGTGGGGGTGATGGGGGGGGGCAGGAGAAAAAAGCTCTCCCCTACTGCACTATTCTGACTACATTAGTAGAGTCAACGAGAATTCCTGCTCCCTCTCCAGTAATTAAATAAATATTTAACATTGCAGGATTTAATTGGAATCCCGAAAGTTAACAATAGCCTCAGCTATCGGTGTCGCTATCTCAGGGGTTCTGTTTTCACAGGGGTATATTTAGATCTCAGCCACATCGCCCACTTGCATTACGAATTGTACAACCCCCTCTCTTTGAAAGGAGAAAAAGAAAAAAAAAAAAAAAACCCAAAAAACCAAACAAAACAAGAAGCTCGGTAAAAATCTGGAAGCTTTTATAAAGTGCCGCCATCTCCGCGGATCTCCTTCCCTGCTGCACAGCGTACTTCAAAGCGGAACAAATGCAGCGGCCGGCGGGCTCGCGTAAAACAAAAAACAAACCCCCAAACAACCCCACCCCCCCCCCAAAAAAAAAAAAAAAAAAATTAAAAAAAGCAGTAAGGAATGAACACAGCATTACCTTCCAGCAATTACTGCAGCTCCATTTTCTCACCCTGTCTTTTGTCACTATCTCCCTTCCAAGGGATCCCTGTCCCCCCTCGCGGGGAGGAGCCCTGCGGAGGGTCCCGGGCGCGCCGGCAGCGCGGACGGGGCGGTGACAGCCCCGAGAATCCACATCCCCGCTTTAGAAACTTTCGGCAAAACTCGTGTGTCAGGTCTATTTTTGCTTCCTTCTTTCATCCTCTAATATCGCCCTTCGCTCCGATGCAACGCAGCCATCTTTTGTGCTCTGCCTTTCCTACAAGCCCTGGATTTTGCCGGTGTTAAATCCTGGCTTTGCCAGAGCACGCTGATCCCTTTTGGTGGTTAATTTATCCGGTTTGCAATACGGGAACTACAGGCACGGTGTATTGGTTCTTTGCATTAAGTCTCTCTGCACAAAAAGAATAGGCAAAATCTGAGTTTTTAATGGGTATAAATGTGTATATGCATGTATAATACATATAAATACATAAGTATACACATATTTAAGGTATTCACATGCTATGTCTACACTCACATCAACATACACGCCTCAAAATTGGGAAGTTTAATTAGGATAATGGTGCTTTTTATGCAAAAATTATGAAGTATGAATGATCTTTATACCAGGCCTATGTTTGCATTTTACTGCTCTGTGTGTATAACCAAGATGGCAGAAATGGAGAGCAACATTCATAAATGAGAATACAGGTCTGCAAAAGACAGGTCATTCTCTGTGTGTCTACTGAACTAACCACAATAAAAAACTGATTAGTCCTGTTGACAACTGAGCTCACAGAGATTCCAAAGTCCGGTTAACAGGAAGTTTAACAGCTGCACCCCTTAGAAGAACCACTTAAAACAGAAAATCAATTTTATGCAATTAAATGCTTGCAGAATCAAAGCATTTATTATTAAAATAATGAAAGTATTATGACTATGACTAATCATTAGCCCTTGCTCTTCATGGAGGTGACTAAAGCTGCACGTGAATGACCAACTCAACCCTCTCAGACCCCAGTTTGGAAAAAACTTTGTGTCTCCTTCACACTGTAGGTTTGAGTTCCCTTGCCAGAACATCAATGTTCTGACAAGATTTGAGCCAGCAGTGGAAAGGAAGGTTAAGACCCCCTGTGAGGTGTTGGCTTGTCAAAAGAAAGTCAGGCTTTGCAGATTACTGCTGGTTTTCTTTGAAGGATTCAGCCAGAGTGTGAGGAAGATAATATTCTTCTTGATGTATTCAACCTGGATTTCTAAAAGGCTCTTGGCAAAGTCTCCCACTTGTCTTAGGGAAGATTATCTTCCAGGAAAGAGGAGGTAATGGTCTCCTAAAAGATATAACCGCTCAAAAGAAAGGCATCAAAGAGTAGCAGTTTCTGGTTCCTTTTCCCAGCAAAGGAAGTGGAATTTCACAGGGAAGAGTGTCCACTGGTGCTGCTCAGTGTGTCACTGGGTGAGCTGGAGAGGGCACTTAGATGAGCTATGGATAACAAAGGCATGTACAAAAGTGAAGATGAAGACTTGGTGTGAAGAACTGAAGGACGAGTTTCCCATACTGAGTGGGAAATAAAAGGTAGATGAAATCCAGCCCAGATATAAATGCAAAGTAGCACACATGGGGGTGAACTCAAGATTACATAATCTAACATATTCTCACCCACTAGCTGTGTTTTGTAATAGTTCAGTGCAGGTATTGGATGAATTTTGGGTCACCAAGGAGTGCACTGAACATCAGGAATTGCTACAAAAGCAATAGCAAAGCTAGCAAAGATTGATTCCATGCTGGGAATTCCTGGTGCACCTGGATCACAAGTTCCAGACAGAGGGCCAGTTCTCCATCTCAAGGAAGGAATGCTACATCTGGTAGGGGTACAGATAAGGCCAAAAGGAGTGATCTGAAGATCAGATGGGTCCCATGCAGAGCATGCCTAAATAGTCTCTTCCATCTGGAAAGAAACAGCTGAAAAGGGATATTAAAGACATCTGCACAAAGCCCAAATTGAAAAGGTGAAAGAAAAGACTTTGTCTTCAAGTTCTGGAGGAAGAAAGCTTAGCTGCAGGCTTCTGAGAAGAAAAAGGTGGTTCTTCACTCAAAGTGTAACGGCATGTTCAAATTTCTGCCACTAAACATTGTGGATATTAAAAGTTTACACGAATTCAAAAATAAAAACTGGTGACAGAGCAAATTCATGAAAGAAAAGCCTGTTAAAAGTCATTAAATACGAGACAATGGTCTCTGCCTCTCGATGTCCCGTGGTTGCAAATTGGTGGGCGAGGATTCCATGCCATCAGTGTATTCCCAGCACTTGTGTTCTTCCTCTGGGCATCCCTGTTGTGGCTGTTGGACAGGACACTGAGCTAGGTTGGCCTTTGATCCTGCCTGCAAGGGTCATACTCGTGTTCTTCACATGCTGTCAGAACTCTTTTGCATTCTGGAGCTCATCATCTCACTGCAATATCACAAATTCTGGTCTGCATTTTTCAAAATTGTGTGATACCCCAGTTCTACCTCTCCACCATTCTACACCTATTTTACATCTATGTAAATTACACATGTAAAGACATCTGTTAATAGGAATAAAAGTAAAAAACTGTGAAATTGTTTTAGTTTATGTACCACTCTGGCTTTCTCCATAGACTCAGAAGCAAAGATTCCAAAAAGTCAGTAATGAGTTGACACTCTGAGTTTTGAGTTTACACACAAAAATGCATCAATTATTCTAATCTGCATTAAGAAACTATTATTAAGCCACATTCAAGGCAGTTTAAACAGAAACCTCAAAATAGTGAAGCTTCAGTATGGTAGAGCATGACTATGAGAACTCATAGCCCAGTGCAGATACCAAGTGAGGGACCCCTGCTGCATCTTTTCATCCACCTTTTTGTATCACTATGTACAACAATGAAAGTTGTGTTTTGAAACAGGCATCTGATCTCTTCCAGTGGTACCAGGGCTGTGTAATAATGGGAAATTTCTCTTCGTGCCAAACAAGGGGGAAAAAAAAGTAAAAGGCTTTTTTGCATTTTCTCTGAAGCGAAAATGGTAGCAGGCAGAACAATCATTTGGTATTTGAAAAGTTTTGTTTGATGAAAAAAAAAATCCTTTTGAAACAGTAGTGCCAGTGAGGAACATCTAATGGGAAAACAATTCCCTAAATTTGAGTTTTGACAATGATGAGATGGGATTGCAGCTGAACTTCTCCTTTTGTCCATTCTCCTCCTCCTTTAAACTAGCAGTAAAATACAATGTATTTCACAAGGTACTTTAACATATTTATATAGACCAGTGGAAGAGATGTAGGCCAGAGATTCTTTGGTCCCATTCAAAAGGATGGCAGCATACTTGAGGAATATTTGTTTACTACACTTTATAAGAGGAAAGCATTTGCATTGCTATTAGAAATATGAATATAATTAGGTTCAGCTAGAAAATGCCACATGTCCAAGTTGAGTGAGGTATATCAGTGGCAATTTCAGGGCTCAAGCTTTTAATTCAACCCCCAATTTTGATTCCAAAGGCTGCTCTGATGCAGAGTCTCTTGGGTGTATAAACACAGAGCAGTTATAGTTGCTCTGCCCATCCCACTACCCCTAAATAGTGACATTTTGGGGTTTTGTAGAGCAAGGAGGTTTTTCCATGCTAGATTGCCAAATAGCTGTTTCTGAGAAAGCCACACAATTCAGTTTGAAATAAGCTCTTTCCTGCCTTTCTTATACGTAACTCATCACACCCAGATTTTAATATTTGTGTTCTTGTTTCAAACCTACTCTTCTAATTTATTGTATGAGCGCTGTCTTGATTTTCATGCTGTTGAACAGATTTCTTAGAAAAAATCTGGTTTTAGTGCCAGGTATTATTAGTGGGATTAGTTGGAACTGCTGATAGAAGGCTATAAACTTTAGTTTTAGAAAAATACTGATTAGTGCTTACATTGAAGCGTAAGAATAATCTCCCATTTATTCAGTGAAGTATTTATGGCTGTGCTTTACTTTAAGCACACGTATAAATTCAATTAACTTCATTTTAATAATGGACTTAAGTGCTTTGCTCTCTCAGGATAATAAGACCATTGGCATTTCATTTAGCTGGCTGAGCTTGTTTTTAAGTAAATTTTGTACTCTCAAGCAGAAACTGACAAACATGCAAATAAGAGTTACCTTTTTGCCTAAAGACAGAAAATGATAAACCAAGTAGTTTTCCAGTCCATGAGGGGAAACACCTAGGCAAGGAATAGATTTTCATTTCCCTGATACTATCATATTAATTGTCTGGAAGGGAAACACTGCCTTGCAAGGAGGCTTTGTGCCATCTTTGATCTCCTTCTGTACTTGAGCAAGGAGAGACATAAGTGTTGTTTTCCATTGAAATGAAGAACGTTTGTTTGCTTGTTTTCTAGACAAAAGCAAATGTCTTTGAGACATTGTGGACCATAGCTGCACTTGATATAAATTGGCAGGTCTCTTTCATTCCAGGGGAATTACACTAATTTTACACCTCAGAGTACATCTCGGAGACTTTCCACGTCATGTATAAACTTGAATAGAGAGATTCTGTATCATGAGGTGAGATCATAATATGCAAGTGTTTCACAGACATAAAACTATGAGGTCTGGGAATGCTTGATGGTAGCTAGTAAATACAGTAAGGTCTAGTCATTAAGTGGGACCAATTGTTTATAAGCAGAATAACCCAGTTGGCAGGCAGAGCCAAAAAGCAGTTTTCTTTACCATGGCACTCCTAATTAACAGCTTTTCCCCACTGAAGCAATAAAATGAAAAATTATGGTTTTATTAAGTCTTATGTGGCTCAAAAAAAAAAAAAAAACCAACCCAAAGCAACCCCTTTCAAATGTCATTAACACTTGATCCATTCACCAGAGAAGTAACCATTTTAAAAATAAGTTAAAGAATGATTGAAAAATTTGAGCATAAACCAGCTTACAGAACTGGCAGGGCCATTTCTGATGTAAATTGTGAACTGGCCTAAACAATGCCAATTTTACCACCATTCAGTGCTAAAGGAAATAAATTGTATTATGTTCTCATAGTTACTTCAATTAATGTGAAATAAAAGACTTGCAGTATTTTCTAACGCTGTTAGTATTTATGGAACCAGACCAAAAGCAAGCCCATCAAAATTAGAATTCATAGTTACTTCTATGAATAACATTAGAAAAGGCTCAGTATGAAAATATGCCTTGAACACATGTAGCAACCTTCCATTTTTATTTTGTGAGCATTACTGCGATTATTTTCACATAGAGGAGAAGTATTTCTGACTGAAGAACAACAGTACTGAACAGGTATTGGGAGAACGTGGGGCAGGAAACCTGGTACCTTCAAAACCAAGAGTTTTGAGTGATTCACAGCCAGTTGGTTCACTTGAGCACATCCATCATGTACCCCGGGGAGATGGTCCAGCCCAGAGAGGTGGAAGGGGAATGGGCTTTCTCTCCTCCAGGCCAGTATTGCTGCAGGAATATGCATAAGAATGAAGTGAGACTTGGAGAAGTTTGCATGAGCGCTGAGGGGTTTTCTCTCAAATTACAACAGCAGCATTGGTGGCTCAGAAATTTACAGACAGGGTCATGCTAAGTAGGATGGATTCCCCATGTCCTGTCCTTCATATGACTGATAAATACCTTTTTCTAAGTTGAAGAAATACTGGGTTTGGTTTGAAGATGTCCCTCTGGCTGCCTGCTCCTCATTGCCTGCCTTTTGTCCTTTCCACTTGCTTTCACAGGCTTTGCATCATCTGCATATGAGCCCTGAAGATATTGTTTAGTCCTTCTAAGAGGTAAAAAAGTCTGAGGACAGAATGATTTCAGGCTGTTCAAATTCCTGACATGGAAAACCCTGTGGTTAGTCAAAAGTAATCCTGTTATTTCCACCAGTTTTACAACACTATAACCATCACTTCCCGTTGGGTGGTTTTGAAGCTACATCAATGTGAAAGGAGAACAAAGTTAAACCATCCCATCTTCTGAGTACAGAAGGCCTTTGGAACCTACATAAAACTTCACTTCCTTATTGTAAATGATAATAATTCAGGAGAATTCTTCACATGTCCTTTGCATTTAAACATCAAATGACATGCAGGGCTTCAGAAGCACTCTCAATCTGTGCTGTGAATCAGAGGAAAAGAAAGCAGTAAGAGTTAATAATTTCTTTGCAGCAAATCATCATTTACAACTGGTTCACCATTAATGTGTACCTGAGCAACCACTCTGTGTTCATAAGGTTTAGTGGATTCAGTAAATTTAAAAGATTTATTGTATATTAAAGGCCAAGTCATATATGTTTTTATGCAGGCAAAAGCTTCGCTGTTTTCCTTTCTGAATAGGGCCTGATTAACAGCACCAGAATTCAGCTCTATGTTAATGCACCATTTAGTGCCCCACTTTTGCACTCTGCAATGCTACATCTGTGCCCACTTCATATTCTCAGCTAAGTTAAAAAGCCAAAAAGAATAGATTGAAATGGTGCATTACAAGTATCTCACACATAGTCTTGCTCATAAGCTGAATGGCTTTTTTTTTGTAACCAAAAAATGGCCTCCTTTCCTGACTGGAGGACTTTTCTAAATCTGGGTCTGGCTTTTAAAATTCTTTATGGTAGCAGAGAGAAAAACCCTATAATCTACATTCATGTTGTGCTCAGAGATTGTCCTCCTTGCACGGGGCACAAAGCTGCCTGGCCGGTGGTTCTGCGGGAATCATCCATTTTTATCACTTTCAGTTATTGTTTCCTTCCCTTGCCACAAATATTTCCCACAGTACCACTGTTTTCCCTTGGCCTCCTTACTCGTCCAAGCTAATAGTTAGGGGCACACTGGGCATTTTGTTATGCTCTTTTTTTTTTAATGTTCTGGTAAGCATGAAAACACTCAGTAGGGATCCCATTATGTTTTAGCACTTGTGTTGAAGGGTGAAATAACTTCACAGCCTGTCAGAGAAGTGATGCATCATGAATAGTTCCTTCCTTTATTCTACATATTTTTATTTAAACATTCCTAGCCATGTTTTGTAACAAGCTGCTTTCACTGTACTAGACTGTCCAGAGGAGGAGGATCTGTTTTAACTTTCAAATGACCATGAGAGATTGGAGAGAAGCAATAAACAATATATCTCTGTGTTATCAAGCTTTTTGCAGGGATCTGAGATGGGAGAGCCAAATGTTAGCAAAGAATTTTTACCTTTGTTCAAGGCTTTGTTACCCTTGTTTTCAAAAATTTTAATTGTTTCACCTGAGTATTGATTTCTTCTCAAACTGTGAGAATTTAATCTATTTTGTAATTTATTTGAAGGCTGAACGTGTCAGAATTTAGATGGAGAGAGCAATGGGCAAACCAGCATCAAAATCCCACTGGGTACCCTTTTACTGACAATCTTCAAATTTTTGTCACAAAATTCTGTTTCCAATGCAAGAAAATGTCAGCTTTGACATTTTTACTCTGTTGCAAGAATTCATCTCATTACCACATCCAGCTAAATAACTTCACCAAGCCTTTTATTAATGGACATCTCTGATGAGATACCCAGACCTCCTTTTAGGATATCAAATGTGTGAAGGTCATTTAGCCTTAGCAGGTGGCCCTGCCTGGAAGGGACTGTTATATGGTCAAGAGTGGATCATCAGGGAGAAGAGAAAAGAGCATTTTCCTCCCCTCAAAGCTTTTCACAGTGCAGTTCAAACCTGAGGTACTGAGTATTTCTGACTCTTCCTCACGTCTTTAAAACAAGTACATCAACAATAGAAGGGGTTTGTATATACACAAGTTAAAATCAAGTCACAAAAAGTTTACGAAGTGTTCTCCATCTGAGAGTTTCCTTCTGGCTTACCCAGCTCCTTTTTGCATTTGCTTTTGGAAATTCTCAGGGGTTGGTCAAAGCCATCAACTATAATGGTGCATCAAACCAGAACAACACATGATGAGCACCACCGCCTTCATTACCTTGCCTTATGCACTGACCTGTACTTGCTGTTAACATTGCTTAATTAAGCCACACCATTATATGTTCCTCCAGATGTTCCCCTTTAAAAACAGCCTAGATATAAATTATTGAATGCGAAGACAAAAACCTAAGAGCAATATCTTCACAATGCTTGAGTCTGAAACATCTGTTGTCACTTTGCCCTAAGCCCCACTCATGGTGAGCATGACACATGCTGCCCAGAAGCAGGCTGAGACTTCGGTCATGACTCAGAGTGTTGTTCATCTTCCTTCCTTAGGATTTCCTTCCTCCCAGTGTCCAGGAAGTGGGTCCTACACCAGCTTTCTGCCTGGAACACAGCGTGGCCCCACGGCGGCATCTCCAGCTAAGCTCCGGGAAAGGAAAGGAGTTCACTGCACACGCAGCCCCATCTGTTCCTGTGACATCCAGGGGAGGGACCGAGCTGCCCAGCTGAGACTGCTCGCTTTGGTGCTACCCCTGGTGTTAGTAGGAGGAGCATCAAGAGCTGGAGCTTACCCAGGGAAGTGCTTAGCCAGTGCAGACCTGGCCAGGGTTGAGTTCCTTCATTTTGCTCAGCATCCACAAGCCCAGGATGCTGGTAGCCAGCAGCCATGAAAAGCAGGGCCATAGCATGCAGAGAGTGAAGACTGTGCAGGCTGTGCCTTGCCCAAAGTCACCGGGACATTGTGATGGACCTCCAGAAATCAGTGGTCTCATATCAACCCCCACACGGAAAGCAGAGCTCTGCTTCCCTGATGCACGGCAGTCTGGCTGGGACCCCAAGGTGCCTGCGTGCAATGACAACTCCCCATCTCCTCTTCTGCTCCTAAAGTAAAAAGCTGGGGGGTGGGTACAACAACACAGTAGTTTTTAAATCAGTCCATTACTCTGGAAAAGATGACAGTGAACTGGCATCCTGCACAGAAATAGGAGACTGAGAATCCTCTTCCTAAATCTCTGTAGTTCTGTGCTGATTTACAAGTTCTAAAGACAAAGTTCATTAAAAATATTCCACTTATGACCTGAACTGGGAAAATTCTTTTTCACCCTTGGCTAGGAATATAACCTAAGAATGGTAAAACAATATTATCCTATTGACACAGTAGAAAAAGATTAAAAACTGATTAAAATAGATGGCTGTGTGTATTCAGTGGCACAGATGTGCAAACTAAAGGGTTGCACTAAACTAATACCACAAAGATTTAGAAAAGCAGTAAAACACTTTGGATCTGTCCTCAAGCTGCATTGCCATTGATTTACTATAATGGGATATGAAAGGAAGCTTTAGCCTCAAAACCTGAAGGAAGCAATAACAAGGTCCCTAAAATATAATAGCAAATTTACATAAAATAAGGATAAATTTGGGGGAAGTTCTTCACCATGTAACTAGGCTGCTAATGACTGGAGTTTGCAAAAGCTATTCAGTAAATTTAGGGAAGAGTAAGTTGGGGATTTTTTTTCAGTTTCACAGTGTTGATAATAAATCCCCTTTCTTTTTTTCAGTTTTCTGAGAATTTTGAGAAAAAACTTTTTTTCCACTTTTTCAAAATAAAATCAGCTTTTGTTTTCTCATCCATTTGTTATGGATGTAACGGTGAATAGCTGGACAAAATTGCTGGCTGCATGCAGTGTGTGCTTAAAGGACACAGACCACACTTCAGGCTCCCTCCTGCCTCATAGACATTTTATCAGTTGGAAGAAAATTAATCAAAACCCTAGACTGATTTGCATTTGCAAGCTCAGTATAAAAGAGGGAATGCAGAAAAAGTAATCACACGGGAATGTATAGAACATTAAAACCAGCAGCAGAAGATAGTGTATAGTCAAAACACAGGTGCTTCATCACCATATTTTCACTCAAGTACCCCTATCCTCAAATAACCTGCACAAAAAAAATCCCTGGAAGAGGTGCTGGGAGGACTTTGGAAGATGAAGGAAACAGTCTGATGAGAGCATGGAGCTGGCACTGAAGGATCACAGGCAGCAAAAACTTTTTGTGTTAAACTTCTTCACATCAATACAAAGCTATCATAGGCTGGGCCCTCTGCTGGGTGACCTGCTTTTATCTTCCCAGAAGAACAGATAGGACCTAATAAAGGAAATGGACCTTTAAGGTTTTATTGGTTGTAAATTTTACAGTGAAGTCAACATAAGGTTGGGAGGCAGACTCTTGCTGATGAAGGGGAGAGGGCAGGGCTGGACACCACAGAGCTCAGCCGTGCCAGCTGCTGTAGTGAGTGGCATTCTTCATGCTGAGTGTGCTGAAACTAAATCACAACGAGGCAGATGCCCTAAGTCTGGAAGTGTCTACATCGTGTTATTCTGGTCACACACTCCTCTCTTCAAGGGAAGAAAGGTGCTTGGACAGCCAGAGCCATCGAAGAGGTGTCTCGGATACATTTAACCATCTCTGGTGAGAAGAAGCAGGGAGGGCAACCATGTATGCCCACAATTACAAACCAGGGGCCTGTTCCAGTCTATTGAAGTCCACTGAAAGGTTTCCATTGACATCAGCAAGTGCTGGGTGGCCCTTGGAGCTGCGCTGCATGCTCGCACCGTCCTGACCGATGCCAGCTGGAGCTTCGCTGGCTGAATTTCAGGACTGGCTCAGATAACCAGTTTCCTCTCCTGTCATGATGGGTAAAAGGGCAGCGTGCAAGGACGGGGCTGCAGGTTTTTCGGCTGGTTCGAAACAAGGACCAAGCTTCTGCATATTGTGCAGCAGCCTCGGGCTATGTTAAATTAACGCCATCTGCTCCTGGCCTTCCTCCCCTGGCCTCCTCCCTCAGGGGGCTTCTGACAGTAGAGAATAGCTGGAGTACAGTCACAAGCATCACGCCTCTTCCTGTCCCTAACACACCCTTTACACCCTTTGTTTCTCTCTAAGTGTCATGGGTGGAGTAGGATCCCAGCGCGCTGGCTCCAAACCAGCTGGCAGCATCTGGCCAGGCTCAGCCCCATTCCTCCCAGACTTGGAGGACCTGAAGCAGGCAGAGCTTCGGCTCTACAATCTCCAGGGGTTAATCAGGTTGGTTTTTGTGGGGTTTTTTGTTTTGGTTGGTTGGTTGGTTTTTTGTGTTGCTGTTTGGTTTTTTTTTTTTTTTTTTTTTTTTTTTTGCTGTTTTTGTTTTGTTTTGTTTTGTTTTTTTCACGCAGGAGTTATTTCCAGTGACGTCACTCCCAGCTGAAAGCTTATGAACTTTCCAAATTCAGAGAATTGCAAATACCCTGTGAACTCCTTTCTCACCCGAGGTTGAAACCTTTGCCAAGAGCTGTCTCAGGGCAAGGATCCCACCGCTAGTCTGAAAGTTCAAAAGGTAGGAGCCATTTCTCACTATCAGTGTTTGTGAAGCCCAACTGAAAGGAAAGATCCTGATTGCATTTGGCATTTCTAATAGTCAGTCTCCCGCTAAACAAATGACATCATTTGTGGCATTGGCAGTAAAAGAGCCCACTGTAAGGGACTGTAAACAACACCCCATCCAGCTTCATTCTACTAGAACAAAGGAAAGAGAAAGGGGGGAATCTCGCTTAATGACCGTGATGTCCACTTCTTTTTTCAAGGATTAGACATGTCCTGATCCCTCTGCAAAACGGTTTTGAAACAGTGGATGAAGCACACCCAGAAATTGGGACTTTGGGCAGCCCCGGGGAAATCCCTGCACTCTGCAATATGCAGCGGCTCCTGGGGGCTTTCTGGATCTCAATTTTGAGGGTCTTGAAGACCTGTGAGGTTGTTTTGAACCTGCCTCTCTGATCATGGAATGCTGCATTTGATATTTCCATGGGATGCATTTGCTCACCCCTCTGTTCAGGGGAGAAGGGATGGTTGTATGGAAGCCTAGAGGGAGCTCCCTCTAGAGAGGAGCTAATCAGCTCCTTCAGGGATGAACTCCCCAGGATTTTGGTGTAGAAATGAATCATCCTGGCCTTACCAAGGAAATACCACGATGCAGGAGCTGTGCACCAAATCATAATTAAGGGAACAGACAAAAATCTCTATATATAATACGTAAGACTGCTGAATTTCAGTCTTAGGTTGTGTATTTTCTGGCTGTTCTGTGGAGCAGCCGGTCACAGGGCTGTGCTGGGAATCAGGACAACGCCAGCTCAGAGGGACCTACGCTGCCAGCACAGGAGGATTCTTCAGAGCTCTTCTTTCCTTGTAATGATCCTGCTTGACTCTGCTTACTTTGTGATATTTGAGGGCATTGCAGCATGGGGTGGTAGGAACACAGCCCATTAATTGTAACAGGATGCGGGTAGGGGAGGTTTGAGATCTGCATGCCCGTAACTGTAACCTGCATCCAGCTATTTTCAGCCCTTCATGCAAATAAAAGCAGCATTTGCATTCAGATTGCCCTTAGTGCATAGATGTAATGGATGATAAATTAAAAGTACAGTGCAAGGACAATACTCATCTGTTCCATGGCAAAGAGATACTTTCTCCTTTCCTTGCCAGGTTCTGTAGATGGATGCCTTTTGCCAGACTTCTTTCTAGGCAATTGCACTCGCCACTGAAAAACAACTGTTCATTTGGGCTGGGAGCTGGAGTATTATCTTAATACTTTCCCACTACTCAGTTTTTGAAACCTTCTTCCTAGCTGTGCTTCAGAGAGCTTCCTTATCCTAAGGAAATGGCTTCACTTTGGACTTTTTTTTTTTTTTTTAATTTGCAAAAGTGTGGGACACATTCTTGATCCGAGCCTATGGGAAAATCCCCTCACTTATGAAAGGGGATGTGTTCATAATGTTCCTTTCTCTTATTAATTTAGTTACAAGGCGCTCTCTGAATCCTGTGCAGTATCACCATGCAAACCCTTTCACGCTAGTTAGGCTTCATTCAGAGGAGCACTCGCCTTGTGGAGTGTGAAAGAGGCCATTTATGCTTAATAATGATAATAACCAGCAGTTGGAGACTGGGGAAAGAAAGGAAAATAAAACCCTGCAGAACTTTACAGGAAAGGACATTTAGTGTTGCCAGGAGGGTGAGGAGGTCAGACATCTGGTGGTTAGTCTCGCCCTGGATTACAGGCAGGAATGCTCGGCCCTGGAGGTGGGGCTGGGCCGGCCACCGTGGCACAGGCGCTCGTGGCCAATGGGACATCGGGGTGCCCCAGTGTGGCCCCCATTTGCACCAGAACTCTTTTGTTTGGGGGTGCAGAGCACCCCGTGAGCTCATTCTGCATAGTTGAACTCCCAGGGCATTACCAGCAAGGAGAAGTTAATGCCCTGGAAAAATTGGGGAGATTAAGTTGGGGAAAAGACTACCAAGGAAATATTTAGGAAATCCCTCAGAAATAAAGCCATATTCATCTTTGTTAACCATGAAAATGCCCAAGACACAGGATCACAGAGACCTGTGTGCCCTCACTGGGTGGTCCCAAGCTTTCTGGGCACAGAAGCCAGTGGCAAACCATCCTCCCTCTTGTAGTTCTTTCCATAAGCAGCCCTAGGCATTGCTGCTTCATTCCTCTCCTGTAAGGAAGAAACACTGTGAGAGTGCTGCACCTGAGTGCCAAACCCCTGCAGAGTGCTCCTGAGGGGGCAGTGAGGGGATGGAGAACTCCTAGGGTCAGCTCTCATCTGGCCAAGGTCACTGAAATATAGAGGCTAAAGCCTAGAATAATGCTGAGCCCACAAGATGTATCTTAGTATCAAAGTGTAGGATCTTACATTGTCTTTTCCTTTGGTTCTGCAATTTCACACCCCCCTCCCCCAGCATTTCACTGTAAGTTAATCAGACATTCACTGTGTTCAGTTTATGTTCATCTCCATCTATTTTTAACAAAAACTAAACTCAAATGCACGTTGGAGAAAGACAGTATTTCTCTGGAGTATCATGAGACTGCTTGATCACGTCTTTTCCTGGCACTTAGTCCATCAGTTTATGAATTATTTTGTTGCACTGAGTACATAGCTGATAGTTTAATGGCTGGGAGTGATTGTTCTCAAAATATGGATGGAGTTGTCATGAAAATACATAGCTAGGGTTGCTAAGGCATGGTTAAATTAAGGCACACATTGAATTCTCTGTTGTTTTAGCTATTCTTTCCTTGCCATGTTTGGAGAACATCCTATCTAGTGCAATCTTCCAGGGCATCTTACTGGATTCCCCATTAGGCTGTGACTAACCCAAGGCTTTGAGTCACCAATTTGCCATCCCTGGGCTCTGGCCAGGCCCGTGCAGCAATGGAGGGGCAGTGATTGGCCTCCAGCACTGCCTGTTTGCAATACCAGGAATTCCTCCCAGCCCCTTTGAACTAAATTCTGAACAGACTTTCACTTCAACAGAGCATTTGGCTCCGTGATACACAGAAAGGTTTTCAAGAGCATGGAAAAGTTCAAACGTCAGTAAGAGCTGGTTTTCTAGAGTTTGATTTTTAAGGGTTTTTAAAACATTGATAGCAACAGACGGGGTCCAAGGAGATTTTCAGAAACACATATTGAAGGTGTCACCCTGGGTTTGCCTCCCATAGACCCATGCAGCAATTTGTTCAAAGAAGGGCACCGCGGCAATTCCAATTAGAAACTCGGATAAAGAAGATTTTCATTGAGTATCTCTGTACTTCTGATAGACCACAGAATTTCTGGCTTCTTTTGAAAGAGCTCAGCTGACACCAGTTACATCTCTGGTCATGTGTGACCTGTCACTGGGAATATTTTCATGCAGCTTTACTGACAGACATCATGTGTCTGGGTGGGATGTGGGAAGCATAATTACCCTAAAAGCAGTTCCCCATAACCAGCCCGCTTCAATATTCTCAGCAGGTTTAGTCTGTGCCTCCCCATCTATGCACAGTGAAAAAGAATATGCACCAAATCCCTATTTTTTGAGCAAATATCCACAGGGAAAGAGCATTATTGGCAATTCCATGCAAGGTCTCAAATCCATGCGGGTATTTGAAACATTAGTAAAGGGAAACCTTCAGACTGAAACTCAAGGAAAAAAGAAACAAAACCAGCCAGAAACAACAAAAAACACAACCAAAAAGAAAATAAAAGGCCAGTTGATGAACATGTGGAAATAAAATTTTCAGAGTTGCTAAGTGAAACAGAAGCCCTATATTTATCTCAGGACAACCTATTGCTCTGGACAAAGGAAATTCACAGCAATAAGAGATAGCAAAGAAAATAGTTTATCACCAAATCCAGTGACATAGACTAATTAAGTACTCATTGCAACTGCAGTCAACACCTTTGTTGTAAATCCAGCAAATAAATATCCATTGCCCTGTATGTGATCTTCAGCCTGCAGTGAAGATGACCCCAAGTGCATCCCAAGCACATGGGAAAAGGATCAAACCAAAAAGCACATGATGGTTCTTAACAGAAATGACAATATCCGTGGAAGGGACAAACACACATGGCCTTCAGATTCATGTAAAACAATACCAGGCCTGCAGCAGGGCTGGGACTGGGAAAAGCAGATGCTGCCCAAAGAGAGATCTGCTTGTGAAGTTTAACGTGCACAACACACATCAGGAAATCAGAGCCCTTTCATGAGTCAGAAGAGCTCATAGAAAGTGCATTTCCAGCAAGCATCAATGAACCAAATGACAGAGCCAAGAGGCAGAATTCAGCCTAGAAGCCCTGAGTTCACTTGGTCTGGTTGGGTTTGCCTGTATGTTCAGCTTCTTGGTAAGAAAGGAGCCAGCTGCAGAAACAAGGCCTGGCTTAAAGGTCAGGAGCTACTAAAAAATGCAGGAACAATTCTGTAGTATTTCCTCTTAGAGATGCTGTTATCCACAGCAAGGAGCAGAACATTTCAGCTGGTGCTCGCTCATGTAAAATTAAAAACTCACACAAAGCACAAGGGTCCCTGAGACACACGGGGAAGGGGGAAACCTCGCCCAAGCCACATGTTTTTGACTCCTCCAAAGATAAATTCAGTTTAATCCTCAAATCTAGAGCTGCTTATGCAAATGTAAGAAAACCTCTAGATTTTAGTATGTGCCAAATCCATTGCTTTGGCTAGAGAGTCAGATTAGCTTTGGGCCAGTGTGATTTACTGAAGTCACCTTCACAGTGCTTGCCAAAATTTTATAAACCAAATACAAGATGCAAAGAGTTTTAGAAGAATCCAAAGTCAATATTCACGTCCTTGTACAGTACAAAGCTATGCAGACTGCATGGTACAACTAAAACATCTTAATTCTTTTAGCATTAAAGGGAGTTTGCAAAATCATCTTCATTCTTCCGCATTCAGAGTAACAGACGTGGAAAATTTAAGCCATGTTTACAGCTGAGTTAGAGCTGAGACATGGCTCAACCATGAAAAAAAAAAAAAAAGACAGATAAATCTCACTAGATAAATAGACAAGTATTGGTGGTGTTTATGTTCATGGTGTTTATGAGTATTTCCAGAGGAATTATCTCCATGAATGGTTGTGGTGGAAGGCATGGGGCTTCCTCTGTGTGTGCATTTGGGAATTCATTGTTTTCTGTGCACACAGCTGGGAGAGAAAGAAACCTCCACACTCAGCTACAGCTGCCTGTAGGAGTAGGAAAGGTCAGGTCACCACATTTCAGGTCCTCCATTCTTCTCCCACACCAAGGTATTTGCAGTGAAATCTCAGAGCTCTAAGGAGGTGGCAAAAGCTTTTCCTCATCTCTCATTACCAGGCACAAAGAGGTGATGCTCAGAGTCCCAGCGAGGAGGTACCAGCATCTGCCTCCTCAGCCCTAATCACTGCAGCACTCCCAGCCTCGTGGATCTCCTGTGGGGTCTTGTGGAGAGCCACTGCCGTGCCCTGTGAGCGGGGTCAGGTGAACAGCAAAGCTCAGGCCACAAGTGACCTGGGAAGCAGCTGGGTCCTGTGCAGGGAGGTGGCCACAGCACCGGTGTTGCTGTTGGCTGCTCGCCCTGCCTGGGGCATCCACAGGGAGTGCCGGGGCTGCAGCTGCCCAAGGTTTAGGATGCAAATGAGCCTGTCAGGGCAAAGGAAAAACAGCTTGCACCCTAAAGCTGTTCTTCCCCTTCCTTTGTAAACAAAATACCAACTTATTGCAAGGCCCAAAAGATTATGAAGAGCACCTTCTCTAAAGGGATGGCACCTTCTCTAAAAGGATTTGTAAAAGAATCCTGTGCTTTCTCAGAGTGTTATCTTAGGGAGTGTTATCCCATGAGCATCACGTGAGGCTAAAACTCCCCTCCACACCCAGAGCGACAGCCCTCGCTCTCAGTGAACCCAGCCCTGGCACTGGCACACGAGCTGCCAGCCAGGGAAACATGCAAAGCAGCCACTTGAAAAACAAAATTCCCCACTTTCTCGTGCATGTGGAATGAGCATGATTTATCTGGGAAGGAATTTGCCCTCAGTGTTGATCTCCTTAAAAGAGACTGTAACTAAAATAGCTACAGGCTGCTCGAAAATTAACTAGTTGTCGTATGCAGTGGCTTTCCCATTATTTCCCCTCACGCTAACACCAAACTCTCATCCCAGTATCCACGTCAGGATGTCCTTAGCCCCTCTCTCCAGCAGACAGGTCAGAGATGGGTGTCCCTGGAGGATGATTGCTAATTCCACTGAGGAGCTGGAGCATCCCTGTCACTGGCAGCTGGAGCAGAAGAGCTGTTCCCAGCCTGCCTGGGCAGAGGGCTTCCCAACAGTGGGAGAGTTATTTGGGAGGCAGAGAAGAAGCCAACTGACACAAATTGCTCACCCAGACAAACAGTCAGGATTGCAAGTATCAGGAAGCAGGATTAGAATCACAATTTGTTGGCACAGACGTTATTGGCTTAATATTGTTTGTGAAACCTAAAATGAATTGATTGGGGGGGAAGGAGGGGAATCAACCACCCACCAAAAAAACCTCACAAACAAAACAGTCTGTCCTTTGTAGGTTCGTATACAAACTCTCCCACACAGCCTGGGACCAAGTTTTGGATCAAGGCCTCAGCTTGGCTTTCATTTACTGGCCAAAAACAACGGAGTGGATTTACGGGGGGGAAGGGCTGGGCGATGCGAGGGAGGTTGTCATCTCCTTGTGTTGGCTGGGCTGGTTCATGTTTCCCGGTCTGCATCCCAGCTGCAGCAGCCTTTGTAAAGAGGAGGAAGAGGAATCCAACTCATTTTAAAAAGGTCCTCGTTCCTGATGAGTGCTCAGAGCTGGGTAGGATTTAACCCCTAACACCTACAACTGTTTGTCACCAGGAAGTGATATAAAATCTGAAATGCCTGCGGTGATGGGGCACACCTTGGGCAGGAGAGCTGCTGAGGGCACTGAATGCCTGGGGAAGCTCCAGACAATTAGGTGCTGTCCCACACTGAGGCATCATCAGGATGTTTGTTCCAGCATCATAAGGATGATGAAGCACCACCTGATGCAACACCAGGTTTACCAAGTGTTTTAACTCAGGTCATTATTCACAAAATCTTTGGTTCAGTCTTTTGTTTAGAAGAAAACAAGAGGTTTTAATCACCTTTTAAATACATCACTACTAGAACTGCCAGATTAACTTGCCAAAACAGCATTATTGAGCTCCTGGAAATTCATGGCAAGGAAACCTTGGCCTTAATGTTCCTCATTTAATTCCTCTTATTCAGAGGAGTCAGCAGGTGTATTTCTGTGAAGCACTCGAGATGCTAATGCAGACAGCATGCAGTCAACAGCCTGTGCCTTGCTAGAACTGGAAGAAAAAATACTATTTTTCTCTTCTCCCCAGAGGTCTCCAGAGGCAAAAGGATTTTTTTTCAGTCTCTCAAGATACAGGCTTTTTATTCCTCTCCACTGCTTCAGCCAGAATTTATCCCCACCTCACTGTGCACTTCACACAGTTCAGATACCCCATTCCAGCAAACTTCCCTCGATGTCTAATGCCTAAATACAGAGGCACTTATTTATGCACAACTCTTGCAGTGTCAAAGTAAATAGTAAGTGATTTTCTGGAACACAGCTTGAATATCTGCCCTAAACATCTGATTATTGCTCTTGGAGCAAAGCAGCACAGCCTGGCTCAAGTGAACCGATGTCCAGAGGAACAAAATCAGGGTGATGTCACAGGTGAGACAGGACAGATCTGTGTTTGAGGCACAGAAAACCCTCACTGTCCTGCTCACTCACCTGGGGAACTGCTTTAACATCTCCGCTGAAACACCACTATGCAGTTTCTGTGCTCAGCCCTAGCTGTTGCAGTTCCCGTGACCCAGCACAGCCTCTCCCATTTTCCTTCCTGCAGACCCAGCTCCCCACGAGGCGCAGTCACTGCCAGCCCCACACTCACGCAGCATTCAGTGCTCCAGGCTGAATTCCTGGTTTTTTTGCAAGAAGAAACCGAAAGCTGCCTCTTGCATTTCCCAAGAGAGTGACTGCTGAGAGTGACTTGTGAGCCCACTGTTTTACCCTGCAGAAAAAGGCTTTCAGATAATTGAAGATTCACTGATCTGAAAGCACTGTAAATGCTGTAGCACTGCTTATTCTGGGCTCAGGCAGAGTGGAGGTGGAACAATTCTGGTTTGTTGCTTCCAAAACTGCTCCATCTGATGGTGAATTGATGTAAAACAGATCCATAACCCTAGAAATGCCCTTTGCTCTAATCTTCCAGCCCAAACAGCAGCTCCTTTGGCAGCCTTGCAGCAGGGTGTCGATGCTCACACCCAGCTATCCCAGCACCTCTTAGCACAGAGGCTCAAGTGCTTAGGAGGGGGATGTTACAAAAGGGCTCCCTGTGGAAGGGACCCTCCAGACCACCAACTCCAGTCCAACAGCCCCAGGGCAGCAGCCTGGCACCTGTGGGAGAGTTTAAAGTGAGGTGATGTCTACCCCCTCCTCCCCAAGCCTGGCGGCGCTCCCAGACGCAGCCTGGCCCCATCAGAGCTGTGTTGGTGAGTGTGCACGGAGCAGTACCACCCCCAGATTTTGCCAAAGGGACATCTCTACTCCCGGGACCATTACAGCAAGGGAAGAATGACAGGAGAGGAAGAGGCAGATCGTTATTGCTTGCCTTTGTGCTCCCTCAGGGAGAGCAGTGCTGGGGACCTCTCCGAGCTGGCCAGTGCTCACTCTCCCAGTTGCTGCTGGTGCCAAGTGTGTGGCAGCAAGGATCAGGATTGCAGACAACTGCTGCTGGGCTGGGTGCCTCCTAACACAAAACAGGGGACATTTGGAGGAGATAAAAAGGGAATTATTCTGCTATTTCCCATAAGGGAACTCTAGATTGTGCTAATGAAAGACGAGGACGCCTTCTGCAAGCAGAGCAGTTTGAAGCAATGATGCTGTTTCCCTTGTTTCATTAGACCTTCCTGTGTGGCTCTGAAGAACACAATCCTTCCTGATGTCCTGCATCTGCTTTGCTCCATATCCATGTTCCTTTTTTTCCACCTATTTTCCTTCCCGTGCAGGTATTTGTAGAGCAGTGCAGCCAGCAGCTGATGGGCACGAACTCCCCAGCCCCTCTGCCCTCCGTTTCCTTCTGTGCAATGGGTTTCTGGAAACAATGTTGGATTGCTCTCGCTTACTAAATCAGTCCTGGTTTTTACAGCACCATTTAAACTACTTCCTCAGGAAATTTCACAGGCACACTGGCAGGCATTGATTTCAAGCAGAAAATATCCCAGCAGGAAACTTAAAAAGGGAAGATGTGCTGTAATTATATCTGTTCTGAGCTCACAAGACAGAGGAAGACAAGATATAAACTAACACATGCACTGGAGCTATAAGGTGCAGTAATGCTGTCATTAATACAATCAAAGCACTCCAGAGCACAATTCAGAGCAGGATTCTTGCAAACAGGGTTTTGAAGCTGAAGAGCACAGCTTTCTATTTGGTCTCACACATGATCCCAGCAGCATCAATGCTAAAAGGCACAGACCATCTCGTCTCATCACACCACAGCCCAGTTGGATAGGCACAAACACTTAAATAACCATGACAACTTCTGGTTCACAAAAAGAGTGAACATGCAAGTCCAGCTTTTCAGTCAATTTCTAGAAACAATAAATGCTTTAATAGAAGATATAAAACTGCGCAATGAAAGAGGATAAAGACTGAGACATATGAAAGTACTTCACACTGTCACAAAAAGAGACATTAATTTTATACAGCTTCTCAAAACCTGCCTTTTTCTCAGCCAGTTTAGGGTCTGCACATACAGTCTGCCCTTTACCTAACTGAAAATTTATCTGAGGTGCCTTTTTCCTTCAATGCATACATTATTTACAAATGGGCAAATGGGATGGGGTGATACTCATTTTCAAGTGAGATTCCCAAATGAAGAAATGAGAGCTGGGGTAGGGGATGACTAAATTTACAACATTTTTGTTTCGATTAAACTGGTATCAGGTCTGCTCTCTGAAAGGAGAACCCTACTAATGAAAAGGTATATCCTGCTCTGCTAGTGTCCCAAGGCATGTTGGGCAACATGGACAGTCCAGAGCCAGACGGTATCACATAAAGGTTTAGAGAGGGATTAACCCTGTTAGACAAGATCACTGGGGATGAGATTGAAACCACAGACCTCATTGAACAGGCTGCAAGTGGGCACCAGGAGCCACTGAACAAGAATGTTTTCATTTTATGTCCTTGAACCTGCGCTGGTGAAGACAGCTGCCCTGCAGAGCCAGTCCTTCTTCAATGCAGCAAAACCAGTAACTTCATTCAAGGGATGAATACAGTGAGGATTTTGCTGAGGTTTCACCACACCGTTGGAAAAAAAAAAATTAAATCACTATGTAATTCTTGTATCTGAAAATTTGTCAAAGAGAAACTTGATTTTTTTTTTTTCTGAACCTGATTTTGAAGTAACATTGCAATTTCTATTTGTGACATACAAATATCACAATTATTTATAACAGGGGAAAACACACTAATTATTTTACATCTCTGCTCAGGGAAGATTTACCTCTTGTAGTCTGCAGGGGGAAAAAATCTTATTACTGGTATAAACAGGACATTTGGGCATAACTTCATAACAATGTTTTATAGATCTGCTTTGTGGACAAGGCATTCCTGGAGACGCTCCTTTCTCTCCTGGTGACTTGTTCCACTTTCCTCACGACAGAGCTGAAGAAGAAATCAAGTTTTGATTTCCAGGCTGGGTTTTGCGTTGTTACAGCACAGCTATTTATACTCGCTGGAACAATAGGTGACCTTGGCCCGTGCCTGCATTGTCCCCCAGCATTCCCGCCCCGCTGCTGCGCTCCCTGCCCTCCCCAAGGCTGCCAAGCCCTTGGACGCAGGGTGCGGACATCTCAGAAATCATAAACAAAGCCACAACGCTCGAGGCTCGACCCACAGAGTGTCCAAAGGCGGCGAGAGGTGATTTCTCCCTCCCACGGCAAACAGGGATGAACTTCCCCGCTGACCTCTGTCATGGGATTGTCCCTGAGCTACCAACAGCTGCCTCTTCCAGTGCGAGCAAACCTTGGTGCGTTTCTTCCTGGCAAACAAGCCAGGTGTCCGGGTTTTCCTCCCGGGCTGTTTTTGCCTGAAGGAAAGTGCCATTGCAGAGGTGCGGGGAGCACCGTGCTGCCTTCCCCTGCGTGTCCCCCTGCTCTGCTCCTGGGCCAGAGCTGTCCCTGAGCTGCAGGGGACGGGGACGCTGCCGGCCCGTGGCCCTCGCACGGAGCCTGGTACAGCCTGGCAGAGCTTGGCACAGTGTGGTAGAGTCTGGTACAGCCTGGCAGAGCCTGGCACAGCCTGGCAGAGCCTGGTACAGCCTGGCAGAGCCTGGCACAGCCTGGTACAGCCTGGCAAAGCCCAGCAGGGCCTGGCACAGCCTGGTACAGCCTGGTACAGCCTAGAAGGGCCCGGTACAGCCTGGCACAGTCTGGCACAGCCTGGCAGAGCCTGGCACAGCCTGGTACAGCCTGGCAAAGCCCAGCAGGGCCTGGCACAGCCTGGTACACCCTGGCACAGCCTGGCAGGGCCTGGCAAAGCCCAGCAGGGCCTGGCACAGCCTGGCAGAGCCTGGCAGGGCTCCTGGGCCGATCCCTGGTGCATCGGTGACAGCGGAGCCTGGTGTGCCACAGCCAAGGAGTGGGAAGGAAGGGGTGCCAGGCGTCCCTCACGGAGCAGAGGTTTCCCTTGCTTGCCGTGGGGCCAGATGGACGAAGCCGTGTCCACCGTGCCCCTGGGCCACAGAGGGGTCGGCGCTGCTCGGGGCTGGCTGTCCCCAGCAGAGGGACCTCTTGCCCAGGGCTGGGAGCGCAGGCAGCTCCGCGTTCTCCCTGCGTCAGGCCTGGGTTCAGCTCTTCCAGAGGACAGGCCGGGATTCTCTGGGCATGGTGGGAGGCTCATGCAGGCAGCATCTCATCTTCCGCAGTGGGGGGACGGGAAGAGGGCAGCCCCACCTTGGCTGAGCTCCTCACACGAGGCCGTCACGGCTCCCCTGAAATGGGACTGCTGGCTGAAGTCAAATTCCTGCAGTGATGGTGGGGAGCAGCAGCCCTCACTTTGAACCCAGGCTCAGATTAATACCTCTGGATACACCTGCTGAGCCCCAGGAGGGCAAAGCCTTGTTCTCGTTTTCCAAGGAAAGACACACGCTCCTTGTTCCAGCACCAGCTGCCATCAGTGTGTGTCAGGACGGAGGTGACAGAGTGACAAGGTGCTTTGGGCCTCGGCTTGGCAAAGCTGCAAGAGCACGGGGACCTAAGCATGGCAGCAACTTCTACCCTTCCACACCCATTCCAAATCTAACCTTGGTGAACAAGAGGAAGTGCGCATGGCCATGAGACAGACCAAGATCCAATAACCATTCACTGGGTCATTCTACCTCATTTAGACGAGAACCTTGTATTTGCAGTTTAAATCCAAGGAGAGAGAAAACATTTCCTTCCCCACCATAACATTTGAGTAGGGATTTAATTCTGATTTTCAGATTTCCCAAGCAGAGTGGAATTGAATCAGTACATTTGCATACAAGGGTTTAAGTAAATGGATTCTTCATCTCCCATTACAAAGCACTTTCTTGTGGGATCTTCCCATCCACACCTTGGAGGAGAGATGGAACACCCATTCATGCCCAAAACCAAGACACCAGATACAGTTAACCCCTCCATGGGTTGACTGGAGGCTGAATGGGCCACGGGGACATTTAACAGAGTGTCTGTTTAAGGCTGCACAATTTCCTCCTCCCTCTTCTAACAGGACCCTCAGCTGGCAGGAGCTTCCCATGGAAGCAGTCCTGAATCCCAGCTGCTCTGGTTGGAGATTTTTTTTCCTCTCTAGCATGAATCTGAGAATAATAAGCTCCCACAACAATTGGATTAGAGGTTAGATTGCCTCCCCAAATCCCCAGGAGAGCTGCAGGAACAAGGAGAGGATGTGGAGCTGCAGTTTGTGCCAGCACACACCTGCAGCAAAGCCCAACCAGCTTCACAAACAGCACCCAGCAGGTCACGTAACAGGGAATCTGTGACCCAGCAGGGCCTGCAGCAGCCACTGCCTCCCCTCTCCCCAGAGCCTGGGTTAGCCGGGGCAGCCTCAGAGCGGGAAGGCTGCCCTGGGGTTCAGCTGCTGATGGTATTTGCAGAAGAGGTTCAGGGGAGAGTAAACACACACAAATACTTCTGAGCAGAAGTCTGAGATTAGGCTCTGTTTCCAGATGGCTTCCTTGGAAAGGCTCTGGGATTGCTGCTCTGTCACAGCGTGTGTGGTGCTATTCAGGAGTGCCACTTTAAAACATTTCTCTGGAGATGCTCAAAGCACAGAGGTTTCCTTTCAGACCCACATTCCCAGCACCACCTGGTGCCTCTATCCAAGCTGCATCTTCCAACTGTGAGATTTCACATAGTGATTTGTGTCATTATGGAAATGCACCGTGGCATCAGTATAAACAAGAATGCTGAATTTTATAACAAAACATGGACACAAGACAAAGGAAAATATAATGATTTTGTTATTTTCTTTGTTCAAATTACTTTGCTGTAAATTGCTGGGGTTTTTTTATTATTTAATTTTATTTTTTACTTTTGCCACTATTACTTTAGCAAATAATTGTGATTTTGTATCCATTTTTTAATGTAAAAGGAAAACTGCAGCTTGTTGCTGACATGTAAGAACTTGTCACTGCTGTACCTGCTTGCTAGGAGTGTGACCTGGCTAACATGCCTGAGCCTTGTCCAGACCTGCTGGGGACTTGTGGCCACCGTGGCTTGCCTGTGAGACTGGGGGCTGGCAAACATGTTCAGGCTTGGTTGGACAAGAAAATTTATAACACAACCACAACACCAAATTTTACAGAATTTGGCTTTAAAAGCCTCTTCTGCCTCACATCATCAGCAAAGAGATGGCTGGCAGTTTCAGATTTTATTTCTGCTGTTAAAACATCCACCAGTTGTCAGGATTCTTTTGCTCACATCTGATGGTACCACTGTTCAAACACACTCTGAATGCACCACAAATCAGATCTAGATTTTTAAATATAAAGATAATTTTGTTGTGGAACAATTTTCAGTGGTGGTAGGAATGTTAGTTCTAAATGGTCCCTAAAAAAAGTGCTAGTAACCCATATGCATGACTCCACCTGTTTCATAATAAACTTTATACTGCTTAATAGTGAGATGGCAAAACTCCAATCTCAAAATTGCCCCCAGCCTTCACAAACATCTTGTGATTTCTTGCCTGAATGATAAGGCCCGAAACAAGCAGCTTTTCCATGAGTGAGAAATAATGACTGCAATCAAGAATCACCAGGGCTCTGCATTATGTGCAGATTAATTCTTGTATTGATGTTAAGGGGGTTTCCTTTCCTGATATGATAATTTCCTTTAACTGCTGAACTTGGAAGGGAGCCATCCCTGTGTAGTTGGCCAGGGCTGCACTGCACTGGCCATGGAGATGGTATTTTTGGAGTGGAGAGGCTGCTCCCAGCTCTCTGCTCCCCATTTTTCATAGTGTGGTGTCAGGGGGAGTCATCCCACAGCTTCAGCAGAGAGATGCTTCAGCCACACTCTGCTGCCTGGCAGAGGAGGAAGCTCCCAAGCTTTTCCTTGGTTTGCTGCCCACACAGAGGGGTCTCTGAGGGGGCTGCTGCTCTATGAACACAGCAGTCCCATGACCACTCCTGAATGTTCCACTAAAAAGCTCAGGTGCTGTTTAGTCTTCATTTTCTCTTTTTGGGCATAGGGTGTCTCCTCACCAGCAGTGCCAGGTGTCCTCAAAACACCCCATCCTGTCCTGGCCTGTTGACAGTGTAAAACCATTATCCTTTGTCCTAAAATAGGTCAATTTAGGTTAGATGTAAGGAAGATTTTTACAATGAGGGTGGTAAAACACTGGCACAGGTTCTCCAGACAGGTGGTGTATGCCCCGTCCCTGGAAACATTCCAGGTGAGACTGGGTGAGGCTCTGAGCAGTTTGGTCTAAAATGTGTCCTGGGTCATTACAAGGATGTTGGACAAGATGATTTTACAAAGTCCCCTTCAAGCCAAACCATTCTCTGATGCTGTGATCCATCACTTGTTGCCTGTTGCAGCCTTTTACCTTTCCTCCTTGGCGCCCTCAGGGTCCCTCTCCAGCCCCACAGCTTTCACACAGGTGCAGATGCTGTTTGGATGGGTGATTGAGCAACATCTCCCTGCAGCAATCTCCAGGCAGCACCGCACCAACATCTGCTTCAAACCCCGTTTCCTCAGGGCCCCAGATGAGATTTCAGCACAAAGTCATGTTCCATCAGTAGCTGAAGCAGCGATTCTCTAAGGGTTATGTGTTGGCCTCATCACACTGAGTGCTGCCCATTAGCACTCCAGAGGCTTGACAGAAACAATTCAACAAAACCCAAAGGGCTACAAAGGGGAAAATATTCCCTACAGCCAAGTTGAACTCTCTCTGAATTTCCCGTTAGTGTTTCCACTGACTCCAGGGTGAATTCGCTCCAGGGCCAGTCCAGGAGGCAACCTATAAATGGATGATATTTCTGTGTGAGTCATCTATATGTACAGCCAAATTTAGCTCCTTTCTCCAGTAGGTCTTTTGTCTTGTCATTGCTGTTTATGTAAGCTCTGTCCTGCCACCTCAACACTTTCATGACCAGACACTTGGCATCACACACAGGGTGGGACGGTAGGCTGCAGAACGTGAAGCATCACCTCCCAGCTTTCTGCTTGAACGTGAATTTATTTCTTCCTTCGTATAATTATTTTGGTTGGAAAACACATTTAAGTTAATAAAGTTCAACCCAACTCTGCCAAGTTCACCACTAAACCATGTCCCCAAGTGCCACGTCTTTTAAATCCCTGCAGGGATGGTGACTCCACCACTGCCCTGGACAGTCTGTTCCAATGCTTGACAACACTTTCAGTGAAGAATTTTTTTCCTAATATTCAATGTAGTCCTCCCCTAGTACAAGTTGACACCATTTCCTCTCATCCTGTCACTTGTTACCTGGGAGAAGAGACCAATTCCCACCTGGCTACAACTTCCTTTCAGGGAGTTGTGAAGAGCAGTAGGGCTCACCCTGATGTCATCATTTCCTTATGAACATCATCTTCTACAATAAAAGCGTGTTCCCTCCATTTTGAGACAGCACATTGCCATGAAGAAGAAAGAGGGTTTCAGAAGACCACTCCGGTTGTAAAGATGTTTTGTTAGGTGGCACCACAACAAGGGCTTGCCCAGACTCAGGTCCCAGGGAGCACACTCAGGAGGAGAGGGGCTCCCTGGCATCACCAGCAGTGCTGCAGAACCAGCTGCAGAAGTTCCCAGCTAGCTATTGCATCCTCCCTCACTGATAACTTTGTCTAACCAACAGCATAATGGCATGGACTCTGGAAAAAGATGTCTGGAAATCATGCTAGGAAATGGCTTTCAAAGTCAGAATACAGCATGCAGCCATTACCTGAAATCTGATGAGCAACAAGGGAAGGAGATACACCCCCAGCTTTGCAGATCCAGACATCAGAAATTAACCAGTAAATTCTGTGGCTGGAGAGTTTCAAAATGTTTGAAAGAAATAAGCAGCTTTATCTGTTAAAAGGGTTTAAGCAAAGTGAGACCAAGACAGCTTTTCAAGAACACTCAGAAAAACAATCAAACATAGGAAGTAAATCTTTATCTGCTTCCCCAAATTACCACTCAAGTAAATTTGAAGGAATTTAGAAGCACCTGATGTGTTTTGAGAGGGGATTTCTGAAGACACTGTCAGGGAGAAGTAATGTCGTAGAGAGAGAAGCCCTTGAGAAGCGATGAGACCTCCCTCAGACCATGTGATTGAGGCAGAGGAACAAACAAAAGCTGTAATTACTCAAAGGAAACATTTCCAGAGCCAAGAATTATCCAATTAAAATAAAGGCAGATAAATAAAAGACGAGTCTGAGGACAAGCAGCAACTCCTTATTCCCAAACTGGCCCTCTATAAACATTTTCTGCCAGAATCTGGGTTTTCTGGAAGGACACAGCCAGCCCCCACTTGGAGGGATTCTTCTGGGCAAACAATTTGTGCCCTGAAAATACAATCATCTCCTTTGCCAACCTATGTACTGCTGTACCTCAAGTGGATCATGTCAGAGCCAAAGTTTTTACCAGCCACATCCCTCCCTCCATGAGGACCTCAAAACCTCACAGGTCCAATGCAGAATGGGGTGTTGTCAGTGACACCTCTGAGCAGTGTGACAGGACCACATTCAGAAAACAGAAGAAATGAAAGAGCTCCATCTCCTTAGAGGGTGTTTTTCCTGCAGGAGCCAGAAGAGATGGGCTTGGCTGGCTGGCTGCCATGCCCAAAACATATCCCCTGCCCATTGGGACCTGCCCAGACTTCAGTGACTGCATTGCATGCTTGGCTTAGAATCCTCAAATTGTAAGGTTGGAAAAGGCCTCCAAGGTCATCAAGTCCAATCTTTGACCTAATTCCCCCCTGTCACAAAGTGCCACGTCCCTTTGTTTCTTGAACACTTCTAGGGATGGTGACTCTGCCATTCCACTTAACAGCATGATTGGCCAAGTGTAATCCTAGAAGGTGCTGAACTCCCACATTTTTCATAGGCTACAGCCAGAGGCTCAATTGCAATGTCAGAGATGGTCAAAGTAATTTTTATCATGCTATGGAAACTGGGTGTGTAGTGGCTGCTTCCTGTCACCTTCCTGGATCAGCTTCCCTACACACCTCAGTGCTTTTGTTCCACGCCTCATTTTTTGGTGTCAGGAGTTAAATTGTCCCCACCTCGAAAGACGAGAACTCAGATTTTCTCTGAGGAAGAAAAACATACTAAAATAAAAATATTAATGTAATATTTCCTCTAAAAGAATAGTTGAATGACAGTTCATTTTCCCTCCTTAAATGTAATCTTAAGCTTTGAAAAATTCCATTAAATTAAATTAATTTATAGCAACAAAATTAGAATCTAGATAGCTAGATTTCCTTCCATTTACAATTATTCCACTTTTTTAATTGCTTGGCTCAAAAGCAAGAAGAGCTTTTCTTATCAGTCTTACATGCTTATTGTTAATTTTCTTCTATAAATGAAACCCCAGACATCTTCCTTGTAAAGGCATGCCAGAATTTACAGTGGCACCAAACTAAAGCAATAATTCCTGCAGAAACTAAGCAGATTTCATTACTGTCAACATGTTTTTCACATCATAGGAAAGTGTTGGACAATTCAAATGTCATATAAAAGGTGGGATCATTTTACTAGAGGAGAAGACTGGAGGATCCCATTCCCTTGATATTTTAACAGTTCTAATTCCTCCCACAAGGCAGAAAACAGAACTATATAAATACATAGAAACAAAATACCAAAACATTGTAAAATAATTTCAATCTTAGCAGAATTTTGACCAACACAGGTATGCAGAAATAACTTAATTTTGCATCTTGTTCATCTCCTAGAGAAGGTTTTGGCATCACTTTTAGCTGGAGAGACTATTGCAACATTAAACAGGTCTGCCAGGAGGTTTGTTAAACTGAGGAAGGAGCCAGAAGACCTTCAAGAGGAAATTAATCCTGGAATTCATCCGTCTAAATTAGTCTTTAATTCTCTATTCACTTTGTGCAGCCCCAGGAATTCCAAGAGTGCTGAGGGATTAGGTATTTATCTTTACATCCTCTCAGCATCCCATTAATTTTATTTTTATTTTTAAGGAAGCCTCATTTGTCTCCCTCTCCTCACTTTCTCCTGCTATAACCTCTTGTTTGAAAGTTTAGGGACAACAAGGCCAGGCTGTGCCAGCGGACAGTTCCTCAGTCTGTGTGGAGAGTACAGCAAAGAAATAGCAAATGTCAAGAGTCCTTCTTCCTTTAACCCTGAAGCATATTGTGATTTGGAGGATCTGCAGGGCAGAAAGCCCAAGAGGTTGTAGGAGAAACCGAGGAGAACACAGAAATAAGTCTGTTACCATCACACAAGAACTTTCAATCTGTGGTCGCTCATGGCAGGACAGACAAGTTCAAGAGCAGCCTTTAAAGCTAAAAGCCCATTGTTAAAATGTTGAAAGGCTCCAGAGGAGGAACAGAAGCCCAAAATCAACCCCCCAAATCTTGAGGAGCCTCATACCTTTGGGCTGTTTTCCACAAGAAGAGACAGAGAAGGTGATGCCCAGAGACCTACATCTATCCACACTGGAACTCCATGTCCTGCCCACACTTTGTGTACATGGTGCTGCTGAACTGGTGGCACAGGAAGGATTTTAAGGATTTAAGAGAATACTTTTTCCATTTACTAGCCCACACCCAAGTTTTTCCCCTTTTCAATGGAGTAACAGAAAGTCCACCAAGTCCTGACACTATTAAATAAATTGAAATAATCTTAATTACATGGCAACACACACATATTTGTGCTGATGTTTAACAGATGATAAAGAGATTGAAACTTGAGATTTGTAGTTGATTTTTGAAGGATTTCCTGATGAGACCATCAGTGCTGACTCCAGAACAGTTCAGTCCCAGAGAGACTAAGGCTCCAGTGTGCCTTTACATCACTACCAGTGAGTGCTGGAAATGTCAAATCAGGAGCCAGCTGGTGGGTGCAAGGCCCATGTCTGGCTTTCCATCTGCATCAGCATTCCAGATTGCACAGTGGAATAACACAACCACACAGAGAGCCACAGTCTCTGAAAACCACAGGGCCCAGCCAAAGACCTGAGCTTTTTGGTTGCAATAGAAACAAAATATTTTGTGAATAAAATAAGAATTGAGTGCTTAGGGTCACACCTAAAATTTAACATGTTGACAACCACCAAAGAAAGAAATGGCACATGGCAGAGCAATAGCCAGGAATCCTAATGGGTTTGGTACCTATTGGCACTATTCTGGTTTTGATTTTGACCGTGAATTACTATTCAAGTAGTGTGCCATCAATTTCTTTTTTTAAAACTAAAAATTAGCCACATCTGAAGGGAGGGAACTGACTGCTCTTGGATTGAGGCTCAGTGAAGTCAGTCCTGATTCTACAGGGCAAAGCAAAAGCACTTCTACCTACTGTGAAACATTGGTCAATAACTGGTTAAAGTGGATCACAGTACAGTTGCATTTCTAAAACAACTTTGTGGACGGTGAGTTGGCTGCAAAGGACAACCCTGGACACAAAATATTGTAGGCAGAATGAAAGCTTGAAACAGTAATAAATTTAAGGAAATTATTTCTGAAATCCCTAGGCTGTCTATGTACAGTCTGAATATATTAAAACTGCTGTACTCTTTCCACAACTGAAATTCTTGACATGCTTGAAGGAACCCTATGTAAATAATCAAATAACTTGCTTAAAATTTCTTTGGGAAAACTGCCATTTTTCATGGCACTGGGCTATGAGCATTGACACAGCATGTTCTTTCCAAAATTGAACAGAAAAGAGGAACAGGTAATGTGAGAGACCAGCCCAGGAAAACGACACAAAAATGTGCAAAACACCGTGACAAGCAACGTTCTGCAACAGCTGCCTCCCCTGCCCTGCTTCTGTAGGAGAAACTTCAATGTCTGGAAAGAACAGCCATTACAAGGCAATAGGCATTTCTAATGAGGAATTCTAGTTTCTTTACCTGTCATTAACATTTTCAATTTTGTGTTCATCTCTTCCTGACCTCTTTTTCCAAGTGTTTCAAAAGAACATTCTCTTTCCATTAGCTGCTTACCCTTTGCAGGAGGTGGTTGCTTTGGAGAAACCAGCCAGAAGCTTATCCAGAAGGCTACAGTTTGGACATGAATGCAAGAAGGTAATAGCTTTCAGTATTAAAGAGACATTTTCCATTAAAATTTAGATGTCAAGTGAGTAATTCAGCATGTGGAAGGCTACTGCTGGGAAGAGATGTTCGTGTGGTAGTTAATGAGCAAAGGTCGTCCAGCCCTTACAGCCTCTGGAGCAGCCTGGCTGCTGGAGACGAGACAAGAGGAGCTTGACCCAAAATCTTATGGCCTCAGCCCAACCTCTGCTAATGAGTCATTCTGATCTGGGAATGTTTCTTCAGCACAGCTGCCTTCAGATCTGAGCACTGACATGCATGGTGGGAGCCTTCAGAGACACAGGAGAGTCAGACAGTGTTTCCAACATCCCCTTCCAAAACAGGGAGTGCAAATGCTCCAGGCTCCATTTATGAACTCTTCTTACTTGAGTAGTACGAGTGCTGAAAATGGACAAATCTTCTCCATAAGATTTTTCTCCTGAAAACACCCAGAGGTGCAGAGCAGCAGATCAACTTGAGGGAACCCACAGAATTCCAGGGGAGCCACCTGGGCAAGTCTGTTTGTGGGCTCTCTTGAGGGAGAGGAATCCCAAACACCTTTACTAGAGCCAGCTCTTCTCACCAGCACCAGAAGGGAGGCTGAGGACCTGCTCCTTAGCAGCCAGAGACACTGGAGACTGACATGACCTGTTTTAAGAAAGTTTTGCAGCTACAGAGCAGTTCTCAGCTGCCCTGTGGCAGACCAAGGCCTGTTCTACTAAGTGTGGTTTAAATAGCTTTACCTTTATTCCCATGATTAAATTAATTCAGGAGTAGCAGGAAAAACTGCAAGTAGCTCCTATATTCATCCAAACCTGCTATTTGCTTCTGACATTTCTTCTTTCCCTTCTCCCTTGGCCTCCCAGGGCCAATAACATTTTCATGCCATAGGCTGGAAACAATTAAGGCAGAGACAACAGAAAAACATCCTTTACAGATTAGTTCACGTAAGTAATTGCATTAGCCTTTTCAGCAAACTGTGTAAAAGCCAAAAGGCTCCTGGCTTCAGTGGCTGCAGGAGGTTCCAATTATAGTCACCACTGAACAAATAAAAACACAGCCTTGCTGCAAGTGACAGCAGTTCTGCTCCTACAGTAATGGTGTGACACAGTTAGGACATATCTGACTGCCAGAGACATGGATATCTATTCTCCAGAAACAAATTACTAGGAGCAGAAGAATGTGGATGGAGTTTATAGTAAACATCATTACACTACAATCTCACACTAGTGGTAAGTTTTCTACATAAGGCTCATAAAATGCAAGGCATCTGTCTGTGCAAAATGTAGAGTGATGGAGAAAAAAAAATCCTCATTAAAATCCAACAGATGAAACACAGAACAAATTCCAGAGTCTTTGCCAGATTGAGCTAACAGCAATTGCAGCCACTGGAGAACAAGTTTTTATAGATTTCTGCATCCCATCAGCACATGGTTACAGAAGGATGGGTAATCATTCCCAAATAGATCTTGTGCCATGCTTTGAAAGGCCACACTAATGGGAACATGCACTTCCTACGTGGATGGAGCTGCTGTAGGTAGCAGTGGTATTACAGCACTGCATTATGTACTGAACTACATCGATTATGTGTCTGTTTCCTAAAAGTTTATTTGAGTGGAGAAGCAGATTGCCCAGGGAAGCTGTGGATGCCCCATCCCTGGAGGCATTCAAGGGCAGGTTGCATAGGGCTGTGAGCATCCTGCTATAGTGAAAGGTGCCCAGGGGAGTTGCAACCAGGTGATCTTTAAGATCTCTTCCAGCCAAAGCCATTCTGTGATTCTGACAGCAGTAGCCGAAGCACTTTTAGAGCTGAGCTGCAGCAGCATGGGGTGATCACTAGGTGATTTTCAAAGGTCCCTTCTAACCCGAACTCTTCTGTGATCCTCCCAGCACCATGGGAGTAGGGAGGGGCCAAACCAGGAGCTGTCTCATCCCTACAAGGCAGGCAGGTGTCCAGGGCCATGGCAGAACGAGCTGTGAGCTGGTGCTGCACCAACGCACATGTAAATTCTGGACATGGCTGAAATAGCAAGGTAAACAGAAGGTTTCCAGAAAGGTGTGGGCTGAAGGAGATAACTCAAGGGTACATCTATGAATAGATCCCTGGTGGGTGAAGCTCTTTTAGAACACTAACATGAGTCTTTGCTTTTGGAACAGTGTGTGGCACATACAAGTCACCAAAGGGTGGGACTGTAAGGGTTAAGTCAGCCTAGCAAGATATATGTGCTCAAACCCACGGGGTGAACAAGTCCAGAATTGCTCAGGGGTGGGTGCCCAGGCTGCTGCTCACTGTGCTCTTGTCTCTGAGCCTGACATCGTGCTGCAGCCTGAGCGATGTGTTGTTGCATGCATGTGAGCAGGTTCAACCACAGCTTCCAATACAGCAGAGCCTCAGTCCTTCTGAAAGATCCACTTTTAAGGGTCTAATTGAAATTTTGAAGTTGTAGTCAGTGCTTTTGTGATGGAGAACCAGAAGCAGGATGTAAACAGGCAATGTTGTGAGGATGCATGGGTGGATTTAATCAAGCTATTCCACTATTGCAGCCAGGAAGAGTCAAAGCCTGCTTAAACCTGACAAGTTAATTCTCTACATTGTGGAGCCAAGAACAGATGTGAACATCCTCCTAAATCCCCAGCAAGTTCTGTGTGCCTCATGATTAGCCCGTAGAGCACTGGGTGACACCTTGGGGTACATCCTCTCCTCCAAATTCCAGAAACCACCTGGAGCTTTGTGAGGAGCAAGCCAGCTCAAGGAAGCCCCAATATTAGTTCACTGCACTGCCTGGGTCCTCCCAGAGCCTTGTATGATCTGGATCTCTCAGGTGGGGAAAAGCACCGAGCTGCTCCTGAAGGATGGGAGAGTTTCCTCTTGCCTAAATCCAGCCCAAAAAACCAACCTCAGTTTCTCCAGTCCAAGTGTGAACTATGCTGTGATTGTCTCTATCTCTTACCAAAAGTCCCACCCAGGTTAGAAAAAGAAAGCTTTCATCATGCTGAAGTTTTACATTCAGTGAATCAACAATTCCCAGCAAAGAAGGATTTCACTGGAAAGTTCCTAAACCAGATCTAATTTGCTCCTAAATGTAAGAAAATTCCAGACCAGATCCTCAAGTGCTGGAGCTCCAGTGCCTGAGGCAAGGAGCAATGATGCCACCTCAGCAGTGACCTGGCACACAGTACTTTGGCCAGCTGTTTTCCTTTTGCTCTCAGCTTACCTTAAATAACCCCATTTGCAGTGGGCAGCTGCTGTTAGATCTGTAACTTGCTCATTTTTCCCTGTCTTGCTGTTCCAGCTGTTGTGGTGGTCTCTTGCCCTGAGCTGTCTGTAATCCTGTGTTTGGCTGTGGCTGGTGCAGACCAACAGGCTCATGATTCAATGTTTGCCTTGTCTGCAGTGAGTCAGCTTTGCCTTCCAGGTCATGGCATCCTACTCCCATGTGGTAATCTCCCCGAAACCCCAAAAAAGAGACTCTTGGCATTGTTCTGTTCCTGCCATTCCCTATGAATCCCATGGAGTCTGGGAGAAGAATGTCAGAATAGAACCTTTGCACTTATTTATGTTAAAGCAGAATTACAAAAAATGGGTAGCAATCAGATAATGCCCATCCAAACTAATGAGCACAGACTGGGAAGTAGCTACAGCCCAAAGCCATAGAGCACCCTGTTCTGGGAAGAGTAAAGTTCTTTCTAAGCCAAGTTCTTATTTAGAACTTAGTGGTGGGTAGCCAGAGTTTTCTCATCAATTATGCAGAAAATGGATTTAATTGCTGGCCTTCCCAAACTGGAATTGTAAATAGAGCTCCTTGTCACAGCCATGGCATCCGACCCAAGCTCAGTTGTTTTGTCTTGCATCTGCATGTTTGGGATGCTGCTGAGTCCCAGTGGTTACAGGAAGACATTGACCATGGAGAATCTGACCAGGAGCCACAGGACAGCAGACAGGGGAGAGCTGAGGTTGTTCCAGCAGTGCTGATGCACAATGGCACAGAGCCAGCCTCAGGTCTGTGTTTCCTTGTTTTCCTAGGCACGATCCACATCAAGGCTTGGCCAACCCTTGGGTAAAGCCATTGCGAAGGATTATGAAAAGCCATACCTGGAGGGAAGGTAGGTGTGGAAAAGCAGCCAACTGAATACCCCAGACTGACATTATTAGATCTGTAGGAGTGCATCAAAGAGCTCAGGGACTTCCAACTTCCCCAAGGGCAGGGATATTCCTTAACTGCTTTTTCAAGCCCCACTTGGTGACACTTGAGGCTCGTGGTTTCTTTGGGGGCTCCTAATGCTTAACTCCCAGTTAACTCCTGCTTAGCTCCTAGTTAAGTATTAACTAGAAATGAGACAAAACATTTCCCTTTGCTGAGAGATGCCCCTCCTGACTGCCTACACATCTGCAGAGGCTCAAAGCCACATTTCTTTTGTATTGTCTGGTTTGAATTAGACTCGGGAACTTGTTCCAAACATGGAGAACTTGTGACTCATGCTCTGTCATGCCTATCCTGGCCCTGGGGAGCCTGGTCCCTCTTGGCAAGGAGGGAAAGGAAAACCCAGTGATACTTAAAGGGTATGGCAGGAGGGTGCTGCAGATACAGGGAGCTTTTGAGAGCAGAAGTCAAGCCACTGACAGAGGTGATTTAAGGTCTAAGATGGATACATTTCACACCAGGACTAACACTCTTCTGAACAATTCCCGAGGAAAAAGTCAGTCAGGCGTGACAGACTATAACTTAGCAAACCTGTGAGCTGAGGGAGTTTGAGAATTGAGAATTTGTCTGTGGTGACAAAGAACTAGCAAAGTATCCTGTTAAAAAAAACCTCATGACTGAGAACATTTATGGGGATAAGATCCAAACCCTTTTCCAGCTGATGAAAAATTATTCTTTGTTCTCTACATAGTATCTGGAGTGACAGCATGAAAAAGTGATGGCAATGGGATGTTTTCTGTCGTGCATGGGGAAGGAGCAGACAGGATTTCTGCCCGTACCACCTGTCTGGAAGGATGGAGACTCAGCCCTTCCTTTGGCCCCATGTGCATCCTCCCAAGGGTGCTTGGGTTCCAAGTGAGAAAGACCAAACCTTAAAGCTGAAAGGAAAGGGGAATTTTAGAGATGAAACTCATGCAGTTTTCCCATGTCATGGATTTCTGGAGAGAGTGAGCTGGCAGTGTAGCACACCAGACTCACAAGGAAGCTGGCAGAGACCTCTGAGCACCTTCAATCTCTCTGACTGTTCAGCCAGCAATGCTCCCCTTCATCCCACACCAGGCTGAGACCCTCCTTTATCTCAGTTTCACAATACACTCAACTACTCACGGGGCTGCTCACCTGGGTGCTTTATTTCCCACCCAGAATTAAATCAGATCCATTCAAGTAGAAAAGCTATGAATAAATTTGCTGCTGAACTCCACACTTCAAACTGCAGTAAAGGCTTCCTGAGATCTTACTACTATTAGTCTCTAAAATTTACAGTAATTCTCAAAACTTTATTTCCTTGAGCAATCTTTTTGCCTCTTTAAGATGGATACTGCTCATCAAAACCCACCCAGAGGGTGCAATGCAATTCAGTCTAGGCACTCTACAGCTCACCATGCACCATTTACCTCCTTCAAAGAAAATTAACTCACAAAGAGAAAGTGGATAAGGGTTTGCTACCAACAGCCAGAAGTTAAAACTAAACAAATTCTCATCATCAAAGAGCTCTTCTCTTTCCACTAAGGTACTATAGTGAACAGAATTTAATTGAAAAAACGAGAATAAAAATATCTGTGTATAAAGGTAATAGTGAGAATGGTAGCAACTGAGTTATCTAGATAATTTATTCTTCAGAAGAATCAAAGTTTTTGATCTTCATCTCATTTTGAAGATGCTCAAAGAATTCAATTTAAAATTTTATATGTACACTGAGGACCTTTGCTTTATTCCGTCTCTATTTCAATATCATCAACTAGGAAATGACAGGAATCAGTTTTAAAAAGCCCAATAATGTATTTAGCCTGAAGTTGTGTTTAATTAATTCATGAATGGCAGAAGTTGTTTCAAACAGCTAATTCCACAAAGATTTAGTGTTACATTTTTCCCATGTTTTAGTGCTCAAAAGTATTGTTTCAATACCAAGTAATGAATGAGCAGAAATACAAAAGTCCTAGAAAAGAACCTGAGGGGGGGAGGGGGGAAAAAGAAGAAAACCCAAAACATGAAGTGCAAGATAAAACAGGGCTCCATTCCCTCAGGTGGCCACTGCCCCCACCAGCCAGATCCCTGACCCACTGGCTTTCTTTTAAGTTGTGTATTCTTACTTTTTTCCCCCTTGAAATTACACTAACCATGTCTGTGTTGAGATGTATGCCAATTTTCTTCTTTAAAGCCACCTCCTATACCACTGTGCAGACCCACCACTTATAGGCAGATAGAAAATAGCCTGGCTGAGAAAGAACCAAGACTTCAAGAAATCATGAACTTCCCTCAGGATACAGAACACTGGAAGCCTGTTGCTATTTAGACTTTTTTTTTTTTTTAATTTTTTTTTTTTTAAATACTGATCTTAGCTACAGTTTACTTTCCCCACTTAGAAACGTGGAAAAGTTTGTTCAGCTTAAAATTTCCTGTTTGGCATCAGCAGCTGCTGGCTATAGTATTTATAAATATTTCAGCAGACATTTCTAGGGAAATCTGGTTGCAATTAAGCAGTGAGTGATGGGGCTGTGCAGTCCCTCACTCCCAGGCAGGATGGAGGTGACCCCAGGGAGGAGAGGGGCTGCTGCTGGCTGAGCTGTGTGTGCTGCAGGGAGTGTTAGCAGCCAGCAGCCCAACTCCAGGGGGTCTGTTTTCAAACAGGAAAGTGAAATCACTTGCCTGTGGTATCCAGATATAGTAGCTGGGGAGGAACATTTGGTCAGCAGGCCTGGGACCACCTACTCTGAGCACTGCTCACTGTGCTCCCCTGGCCCCCAGCGCCCTCGGGCATCCCCAGGCTGTGCAGTGCAGAGACTCCTCCAAGCAAAGCAGCCCCCCCAGCCTGGCAGCTCCTTCCATCCCAGCGTGCCATCCTCTCCCTGGGTACACCAGCCTCTGTTTCACCCCGGTTTTCATCAATGTGAGCCAAAGATCAGCAGGTCGGAGGGAAGGGCGGAAGGAAGAGCCCCGATGCAGACAAGCCTTTGATTTCCCAGGCAGGTCTGTCCACAGCTTTCTGAAGCATTCACCTCTGCAGAACCAAAGGCAGGTTACTGCCTCTCAGGCAGCCACCACCTCACTTCAGGGCTTCCCAGGGCAAATTCCTTTTAATCTTTTTAAAATAGCCTCCAGTATGATCTGGTCCTTAACAAAATAAAGCCTCCAAACAGCAACAACATCTCCTTGGACTCAGAAAGATTTTTGTGCAATTGATGCACGTCATCCTGCATGGACACACTTTCAGTCCTCGGTGCTCCACTGTTCTGTGCTGGGCAAAGGAGAGAAGGACGTGGCTTCCCAGTGAGCCAGCTCACTCTGAGGAATCAGGAAACCCAACAAACAGTCAGGCAGTGGTATTGCCTCAGAAACCACTAACCTGAAGGAGCAGCTGCTGAGTGAGGGAGAGATTACTCACCCCAGAGCCTCTCCAGGGTGCCCAGTAACACACTGGGCCTCTCCAGCACACCAGCGACATACCCAGGGGCAGCTGGAGCCTCATGGCAAACAGAATTTCCCATGCCCAAGCCCAGGCAGCCAGGTGTAAATGAACATCATTTCTGCCCTGGCTGCACTCCTGGTGGAGGGCATCTCCCAGATCTGCACCAGGAGCTCTAGAGCACAGGAAATGGTCCAAGCCATCCTACTGTGGCTCACAGCTCAGTGCTGATCCTGGGCAGTGTCCCATCATTTTGGTCCTTAATGCAAAGCCCCTGTAGCTTCCAGAAAACATTAGAGCACAGGTAATTTTATTACAGTTTACCTAGTTTATTTCAGAGTTAACACCAGCAGGAATGCAAGGTAGAAGCAGCCCAGAAGAAGAAAGTCCATAAAATAATTCTGCAGTAAAAAACTTCTATGGGAGAAGTGACTTCAAGTTCCTCATTTGCTGGTTTTACGTAAAAAGAGGCAAAATCTGCTGAGCAAATAAAGGCAGAATGGCACAGCCTCACCCCCAGCCTGTTTCCGGCCCTATGCAGCAGCACCACGAACTCCTTAAAGAGCAGCATTTCCTGAGCCTCAAGTGCTCGCAGATGGTGCTGTCCTGGAGCACTTTCTGCTGATGCTCCTCAGTTCCCCTTGCCTTGCGTGACTACTCTGCAGCTTGGCTTTGTTTATTCCACTTTTTCCTGCTCTTTAGTTACGAGCCACGGGAAGGAACCAGCCACTCTTGCTGCTGTCACCCCTCCCTGGTGCCAGCGCACGTCCGCGGGGCAGTGGCGGGGTGTGCCACTGCCACTCGCGTGGGCCACGATTGCACAATCCCTTCAGCTTCCAGGGCAGGAATCACAGAATCACACCATGGTTTGGGCTGGAAAGGACCTTAAAGATCGTGTAGTTCCAAACCCACTGCCACGGGCAGGGATACCTCCCCGTAGGCCACGATGGATCGGCCACTGTCAATGTTCCTGTCTGAGAATTCAGTGTGCTGGGTGACGAGAGGGGTGAGGATCTGTTGCTGGCTATGAGTAGGACCAGGTGTAGCAGGCTTGGTCCAGTCACACATCCTGAACTCTGAGATGCCAGCTCCCAGCTGGAAGCCACATCACCACATGGGTGTGTGTGATGCCCAAGCACATTGGTCGGGGAACACACACTTGTGCTGAGCATGGGATTGGGATGCCCACAGTTTACAGCAAACGGATGTACCTTCAGGTTGCTGTTATAAAACCAGCCTTAAGTATAAATTCATGACTGCTGTCATGGTTATCATGCTACTTGATCTTCCTTCAGAGCAATCCTTTGGCTCTTCCCTTGTGGAGGCTGTGGAGGTTGGTAACTTCGTACATGCTACATGTATGAAGATAGGATTGTCATACTTGGGGATTATCTGGGATTTCCACCCAAAAGTTCCTGAGAAAGATCCTTCATCCCAATTGCAAACTTAGAAACAAAGGCAGAAAGCTAGAAGACTACACAGCAACAGTGGTAGAAATCCTGAAATCCAGGAATTTATCCTTCTGCCTCTGTAAAATTTAACAAATGACACAAGATGCCCTCCTGCTTCTGCACAATTATTTTACAAACAGGAGATCTTGATTCTTCTCCCCGAAGTAGCAATTAAAATAGAACGAGGTTTGCATTTGCCAGCTAATAGGGCTTGATGCACAAGCTGCATGTGGAAGAAATGTGTGACTTCCAAAGTCAGATGAAGTCCCCTTGGAAATGCTGAACAGAGAAAGAACAGACAGATCAAAAGCCAGAGGCAGGCAGGCCCTCTGAAAAGATGCAGGTAAGTCAAGAGTAAGTGTAGCAGGACAGATTCGCATGGGTGAGGCCATGGCAATTCTGTAAAGAACTTTTCAGTATCATGAACAGCATCATCCAGCAAATCGACCCTTCCTGTCACCTTCCTTTCCAGAGGTGAAAACAAATCCTTACAATATTCTCCCTTAGCAGGAGATGCCTTCCTGTGGCACAGTGCCTGGCTCACCAGACACTGCCACCCTCTGCTCCTGCCCCAACTGACTTCTCCTAGGAAAAATGCTGAGCTTTTGCAAAGCCATCATAAAAATCTTACAAAACAGTAAGGGATCATTCATTACTGGAAGGAAAGTCCACCCTAAATATTTTTCTTTGGAGAATTTACAGTTTCTGAAAAATCCCTCAGATATGTTTCCAAAAAGGACTCAAAAGTAAAATAAAATAATGCAAGAGTTGCCTGAGCCACAGCTGAATGCCTCTGATCCCAACTGCTCCTTTGAGCCTGTCTTTCACCAGCACTACTATTACCACTGGCTTTTCTTTTTGCTCCTCCTGGGACACCAGCTAACAGCGCAACGACTTTCCAATAAATCACATGTAGAAGCAAGACTCTCCCTACAGCAGAAAAGCAGGAGTAGTTTTCCACTGACGGCCTGTGGGTGGCTTCCCCCATCTTCAGGTGACCCCTTCCAGGGGTCATCCTCCTGCAGCACATCTGGCTGAGCTGCCTTGGCTTCACTCAGGGCCCTGCCTGGCCTTTGACCCAGGTGAAGGCTTTTGCCTCTCCGCTGCTCCCACACCCAGGCACGGGGCGCTGCCTTCGCCCACCCCACAGCCCTCCCAGCCTGGCTCCCCAGCACTTGGGGCAGGTCAGCTCCAAGCCTCCTTCATTAGCCAAGCACACAGAGCTCCAGGATCCCCCTGACACCAGAGGAACACGTGTTTTCCACTGCAGCCCTGCATGTGAGATCTCCCCCGGGACAAAGCTCAGCGCTGCTTTTCCTCTTGCCTTAAATATCTTCACAGAAGGCTGCCAGATAGTAAAAGAATTTTCTAGAAGAAAAGCACCTCTGGTTCATATCTCAAGATGTAAATGAGCAAAACCACAACACGAAGCTTCCCAAAACACAGCCTTTTGCAGTCAACATTTGCTTTTCCAGCCCTTCAGAGGCACCACTTTGTGTTCCCTGCTCCAGCCCTGGAGAGCACTGGGGCTGGCACAGGAGCAGCAGCCCAGCCATGATGGCAACATTTCGGGACATAGAGCACACACTTAAAAGCTGTATTTTTCCTAAATAGATTTCTGCATGCATTTAATTACTTTGCTTAACTGGAACTGCTGCAAATGAAGGAATCATTACTCCAAAAAAATAAACAAGGGCAGCTGCACATCCCTGCAAATTTTCACTAGAAAAACACTCTTGACTCCTAAGGAGGGAAAAGCAAGATCCACCTCCAAAAAACTCTTATCTGGTCTCCATTTACTCTTTTTCCCCCAGTCCTGAAGGGAGTTCCCATGGAGCACAGATGTGGTTCAAGGTCACGGTGACGTTCAACCACGTGCTGGGTTTCATGTGGAAATATTCTGACAACACTGAGAAACCAAAACCCCTGGTGCAGTATGGCTCTGTGCTGAACACCCAGTGCTGTTTGTCACTGAAGGCTAATCCTAAATGCTGCTCAAGGCTGCCCCGACCCTCACTCAGCAGTTTCTGAATCAGGCTTTGCTTCTTCCCTCCCCTGAGTGTTGTTATCTGAAGACTCCTGCAGCTCTGGGATGAGATGGGTACACAGGGGGGTTCCAACTCTTCCATGACACCACAGCCCTTGGCTGGGACATCGCTCAGGTTGCCCCACCCAGCTGGGCCCATGGGAGTTCTCTGCCCCTAGGCCAGCACTTCCCCAGGGAAGTTATGTTTTGCCTCAGCACCAGCAACTTCCTTCTTCCTTTCACTTCCACCTTTTATCATATTTTAAAAATATTAAAAATATTTCTTTAGAAAATGACTGAAGTTTTTCTTCCCATCATCTCAGCACTCCTCATTTCCCCATCTTTCAGCTGCTCTCCTCGTGCTTCATCCCTGGGCACGCCTTGAAGGCTGAAGCATTAACATCTCACTCCCCTTGGTGGAACAACTGGCAGCACTCACCCTCACATCACTGGATAAGGCACAGTGACAAATCCATGGGGAAAAAGATCCCCAAAGTGTCACTGAATCAAAGCACGGGATACAGTCCCTATTGATCAACTCAGACAGCTCAGCCACTGATCAAATCCATCTGTGTATCCCTCCCTGAACACAGAGGGAGGAGAAATCAGTTTGGAGGAGGGAAAGGGAGGGCATTAAGAACTCTCAAGGGTTTCCACCATGAGCTGTAATCTGGAAACACCAAAATCCTGGGGAGCTGCCAAGCAGACGGCCTGTGGGAAGGCACCCTGTGGTGAGTTCCCAGGTTGTAGGATCCCAAGGAAATGACAGAGCCAACACAGCAGGGAGAGCAGCCCCCCATCCAGAGCACTGTGAGGGCTGCTGCTGCACCCTGCACAGCTCAGGTGATGGAACAGGCAACAGGAGTGAGGGGGGAGCACTGCCAAAGGAGCAGGGAGAATAAGCAATGAGAAAATTGGATTGAAAGGATAATGCACCTCTGTCTACTGGAAACTGCTGGGACTCTCAAACCTGGTGACCCCCCCCCACAAAAGCAAGCCTAGCAAAGCCAGGCCATACAAAAAGCACAAAGGAGACTATCACCCCATCACCACATATCTTAATTCCTGCCCACAATCCTGGAGTGAGAAGCCAGGGCTGTATTCCCATGAGATGAAAACTGTTGTCTCAGCAGATGGGACAGGTCATGGTTATTAAGCTCTTCTAAGCAGTTTCCCCGATTCCTGTCTACTCAGTGGCTTCATTTTGCAATGAAAAAATTAATTAGTCACCATGGCAGATGCCAAGAAGCTATAAGTAAGGGGCACTCACCTAGATGAGGAGCAGACCTACTTTCCATCCTGCCAAGTCGTGAAGACTTTGTATCTCATAATTGTGAAACATCAAGGAAGAAAAGAAACAAAACAAAACAATAAAAACCAGAGCAGATTTGACATGACTTTCCCTCTTTCTCAAGCTTTGGAAATAATAGTAGTTAATTAGTTTAACAGCAAGAAGCTGAGCCTTCCCCAGAATCCAATCCCCTGATAGAACTATTCTGCTTTGGGCTGCTGGGATTAGGTGGCTGAAAGTGTTCCACTTCACCTCCCCAGCCTTAAATACCAGGACAGTATAATGCCAGAAAATAACAAAGAAAAATGAGGGGGCTGGGGTGGGGGATAATGAAGAAGAGAAACAAAAGAAGAAAATAAAGAAGAGCTGGATATTTTTCACACATTTGAGTTATGCAGACGACTCCAAGCATGTGGGATTTTAGTTTGGGCTTTTAATAGGAAGAGACCGATCAGGGTATTTGTCTGCCAGAGCAACCAAAACAAACGATCAGGGTATTTGTCTGCCAGAGCAACCAAAACAATCTGAGTCCTTTGTGTTCTGCACTTGACACCCTTTTTCTCTTTTTTGCCTCATACTCCTGGGTTTCACCAAGGTAATAGCTACCAGGGAGAGAGTCTAAAGGCGATGGCGAGTAAATGCTGTTGGCAGCACGGGATGTGGCACTGAGCCCCAGCTGCCAGCAGAGGCAGCTGAGCATCCAGCAGGAGGGATGGACACGGCTGCCCTGTGCTCCTTGGAGAGTGACAGTGACTGCTCATGAAAGTACCAACATAATATTATGCCAGGCCAGCACCAGAGAGGAGAAATGTTTTGCCATTCCACTCGAGTAACTATGAGACCTAATCATGTTGACCCAGCCAAACCTGATTCCCGTCCTTCGCAGTGCTCAGGTTTGAGCACCTGGTGCTATCAGGCAATTCAAACCAAACAAAAACCCAGCCAAGCATGGCCATCAGTTCCTGTATTTATATTTTTGATTTTATTTTTAGTTTTTATTAAAAAAAAATTATTAAAAATGAATCATTTACTGGGAGGCTTCAGCCAGGAACAACTCTCATTTCAAATCTCATTAACAAAATGCAGCACAGTTATAACCCATAGGCATAAAAAAAAGGACCCCAGTTAAAAAAAAAGGAGAAAACTTCAAAGCATAGCTTATAACTATGCAATTTTCTCAATGTCAATAGAAAGAATTTTGTTAAAAGCCTGCAATTCAGAATTTCTAGAAGATTTTTAAAATCCAAGGGAAGAAGGAAGGACATGCTTATTGAAAAAAAAAATTAAAGGCCCTTGGATGTATTTACCAAGCCCAAAACAGGGTATGTATAAAATTGAAAGTTGGTGAATAATTTTATTAAAAAAAGAAACAAACCAAAAATGAAACAAAACAAACAAAAAAACCCCTCAAAACATTTCCTTGGTCTGGGAACTTTAAAGTCAAAACCAAATAAAAATGGTCTTAAAATATATACATATATATATGGCTTTTCATTTTTCCTATCCATTTCATTGCAAACAAAAATAAATTTAAGGGTGGTATTTGGTTTTTAAAAACGGTTCTGTCCTTCTCTTCAGCTGTCAGCTGGAGTGGATGGGATGGAGGCACTGACTTGTGGCTGCTCACGGCGGGCTCAGAATCCCCCCGAGTTCTCCTTCATCCTCGCCAGTATCCGGGAGTAGACGGGTGCTGCCAAGGAGAAGAGCAATTTGGGTGGGGCAAACACAAACCATTCCCCTGCCCCTCTCCTCCCAGTCCTGCTACATCTTGCTTACAGCAAGAGAGCAGGAGAAACCTCTCTTTAAAGAGATGGTGGGACACAATGGAAATTAGAAATGAGCTGGAGAAGTTGTTTTACCTAGTCGAGGATTCCTCTGAGAAACCTGCATGGAAAGAAAAACACAGGGCTTGCATAAATGCAACAAATCTCCAAAAGCCATAAGAACAGTCTGTAGGTCAATATATTTATCCTTAGTCTTCAAAAACTATGGATGAGTGACTCTTCATTATTGGAAGCTGATATATAATAGTAGCATGCCAAGGTTACATTCACAGTGTGCTGCAAAATGTATTATTATTTCTTATATTATTAAATCATGCAAGAAGACAGGATGGATCACTCTATGAAATACATACACTCACTTTCCTTGGAAGTCAGCATATGAATGTGACACAATCTTCCAGTCAATATTACCAAAATGTGATTTTGGCAGTTTTACAGTGGGAGATTTTCCCCTTTTACCTTGGATAATGCAGATGCCTGTTTGAAGATTTCTAATGCAGGATCTGCAGGCTCGTCACCTCTTTCTTGTGGCCTTGAGGCTAAGGGTGAAACATTGAGAACATTGAAATACTTTTCAGAGCATGCAGGCTGCTTCCTTCCTCTATTTTCTGCTGAAAATCCCACAACAGACTAATCTCTCCCCACCAAACTGAAGCAATTGACCCACATCCCCAATCCCTCCCAAAGCAGTTCTGCTGTAACAAGGTTGCTCTGGACCTACCCTGTGGCTGTAAGACAGAATTCACAGCATAAATGACACCATTTGTGGCCATGATATCGCTTTCAGCAACAGGCTCCTTGTTGACATGTATTACGTTGCTTTTCTGTTCAGTAAAAGAAAAAAAAGTAGAAGATGAGAATCTTCTGTCATTTCCAATGTTATTAAAAAACCCCTCACTTTGCATTAATTCATTTACTGGATGGCCTTCAGCCATCCTCAAAAGAGGAGCCTACATTCCCTTAATGTAGTTTAGAGTTTGTGAAATGAAATTATTTATTTAAATAAACTCTGCTGCACTAAGGGAGCCCTTGCAGAACTCATTTTCATTACACAAAAAAAATACGTTACCTGAGCAAGGTACTAATTTCATTTATTTATGTTTTCCCCCCCACGACTCAGGGTTAAATTTATATCAGCTCCTGGAAATCATTTACAACTAGTCTTCTGGGGAGAAAGCTGAAGCAAACCACATTTCATTCTTCCAGCTTGTTGAACTGAACACATGGCAACAGTCCCTCCAGCAGGGCCCAGAAAGCGCTGGTGGGACTGTGCACACCTTCAGGAGATGCTCCCACACCATCCCAACGAGCACAGACGTGCTTTGGTCCACGACACGGCCCTGCCAGCTACAGAAGCCCATCTGAGGTGACTCACCATGCTGACTTCCAGTTTATCTCCCTGCATGGATTTCAGCCTCACCAGGGCATTGACCGCGCCGCTCACCAGGATCTCGTCAGCCACGTGGAACTTGAGGATGTTGGCAAGCTCCTTGGCATTACCTGCCAAGGGAAAACAACCTTTACATCTGCAAACCAGCATCAGCACTTGCTTCTCATATTTCGCGTGCTGGAGTGGAATTACTTGGAAAATGCTCTAATTTCCCGAAAGTGCAAAGAACCTATGTAAAATTGGAAAAAAAATAAAACAAACCAAAACTGAAAACCAGGCAGAAGGACCTGGTTAGGGTGTTGAGGGTAGGTCAGATTCCCAAGTCCAGAAGGACACTCTCCCAATGTCCCATCTTGGTACCTACCAAGCCTGCCCTACACATGAATTCTCTCTTTACCGGGTTTTCATCCCTCATTCTCTCACTGTGCCAAGTAAGAACCTGCTTGTCAGAATGAACCTGCTTCTCTTGCTGCTTTCACTTCCCAAGGAAGTCTGGGATGGGGTGGGGAAAGACCCATGTGAAATAAGGAAGCAGATTGGGCATTCTGGTATTTTCAAATGTCACCATGGCCAGTGTCACTTGGCAACAATTCTCACAGCTGGGTAGGAAGGGGAAAAGTGCAGGAGAAGTGACAATAATGTCTCATGGACTGATGCCCAGACACCACCCCACCGAGTCTCTACTCATATAGCTGTGCTTTGAAACAGATTTTAGGAAGACAAGATGCTTTCCCTGCAACATCTATTTTCCAGAAGAGCTGGTGATGTGCACAGCACAGGCCAGCAGCACTTTTCCATCTTCACCTTCTGAGGACACAGGGCCACTGACAAGCCCCACAGACAGACAGGGACATTGACAAGCCCTGGTGCAAAAGTGACCTCCATCCACAGAGCAGCTCCCTCAGCAAGGGAGACTTTTTCTTTCAATGCTTTCAAGAGCTATATGCAAGCTTTTTTCCATCATGTAGGGTGGCCACAGTTCACTCTGCACATCCTCACCAGCATAATCCACTTCTTCATCAGGGACATAAGCTAAACATTTGTGTGACAGAAGAAAATCTGAAGTGTCTGCATCTGGGAATCTTCATTCCTGCAGCCATTTACAATGGCTGCAAAACACTCCTGAAATATTTATATATTAAGCTAAGACTAGACTGATATTATGGTTCCTCATCCCTGCACTTAAAAGGATAACCAGCTACCAAGGGCAGATGCTTCCCAAATTATGATGTCAATGTTTGGCTGGGTTTTAATGACAAGAAGACATTACATTCAAATACCTGACATTGTTTCCAACCACAACCAGTTTTCAACATGAACAAAATAAAAGATCATGCTGCTTATCCAGAAGGGAGTTATTAAACATTCCCATGCTTTTTTCCACACCCAGCCTGCATGCCTTTGCTTTTCAGGATACTGGTCTTTGTCTAAGATAGCATGGTATACTGTTGGCTTCCCAGGATTAGGCTGGACCTCCGGCTTTGTCCATGTACGTGGAGAAGAAGAAACAGCCCCAGCATTTTATTACTTAAATTTCATACAGTGTAACTTGAGGCTGTATGTGGATCATGTCTTCTCTTTGCAAAACTTACTGCAGACACCCATGTGTTGTCAAGAGTCCCATTCTCACTTCTGTCATCCTTTGAGAAAGGCAGAGGCCTCACCGGTTCTTTTAGGGATATCTGGGAGTTATCCCGCTTACGCCACCAGCGCGGCCAAACTAAAAGTGACAGTGAGTTTGTGACATGCACTACAAACATGTCTTCCAAGAGCACAGGCAGTATAAACCCCACTTGGGGAATTCAGTGCCACCCTGTGCATCCTCAGCTTTCTGCTCATACAGCTCTGGGGGTAGGAGGCTCATGCTCCCAACAGACAGAGCCAAAGAATGAGATACAGCAGAGAAACTTGGCCATGGCTCCCGCTCTCGCAGCAGTCACACACAGCAGCTCATCACCTAAGGCTTCTGGAGATGCTCACCCATCAGTTTGTTGAACTCCCCCTGGGGCATGGCTCGGAAGGCTTCGTTTGTGGGAGCGAACACCGTGAAGGTTCCCGGCCTGTTCAGGTTCTCTGTCAGACCTGCAGACTGGATTGCAGCCACCAGCATACTGCAAAGCAAACATGCATCAAATGCTTCACTGCAAACCATGCCGTTGGTCGTGCTGGGCTCAAGAGAGAGCTGGGAAGTTACAACTCTGAAACCCTGCTGGGGTCCAGCAAATCATATTAGCAAAATGGTGATTAGGGAGGAAAAGAGTCTGTGTGGTCCAACCAGAACATCTGAGAAATGGCAAAGCAACCTGGGAGTGCTGACTCCATGGGAACCAGATGGCATGGGGAGTCAGAGAGGTCTGGCTACAGTGGATCTGATGGGCAGAGATGGCTTCAGAGCCAGATTCTTATGGTATTAAGGGAACCACTTACTCTTGGCACACAATGGATTGAGGGTTATTTGAAGTTTTACTCCCTATAATTTACGGAAACCATGGTTTTGGACAATCTTCCTATGCTAAAAAAACATATACATTGTCATGACTATGACCCATAATAAGCAGAAATTGCTTTGGCAGCTCTTCTGCTTCTAAATGGCACTTGGGAAGAGCAGGAAGGTCACCTGAAGCGATGGTCTGCCTTGAGAACATCCATCACTGAGCCAGTCGGTGGAGTCAACATTTTGTCCACACTGAAGAGGGTCCCAAACCTTCCCCTCTTGTCATGGGCAGCAATGCAGGCATTTTCAATGCAGAGGTTCTGCAAACACAATCGCAGAAATGAAGACTTCATTAGAACATGCTTCAAAAGAGGGATGCTGGTACTTTCCACAATGCTCATTTCCACTTTTTACACGCTAGCTGTAACATTGGAACACTGAGCATCACCCCGCGGAGCACGGCAGGTGGGAAGGACTCACATTGCGGTACACAAAAACTCTCAGTTCCCTGTCCCCCAGAGTCTGCAGTTTCTGTCCATGATACAGATATTTAGAGGAGAGCTGGTCTTTAACAATGTGGTTCAGAAGCAAGTTTCTCATGTTGCTGTCAATAACGGGGAGTCCATCTGCAGCAAAAAGTATGGAAAGAACCAGTGATTCACTTAAAACGGCTCTTGAGACACTAAAAACTATTCAAATACAGAGCATTACCCACACCAGTATTAAATTGTAAACCTAGATGCTGCTGCCTCGAGGCATTTGAGAGAAGATTTGCATACTTATGCACTGACATTTGGTTGAAGCCTGTTTGAAGGAAGTCTGTGGCCCAAACTGATGGAAGAAAGGGATCTAATCCCTGGTTTACCTTTGAAGACATTATTCACTGGGGCAAGGAGGGTCACTCGCTCACTGCCAGTTAGATGAGAACTGAGACCAGCTTGTCTGAAAAGGTCTGTAGACTTGGAAACTTCAGATTCTTGAGCCAACTCAAACACAGTCTTAGCTGAAAAGAAAAGCAGCACATAGTAACCTTGCATTAAAGGTTATCCACTCATCACTGGGCCCTCTAAACCCAGGATTTCCTTGGCAAAATAGACAAAAAAAGGCAACAGAAAGAATGCTGCAGAGAGGCACCAGTACCTGAGTCTGGGATCAGCAGCTCATTAACAAAATGTACGACGCCGTTGGTTGCCAGGACATCCTTGTTGGCAATGATGGGCTTCCCGTTGAGGGTCAGCTCTTCCCCACTGCAGCCCACGTCCAAGGTGGTTCCTTCCAGAGTCTCCATGGTCAGGCCAGCAATGATGGCCTCAGCACACATGGCTGACTTCAGGATGTGATGGTTCAGCAGGTCTGTGAGAGAGGAGAGTGTCTTAGCAAGCTGCAAAAACCAGCTGTGAAAGTATTGCAGCTTCCAGGGACCCTGTTCAATGGCCAGGGTGTACTCCATAAAATGCAGTCATTTTAAATTGAGCTGATTTTAATTCCACAGCCTGTGAAATAAAATGCCAAAAAGGAGTCGCTCTTTATACACTTTTGCCAACTTCAGAAAGCTTCATGTGGGTACTTGACTCGCTTGTCAGAGGAAGTTACATTGATTAGATATTGCTTTTCTTGCATCTTGCCGGATCAATAGAAATCACCACCTCATAAAGTGCTAAAATAAAACTCAGAAAAGGGACTGCTTCAGCTGCTTCATCCATATCTGGATGTCACTCCTGCCATATCGACAAATCTACACCCAAAAGGAGCTGGGCTGTCCAGTTAAAAAAGATGGTCTCTGTCACATCTGTTTACTGCAGCTCTTGTCAGAGTGTATCAAGGGGCTGATGACTTGTCCTTGAGGAAAAATTTAGAAGAACTGAAAAATACCCCTCAGTCTCTCAATGGCCTCAATAAACAAGCACTTACCCCTCAGGGCTTCTGGGTCTCCCAGGATCCTGTTCAGTGTTTCTCGTGGGATCTTCTCAAAGGCTTCGTTGGTCGGAGCCAGGAGTGTGTACTGGCCTTCGCTTTCCAGCAAGCTGCTGAGGTCAGATGCAGCCACAGCAGTCTTCAGAGAAAGAAGGAGAGAGGGAAAAACACATTCAGCCAGAATACAAAGGTCAGAAACTTTGTCCAGGAACATACCAAGGGCCAGACTTATTAAGGCTTTTATAATTTCAGAGGACTTTAAAAAAAAAAATCCTGAATAGCTTCATTCAGCACTTTGGTCCCTTAATAAATTTGACCCAGCCCCATGGTTCTCTGGTGCTCCAGAAGTATGAGTACAAGAGCCCTCTTTTTTTTGGCAAGACTGAAAGCCAGTTCTAATACCCAGATATGCCTGGAAAGGCTCACAGTACTTTCAGTGAATAATTCAGATCAGAACCCACAGCTGGCTAACTGCAAATCCCCTGTGTATTTTCCTTAATTTGGCAAATACCAAGGCAAATAAATCAGGACACATCAAATTGGAACAGTTAATGTCTCCTAAGGCCAAGACCCCCCTACAAGAGTGAGGAGACAGACTCAGTCTCTCTTTTCTGAGCAGCCATAGAAGGGTGACAATTATTGTCATAAAACCCTACTTGCACTGATAGCAAACCCTTCCCTTCCTAAATCAAAATGAGCTACACTGGTACCAGGATGTCATCAGCAGCTCCAGGGCCATACTCCAAGACACTGGAAAAGCTCTTCAGGGCAATTCACTGTGAGTGGGATGACTGAGCATCTTTAAGGAGACCTGGAGCAGCGTGTGTCGACTCACCCGCAGGGTTTCCAGGCTGTCCTCAGTCTCAATGATCTGCTGGATGGTGTTGGTGGTGGTGGCGATGACTTTGTCAATGACATGAACCACTCCATTGGTGGCGTGGTGGTCAGCTTTCAACAGCCTGGCACAGTTCACAGTCACAATCTGCAGAGGGAGACACCCACGGGGTCTTTAGCATGCGCTAAAACCAGAAGGTAAAGCGGCCTCTGCTGCTTTTCTATTTCTAGTTCAAGTGCAGTGAGCACTTTATTGAATCAGCAAGAGCAGAAATTTGAGTTCCTTGAATGACACACCCAAAGTGAGAATGTTCTATCAAGAATGTTTGAAATATTTCATGTTTAAAGAGCTTTGAACATCATCAGTGGTTTTGTCTACCTCCAAGACTAAGGAAATAAGCCAGAACCAAATCTTGGGCAAGCAGAGTTACACAGCAGTGTGGGCAACTGACCTGCAACAGCATTGAGGAAACCATCTGCTTAAAAATACTCTTTTCAAACTCCCTCATAGTATGTATCTTAAATCAATAGCTGTCAACCTAAGCATTACAGAGTCCTGGAGGTCCCAGGACAGTGTAGGAGCTGCAAGGCAGCCAAAAAGCAAGCCTGCTGCAGGCAGGTTTGATATGAGGAAGAACTTCTTTACTGCAGGTGACCAGAACAGGTTGCCCTGAGAGATTGTGGGGGTCTCCCTCACTGGAAATATCCAGAACCACATGGACACAGTCTTGTTGCATGTGCTTGGGGATGACCCTGCTTGAGCAGGGAGATTGGACCAGGTGACCCACTGTGGTCCCTGCCAGCACTGTGACCCTGCGATGCCTTACCCCGTTGGGATAGTGGTGGATCTGGATGGGCAGGTTCTGGTACATGGAGTTTAGTGTGGCCCCGTGTTTCAGATCATCTGTGAGGACCCGTTTGTCCACCATGTGGTAGCGGAGGGCATTGAGCAGCTCAATGTTAACATTACTCACTAAGGAATCCAGGGTCTCCTGAAAATCAGAAAAATCAATTTTTCAGTACTGAGTACAATCAGGCATCTGTGCAAGGAGGTCTGGCTGCACCCAGGGTGCTCCCAAGGTGGGTGTGTGGGCATGAATATTAAGTGATTCATTCAGCCTCATGCCATTTGTGCAAACTAAGAGCTCAACTTTCTCAAATCTTTATATTTTGCCTTACAAAAGCAGCCAAGATCTCTGACGCCCTGTCCTTGGCACACAGAGAGATGATGGCAGATCCAGAGTGGGATCATTGCATTGAAATGAGCAGTAAGGCAAAAAGGCCACTGACAAATACACTAAAAGACCTTTCCCAGTAGCATTATCCCTGCAAGGGGCTCTGCTGGGGCATTTGGGACAAAGGATTGGCAGTGGGGAGATCCATAAATATCCCCTCCCTGCCCTAGTGGTTGTTCTTGTTCACAGGGAGGCTCGACTGCAATGCAGTGACCACTTCAGGAGGGGAAATATCACAAGACACAGAAGGAGAAAATCAAAATTAATGTAAAGGAAATGTATATCTAACTGAGCATGGGACACACTCATGTAGGAATTACTGAGGGTCCAGTTGGGACTGGCTATTTGTACAAATTAAGAACAACCAGAATGGTCAACATGAAAACTGGTAAGGGATGGGAAGCTTCTTGCTGCAGGTCTCACTTCAGTCTCTAATGGTAACAGGCAGGGAACACTGAATGAGGGGATTTTTACATCCACATCTCTCTGGTGATGGGATCCTTCAGAAGCAAAGCTCTGGAGCTGATAGCCAGTACAGTGATAACCGAACTGGAAATCCAGTCCTTCCTCTATCAGCTCCATGTCTGTTCTGCCAGACCCCTGCAGAGCTGGATTTCCATTAAGGAAAATCAGAGGGAGAAGAGAAATCTGAGGAATTATCTTACAGCAGACAGGGATGCCCAGGCCTCATTGCTGGGAGCAAAAATTGTGAAACTTCCAGGTCCTTCGATTTCTGGCCTTAAGTTGGAGCGGTCGGAGTAGAGCTGTGTGGTGGCAGACCCAACCACTCCCAGGGTTTCATAGATGTTGGAAAGTGGCAGAGCTGAAAGAAGAGAAGGTTAAGTTCCCAAAAACATCATTTGTCCTTCTGGCTGAATTAAAGCATAGCTGTTGAGAAGGCCTGGGGAAATTGAGCCCATCAGGGAATTGGTGTCTGCTCAATAATTAGATAATAATTAATCATAGCCTGGCAGCTTCACCCTCAACTGCAGCAGTGTAATCCAGGATCTACTGTATCCTTGCAAGTGTGAATGGACTTATTCTGGACTTATACAAATGAGATTAAGGCAAGCAAAGATATTGATTGCTTTCTCCCAATCCTGTTTGTATTCTGGCTTTTGGGATTTGGTGTTGGACCATGCTATGACAATGTCCGCTGACCATGTGCACCAGCCCAGGTGGTTAACTTGGAGTCATCAGGCTTTTGTGGAAGAAAGTATTCCGAAAGCAAAAGCAAAATATGGCTTTCTTCAATAAACCCAGTTTATTCCCTCCCAATATCAACTGTATTTTCTCCTAAATAAAACTTTGCTAACTCCATGCTTGCCAGAATGTCCAAGGCTGGGTTGGATGGGGCTTGGAGTAACCTGGTCTAGTGGAAGGTGTCCCTGCCCATGACAGGGGGTTGGAACCAGATGATCTTTAAGGTTCCTTCCAATACAAACCATTCTATGAATCTATGAAAATAGAAATGAGGAGAGATTGCAAAGCTGTCTATTACTCTATCATTTCTTTGCATTGAATTTCCAATACAGATATATTACTTGCTGGAATAAGTAGTTCCCTATGGCCTTCCCATGCTTGATTAAGTTCTATTATATCCAAGGTTCTAAGCTGTCTGGAACATTTAGCATGCTTTGGAGCTGATCTGACCCTTGGCTGGTGCTCCACCGAGTCCATTTTGGACATATTCATAGCAGTATTGTGCATAAATTGCAAAAATCAAATCCACTTTGAGCAATTTTCTAACATTTCCCTTTACTACGCAGCTGTATAATTTTAAGAAGTCTAAAAAATGTCAAACATATTTTTACCAGCTGGGCAGCCTTTTTCTCCAGGAACTTTTTCATATCCAGGACAGCACTCATAACTGATTACTCTGGAATAAGAGATGGATACGGCAGATTAACCAACAATGCCTCNGACCAGGCCGGCCCGACGTTTCCCTCTCCTTTCACCCTGCTCTTGTCCACCACCAGAAATTATTTGCTTACTGATGGCAAAACCCACAAAAAAAGACCTGGAGGGAAAGGAGAAGCCTCTTCTCAGATATGTGCATTGGCACAAGGACTCGGGAAAAGCCCTGCAGGGAGAAACTTCCCTGGTGCATCCACAGGCACTCTGGGCAGCAGCACAGCACAGATGTGTCCATGGGAGTACCCTCAGAGCAGCACTTCTGACTGGCAGCAATTTCCCCTGGTAAAGCCAAAGGGGTCAGAGGCACCATCCCGGGCTGTCCTGCCGATTTGCAGACCCTGTATAACCAAGAGCTGCCTGAAAACTGCATCTGTCATCTGCAGCTCAATGGGAAACAGGCATCTGATCCTCAAAGGTGGCCATTTGGGGGAGCATGGCTTTGTATTAAGAGGGAGAAGAAAAAAAAAATGGAAAAGGGAAAAGAAAATCAATCCAGAAGTTGCCTGTTTATTTTTCCCAGGGGATTTTTTTCACCTATTGCTCTATGCTTGCTGTGAAAGTAATAAGGCCACCTGATTGATGGGCTGAGAGAGCCAGGGAATAGGTGTTCCTCCCAAGAACAAGCATTTCCTCTGGGCTCCCAGCTGTATTTGAGACAAGTAGGATGCTGTATTGCCGAGGGTCAGCAACTCACTCCAAGAGAGAGGGAAATCCTCCAGCCTCAGATATTTGTCATCATTTAAAAACTGCTAACAAACAGTGGAAATGCCTGGGGTTTAATAGGGAATTCTTCAGGGTAATTAAGAGCCAGAAAGTGAAACAAATACCTGCTTTTCTGTGACAGAAGCAAATAAATTCTGTGTCACGGTTTCCTAAGAGAATTACAAAGCAAACCCAGACTGATTGTCTAGACATTATATATTCCATGTGGGAAAGAGTTTGCCTAAAGCAATCCCTTCCTTTGACTACTGGAGATCTTAACACCCTGCTGCTCTGCTTTCCCAGCCCCCCTGTCTTGTGTTCATTGGAAACACACACACTTTTTTCCCCCCACCACTTCCCTCCTCTACCTCAAATTTTTCTTTTTTTCCACCCTAGAAACTAAATCCAGTCTAGACAGTTCCCTTGGTTCAAACCTGTAATCAAAGATGAAGAGCTGATTAAAGAGAAATCATTTCAAAGTGCTGTCGAAGGCTTTAAAAGCCTTACTTAAGGATCAATTGGAGAAGAATGAGCTGCTCCAAGGGGGCAGGATGTGGATGCACACAGCCTGTGGCACACTGGCTCAGAGCTGCCCCTGCCCCACCGCCCCCCAGGTGCCTGCCAGGAGGGGAAGGCACTGGGAAGGGATGCAGGTACCTGGCCAAGTGGAAGGTGTCCCTGCCCATAGCAGGGGGGTGAAACTGGATGGTGCTTTAAGTCCCTTCCCAGCCAAACTGTTCTGTGATTCCATGGCTGCACCTCCTGCTTTTCGTTGAGCTTGTGGGCAACTCCAGCAGGAAGGGAAACCCGTGGCAAGAAGCACCAAGGCAGAAATGGAGCCAGCTCCTCTTGGGCAGGGACTCCCTCGAGTCTCACTCTCCCCCTGAAGGTGGCCTTCAGCATCACCTGGTACGTGTCACCATCCTGAGCCCTGGCAAAATGCTGCTGCAAAGGGCCAGATGAACACAGAGGTGCTCAGCCAAGGGTTGGCATCTACAAGGAGCCAGAGATGAGGGTTATAAAACACAGATTCAGCTTCAGGTGTTTGGCCTCCTGTGGCTGGCAGCCCAGGTGGAAACAAAAGACCACTCAGCCCACCCAAAGACACCATTCAAGGGGATGCTCAGAGTGGCCCCAGGGCGTGTCCCCAACTGGTCCTGCAGCCACCTCCAGCCTTCAGAGCAGAGCAGCAGAGCCGTGGCTGAAGGATGCTCTGCATCTCAGTGCTGCCGTGCCCTACACACCCATGGGCAGGGAGGCTGCCCTTGACACATCCTGCTCCAGCTGGCTCAGAGCCACAGTCTGCCCAGGGAGGAGTGGTTCCTTTGAACACCTCCCAGCCACTGCTCCACACTGTGGGTTCTGCACAAAAGCCTTGGGAACTGCCCAGTCCATCCCTGTTTCTGTCTGCTCAGCCCGTCCAGCGGGACGCGGCGGATGCCAGCGATGTGGGTTCCATCAGCACTGCCCTCAACAAAGAGCATGTGTCATCCACTCTGCAATGCCTTCACCACAATTTCCTGGCCTCCTCATTGAGTAATTTCAAGTCAAATCTATAGGGTTTTTTTAACCTCTGGTTTTGAAACGCTATTTCTTTAATGTCTATCTGCATCTGCCCGCAGAAGCAAGCTCCTTTATGTTTTAGGCTTTTGTTAGTCATTGTTCCACTGCTGTTGCATTCTTAGGAGCTGAAATTAAATTTTAAGTGCATTTTTCAAGGTAATAAAAATAAGCTTAGGCCTATATTAGTGAAAAAAGATCCATTTGTAATAATTTCCTGTAATAAAGCCCATATGTTTTGTTTTTGTAAAATAAGTGCCAGTAATTTTTTTCTAAACTGAGGAAAGTGCATCACTCATGAAAAAAGGAAAGTTAATTTAAAAGGGGGGGGAAGGAGCTTATTAATGGGTTAGTCCTCAAAAAATAATCACAGGGTTGTCTTTTCATTCTAAAGACAAAACAGTGTGTGGGGTTGTGTTCTATTGCAACCCCAGTTCTGGAAGAATGAGTCCAGTGACAAGGGAAGGAAAAAATATAAAATACACAGGCAAAATGATAAAAATATACTCTGAATAAACTATTTCTTTGACTTTGGAATAACCAACAGTGGAAAGTTACCTAATTACCAAAACATTTTTGTCTCAGTACTGCTTGAAGAGTCAGACTTCTTGCCAACAATCTTATCTCACTTCATCAGCAATGACAAAAACTCTACATAAATCCTCTACCTAATTTCTCTGTAACTGTGTGAGCCAATACTTCAGCAGAGAAAACCAAATTTTAAAAACCCAAAAAAAACCCCAGATAAAGAGGCAGGAGTCTTCTTCTGATGCATGAGTTTAAATTTCCATTGTGCACAAACAGCCCTGGTGGAGTTACTCCACCCCTGTGGGCCAGAAAATGCCTCCCAAGCATCCAACCTACAAAGCCCCAGAGTCTCCCCACCGAGGTGTCTCCTCTTGGTTTCCCCAGCAGGCACGAGGAGCTCAACACAGCACCTGCTGCTCCCCAGGGGACCCAGCCCTCCCAGCCTGGGGCAGCAACCCAAAGGTGAGGCACACAGAGCCCAGGTACAGCCCAGCACATCTGTGTTCTTCACTGCCTTTCCTTGCTGCTCCAGTCACTCTAAGCCTCCCAGTCCAGGATGTGATCATTCCATAAGAAGTGGAGTTATGCTACAGGCTTGCAGCAACTTTTCTGCCTTCCTTGCTGGGGGATGAATTTCTCTGCTCTGAGCCAGCTCTGCAGGAGCTGGACTTTGCTCCTCAGCAGTTCCTGCTTTCTCCCTCCCCACTAGCTGTTTGAAACAGTGCTCAGAGCAGGAAAAGGAAAGAAAACAAACCAGTCAAAATTAGTGTCCTAGAACCAGGCATTTTCACCTGCAGTACACATACAGCTTGTGGCACCACTGACCCTTTAATCAAATAGAGAGGAAAACAGCCAGGTCAAATGTGAAGTAGATGAGATGGGTCAAGTGGTCTCCTCCCCAGGACTGCTGTTCTTAGATAAGAAAAACCTTTCAGGAGAAGGAGAAAATGACCATGTGTGTGGAGTTCCACCATGCCCCCAGGCTGCTGGAAGGGATCCCCCTGCATGCGAGAGGGCCACGCACACAGCTTTGGGAGTGGGCTGCTGACTACAGGGCCAACCAAAGGCTGCATCCACCTGGTTATGACAAACGCGCCAAATCCTGACTTTTTCTAGGACTTAAGGGTATTCTCCAGACTTCTCATGGACCGGCTCAGTCCAACAGGAGGGGGCAGTTTGGATGTTCATGCCCATCTGAACTCCTGGGCTCTGACACCTGAGCACACCACAGCATCAGGCTCCTGACACTGCTGCAAGAGTTTGACTGCTACAGCATAATGCATCATGTCCTTTATAGCCCAAATGACTCCTGATTGCTTCCATATGCCAGGCACACCACGTCCAGTGGGAGCCATCACAAGCAAACATTTGTAATCAGAGCTGTCCCAGGGTCCCCTGGAAAATCTGAGTCAAGGCACGTGTCTTTTGTTCTGCACCAGCACTGCTAAAGGAGAGAGCAGGGCCAGGCTCAGGAATGACTGGGAGACAATAACACCCATTGTGGAGATGATGTAAAGCAAAGAATAGTGAGGGAATTCTGTGGATAATGGAAAGATTACTTCATAGGTTAACAGGCAGGTTAATGGTCTGTGTGCTTTTCTCTCAGTGATGCATCACTGGGTGAGACACTTGGGTAAAAGCAGAGAAAATGAGGTAGAAGAGATCACCCCATCCCCTCAAATGAAATAATGAAATACTGCCAGATGCCAGTTATTCCACCTCCTGCTCGAGATAAGTGGATGAGTTTGTCTGTGCCAAGTACAGCTGCACACTTGGTTTACATAAGGTTAGTTTCTCACTTGCTTCAGAGCTAAAGAAATCCATCATAGCTGGACTGCTTTGCCTTTCAGTGACCACAGCAGCAGAACTCTCCCACGTGCACAGCTGAGTCGTGTTTTCTTTGGAGACACACTAAGCTGCTCTGTTATCAGAAAAGGCAATGATGAGACCATATTGCCGTGCCATAAGCTTGTCCATTTTATGTCAAGGAGTGCCATTATTCAGCCAAGATGACAGCCTGAACTCTAATCACCCAAGTTAAGCCTTCCCAAAATTCTTTGTTTGTAGAATTCCTGAAAAAGCTCTGCACAGCCATGACTCCTGGTTTGCTTCCCTCCTCCCAACACCACCACCACATAAATCCTGATGGCCAGGTGTCACAGCTAAACCAGAGATGGCAACCCAAATCTGCAGCGAAGAACATCATGTTGCTAGACATCTAATTACAATTTACACTCAGCCATAAGGGAAGCAGATTATTTTCTGCTCTCTGTTCTTGAGCCGGCAGATCCAGGATGAGACCTGGCCCACAGCTCTGATCCCACAGCCAGGACTGCTCAGGGAATCTTTGCACTGACCCTGGGTGTTGTGATGGTCCATGCTGTGGGCCAGCAAGAGTGTCCAAAAGCCCAGTCTGAACTACAGCAAGGAAAAAGATTCTCTGCTCCTGCTCTAGAGCCTGGCAGATTGTCAAGCATGCATAGCCTTAATTATCTGCTGACTGCATCTTTCAAAAGAATGTCCCGAGGCTGCTCACACAGATTCTTCATGCAACAGCTACTTGAATATTATTATTTGCAATTTCAGACGTGGAATTGGCCTGCAAGTCTGATTAACTTTCCTGGTGGAGTCAGAGAGTGTTGGCTAAAGCTGACACCTCTTTCCTTTTATTTGTTTTCCCTTCCAAAGCAAACAGATGGAGATGAATTTTACATTCTCTCAATGTCCATCAGCTCTGGGCTGCCTTTTTTTCCCCTGTTTTATTTCCTAAATCTAGGCAGCATTGAGCCTATCATGGAGAGAGACAGTACTAGAAAACATCTGGCACACACTTCATTACAGCACAGAGAGCTATATAAGTATATATAGAAATGCAATTAGAATAAACCATCAGGGTTTATATTTACATGGCACTTTTCATTCTTAACATCAAAGTGGTTTAGAAAAACAAATATTTCCCAGGGAGTAAAAAGCTAAAACAATTTTTACCGCAGACACGCACACCATGGGCTCTGACATCCCACATCTGCCACCCAGCACCCACCTCCACAGCGGGGTCTCTTGGGAGACCCTGCCTGGCACTCAGGGACTTACGTGGACTTCCCGCAGATCTTCCTCTGGTACCACTGCTTGCAGTTGGTGAAATATTTCCTGTTGGTGCCTATCAGCTTCTGCACCGCGCACACGTTGGGGCTGCAGGGAATGAGAGAGCACAAGAGGGTCCTGTAAGCCTCCCTCCTTCCAGTGCTGACCCCCAGCACGGAGCCAGAGCCCACCTGGCAGTGCCTGGAAAGCCCTGCTGGGATGGCAAGTGAGGAAACCTCGAGAGCTGCAAGTCAATTTGCTCAATTTCAGCCTACAATGACTATGGAGGAAAGCAGTGAAAGAGATCTCTCTTGACTCTGCCAGAGAATCTCCTTCTTCACTGAGTGCAAATTCTTGACTTTTTTCCATGTTCCACCTCTCACCAAAATATAAAGAAATCAAGGAAAAATACTTTGGTCAGAATTTCCATGGTGAAACTCAGTTAGAACCTAAGAAAGTTATGCAATAATACAAATCCTTGCAAAAGAAACCATTATTTTATTGTCTATGACATAAAACAGATAAGATTTATCAGCCTAAAGACTTGCACCAAACCCAGATGTTTGGCTGTATGATAGATTCAGCAAATTCTGGACATGGACGCTGAGCTGAATGAGTGGGGAAAGGAGCAGCTCCCCTTTCAACACACCAGATGTGACAGCACAGACCAAGAGGGGCTGTACCATAAGGTACCAAGAGCTCCTGCTTGGCCAAAACACCTGGTGGTTGGCGCTCCATGTGCGAGTAACCCTGCTGAGAGCCAGCTGCAGCCCTGCAGCTTTCTAAGAAGTGGTATGACCGTGAGCAGAGATGTGGTCAAGCTGGAGCTGGGAGTTTCCTTGCTGCTGGTTTGGCCAGCACAGCATTTCCCTGCTCTGCCTGGCTCACCATCCCTGTGGTTTGTGGCCAGCAGCCCTGGCCACGTGTGTAGGCAAAACACGGTCAGCACAAAAGATATGATTTATGGATCTGGGCTGTAAGGCCATCGACTGCCCCTGGGCTCGATCAGAGGTGTAGCAAATGCTCAAGCAAGCTGAGGATGCTCAGCCCAGCTGAGGCTGGATTCCCAACACCACCACCGTGTCCCAGTTGCAGCAGCATCCCTAAAAGTGTTGGCTGCCAAGCAGATGAAGGGAACACAAATAATTAAGCAAAACACATAAATCATCACTTCAGCCTGTCAGAAGTGCTCTGTGCTGTCCAAGGCAGATTTTTCATTTGCACCAACGAAACTCCGGATGGGGTCTGGAGATGCTCTTGTGGAGGTCCTGCTGACCTGCCCAGGAGAACAGGCAGCAGCCTGCGTCCCGCTGCGTTTGACCGAGGCGCTGCCCGCTCGCCTCCCCGGACGAACAAAAGCAGAGTCTGCAGCCCAACCACCGAGTCCTCCTGCGGCCGTGCTTGCTTTTCAGCGGCATCCCGGGACGGGCCAGCCTGCCATCATTAGCATGAATTAACCTGAGGGTCTCCCATACGCTGGCTGACTGCGGTGCCAACCTCCGCGGGAGCCTGGCTTGCCTTCAATGAGCCTTTGTTGGGGCGGCTGCTGCAGGGCCCTGCGTCCGACCCCGTGTCCCAGGCACCTTCATCCTGCCCCGGGGGGAAAGAGAGGACCTGTGGCACCTAGCTCATCGTTTCCCTCCTTACTCCCATCCAGGAATGGGAGTTTGTTTCTTCATGAAAGGATTTCATTCAGTTTCTGTATATAAAGCAAGGGACAAGGAACAAGAACCTACTGAAAAAAAAAAGTTAGAAATCAGAAAACCAAGCTTTCAGCTGGTGCAAACTGGCCCAGACTCAGCAACTTCCAAGCCAAATCATCACTTAGAGAGACGTCTGTGCTCTCTGACTCAGCCCACCTTGGCCACCCGGCCCCGCCGTGCCGAAATATGGTTCCAATTACATCGAAATTCCAAACCTTGCCTCGATTTTAGCATCTGGCTGACGGCAGTGGACAATCCCTCTAATATTCATCTTGACAAGCCTGGCTACTGAAGGACTTGTTTGATCACTTCCCCCGCATCCCCAGGAGCGGCCTGCCAAGAAAACCCTGGTGCCTCCAGGACAGTATTTAACTGCCTTGCTCCCTCCTCCCCGCCTGGGACTGCAGCTCCGTTGGGCTGCTCCTCCCTCCCTCACTTATGGGGGAAAACTCCTTTCCAGATTTTCCTCGGTGTGGAAAAATCCCCGCTCAGGACTGTGTTATCAATGATTCCCGCAGGCACGCTGTAGTAGCGGCTCCCCGCATTGCATGTTCTGGTTCCTTGCCCAGTCTGGCTTAAAATGAATTTGTCAACACTCTTCCCTCTCCTCGTTGGAGTTCATCACCTCTGCCATGCCGTTCCCAGCCAGCCGCGCTGACTCCAGGATAAAACTGCCTATTGTTCCCCTTCAGCCAAAGCCTTTTGCTTGGCAGCAGCAGCTGGGAGCTGCTGGGACAGGGGCTGCCCTTGGGAAGAGGCTGAGAAAAGCAGGACTTAATGTACAGCCCCAGATACCTGCAATGGCCGTGGCCACGGTGGCCCCCAGCATCACGTTGTGCCCACTGGGGTGGGCTTTGGGAAGAGCACTCCTACATTTTCATCTTCAAATGTTACTGTTCCTTATGCACTTTTCAGCTCCTCTCACTGACTTGGGCCAGTTCATTTAAAAAAAAAAAAAAAAGTTAATTAAGACATACAAGTTTTGCTGTAGAGCCAAGCTCTGCCTCCCAACTCGCTCTCAGTTCAATAGGGGCATTGATGGTGTGGGGGATGCTCACAGCAAAGGGTGGCAGTCCTACTTGCACATCCCTCTGGAGCTGGCTCCTGCAAGAAGCACAACATGCCCCACACCCAGCATGTTTTTGGCTGGTTTTGTGTCGCTGCATCTCTTTGGCACATCATTAATCAATGCTCAAAATTCCGTGTAGGTTCAGAAGTTAGCTTGGTAAAAATCACTCTCTCCATCTGAATGGGAGCAGTGAGCAAAGAGCCGTGGCCAGCTACACCGGGTTTATCTCAACTCCATGGAAGTCCTGGCGTTCCAGTTCCTTGTGTCTTCCAAAGAGTTCAGGCACCAGAGTGGGCCACAGTCACATCTTGGGCAGTGCCTCTGGTAATTTTTCAGGGAGCACCGAACAAGCTTCTCTCTGCAGAGATGAGTGCACTGCTTTACACCAGGACTGGCCTAATTTATTCAGCCTGAGCAAATTTCAATCTCAGTGCTATCAGCAGAACTATTTACTTAGTTTCACACCACACAGAGATGGTGACCAAGATTCACTGTATTTCTATGTAAATCACTGCAATTCTGGCATTATCGACCTATTACAAATAAATACCAGCTCAGAATTTGCCTGTTGGATTGTGTCCGTGATCAGGCATACAAACAGCACATCCCTTGTCATAAATTCTGACCTGGATTCCTGACAGAGAATGTATCAAATTGCAATATTTAAATCTTGGTGTGATTTTTTTTCTTTTTTAAATTTAAAATATTTCATGACCCTGCTACCAGCAGTGCACTTAAACAGAAGCTTCAGCTCAATCACTGTCACTATCCTGAGAGATGGAAGCCAGCTGAAAGGTCTGTCATCCTTTCACCATTCCTAATTCTTAATAAATTTTTAAAACAGTAGGAACAACAATTGGGTTAGTTTGCTGCCTGTTAACGAAGACTTAAACTACTCACTCAATAACAGTCTGTATACCAAGTAAGAGGTCTATATGCATTTTTCTGTAGGCCATATCTTGTAAGGTTTATGAGTAAATAAGTGATTATTTTTTGTCAATAAAGCTCCCAAGACTAACTGGGGTTTCCAGAGTAAGTAACTTACTCTCTTTCCAAGGAGCAAGTTGGTGCTGACTCCACAGAGACACTGAAGGGGTTTTCCTTATTTTCCCTAAAAATTCATGAAAACGATAATTCTTTCCACAAAAATCTTCAATGGCTGGAAACCTAGGGATTTTTATCCCCTTTCGCCTTAACAGGGATAAACTGATAAAGAAGCATTGAAGGCTCTGAACTGACATCTGCAATACTAAGTTTCGTGACGGAAGGGCGGAAAAGTCACCGAAAGAAAAAAGTTACCGGGGGATGGAAGAGAAAGAAGCGAAAGCGGCGGTGACGGGGGAGAGTTCCCCGCGGTGCCCGCACGGCCCCGGCACGAAGAGACCCCGCATCATCCTCAGCCCTCCCGCATCATCCTCACCCCCCGCATCATCCTCACCCCTCCCGCATCATCCTCACCCCTCCCGCATCATCCTCTTCCCCTCCGCATCATCCTCACCCCTCCCGCACCATCCTCACCCCTCCCGCACCATCCTCACC